>VWYO01024416.1:38892-49903 GCA_013400275.1 Rhadina sibilatrix
AAAAAAAAAAAAAGAAACACAGTGGGACAACTTTGAATTCAGTTTCACCGGGGCAAGCTTTAAAACTAATTCAGGCTTAACCTTGCTATATGCAGTTACTCTTGTATACTTTTGCACATATTTTGTTTAGTACAGTTTCATATTTTGAGTTTGCAGAGTTACCTAATAGTCCTTTTTTTGCTAATTTTTATAATGTGGTTCTTATTTAACTGTCTGGTTTTGATAGATTTATCAAGTCTGGCTGAAAAATTAAGATATTGGCAAATGTCATTTTTATGGTTTTAATGCCCTCTTATTTATGGTTTTAGCTCTTTGTTTCTGTAAAGAGAGTTTAAAAGGGAAGATTAACACTAAAATATTTACTTTTAAATGAAGTATTCATAATGCAAATCGAAAACAAATCCTCGTGACTAATTATTTTTAGATGAATTGAATTTGAGCATAACATGATTTAAGACTACATTAAAAAGAAACAACACTAAAGTCGCCTTTCCCTTGATTTGTTCCTGTTTCCCAGTCCCCAGACTGGACAGACTTTTAGCCTTGATGAAGATCCCAAGGGAGGCTGTTTGGTTTTATTTTTCTTGTGAAACTTGTGGAGCTGTTAAAAATCCTGATGTACAAACACAACTTGTTTCGTTTTATGCACTGATTTTTCCTGTTGGAAGGTGCATTCTGTAGGAATTCCTGCTTCCATGTCCAGCCATCCCTTGGGAGCTGATTTATCCCCTTTTTAATAAATGTTCTTGTCTGGACTCCTCACCACGCTCGGGGTTCTGCTGGAGCCCCAGCCCAGCAGGGCTGAGCTCTGCCCTCCCAAAAATCCATGGAAAGGGATTTTTCCTGCCTGCAGGGCACCTCTGAATGGACTTGGTGGCCTTTCCTTAATTTAAGAGGGGGAAAACAGAATTTGCCAGAGTTGTTTTGTGATGGAACAACTCCCTGTGGGGCTGGAGAGGGGCTGGATCCATGGGAGGACTGGGATCCACCTGGTGGGAAGGGGAGGCTGAAGGATGATCAGATTTAGGGACACAATCCCAGAGCTGTGTAGGTCAGGGTGGCTCTGGGAGCGTAGGGAATGCTCAGTATGTGGATATTCCTGCGCAGATGTTGAATCCCCTGGGGTCCTCTGGAATTGGCAAGGAGGATTCCTAATCCTTGTTTTTATAGGGGAGGGAAGAGCATTGCTGTCCACACCCAGCCTGTCTTTAACAACAAAAACCCATTCTTGTTGCCTTTCAGAGCAAGGAAAAAGCCTTTTTCTGTTGTTGTTGAAGTTATTGAAGACGTGGAGCAGGAAGTATTTTTGCAGAAGGGGGGGAAAGTCCTTTCCAGCTGATTTGGGACAAGATTCCTCGGGATTCTTCTCCCAGTTGGATTTGATCAGTACTGGAATCGAGGTCACTCACTGTCCCTTAGTCTGTCACCTGAGCTGCAGTGGGATGGGGCATTGTCTGTCCAGCCAGGAGTCCTGGCCATGTCCTGGGGAACTTCTTAGAGGCAAGGTGAAGTTGATCAGAAATATTGAAAATGCTGAAATCACCTGCAGTTAGAGCTGCAGAATTGCTGAGGCTGTACTCTGGCTCTGGAAGGGAGCCCTGGCTTAATGAAGCTGTTGAAAGGGAATGTGTTGTTTTTCCTCCCAAGTCACTGCCCCCAGAACTTTATCCCTTTTCTTATATTAAATAGAGACATTTATGGCCCAGCAAACCCCAAGGAGGCTCCGTGAAGAGCCACAGCCCAGATTCTGGTGCTGGCAATATTTAGGCTGAGACTAACCAAGCCTGGATCCCAGCCTGGCACAGGGCTTGTGGCAGAAGCTGAGTTCAGGAGGAGAAAGAGCTGGTTTGGTAAATACTGCTGGGCTGGGCTGTGTCCCCCGGGGGTGGCACAGGGGGGTCACTGTCCTGGCTGGGGATGCTCTGAATGGTCCAGCTCATTTTGTGATGATTTTCCTGCTCTCCAGGATAATCCTCACTCCCTCCTGGCCCTCCCACATTTTTGGAGGATGTTCGTGTGTCCCATCACATCCCCTCTGCCCCATTTCTCCATTTCCCTCTCATTTTTCTCACTTTGCAAATACTCAAAGTGCTTTTCCCCCCTTCTTTTGATTTTTAAAACATTAGTAGCTCAAGATAGCCTTACTGGTCAAATTGACCAAAGAGAAAAGTGTTAAATATCTTTAAAAAAAAATAAAATTACACACACACACACACTCCTTGGCATAATTTCCCTCCCAAATAAGCTCAGTTATTTATTCATTTTATGCTCTAGAGAAACTCAGCTCTGTGGAGGGGGCAGGGAGGGGAGCCCTGGTGGGCTGTGGTGTTCCCAGTTTTTGGGAAGTCCCAGAGCCAAGATAGCTCCTGTTCCCCTTGTGCCCCTTTGGTGTTCCAGTTTGAGGTGTGCTCTATGCCTGAATATTGCACAGGAGGGGAGAAAGAGGAGATTCCTTTTTTCCCCAGCAGAATCTCACACAGCTCTTCCTTTTCCAAGTGTCCCGATATTTCCCAAACTTCTCACAATCCTGGGAGCCGGCTGCTTTTTCTGAATTTGTGCTGACTATTGCCATTATTTACTGTATAAATAATTTATCATTTGTACTATTGTATCATAATGTCTGTATCTTTGTGTCTTTTTTTTTCCCCGCCCCCCCCAAGCGATGTGTCACAGGTTTGGTATTTAAACTATGCCATCAGAACGGTGGAAAGACGAGAGGGTTTTGGAGGTGACTGGTCAGAATTAAAGTTGTATTGCTTCTATTCCAGCCGTGTTGCTTTTTCCAAGCTGCTGCGTGGTGTTTTTGTCCCGTCCCCACCCCAAGCCCTGCTGGGTGCGGTTCTGCAGGGAGCTGCTGGTGTTGGGGTGAGCTGGTGGAAGGTTTGTGGCAGGAGGAATCTGAATCTCCCCGTGGTTTGGGGATGCTGTGGATTCCTTGGATGCATCCCTGACTTTTCCCAGGACAGGCTGCTCTGGCTGGGAGAGAGGAGGGTTTCTGTGGCTCACTTGAAGTCAGGCTCAGCTGAGACCTCACTGACTCAATAAAAACAAAGATTTGTTGTGTTGCAGGCGACTGAATTCCTTCTTTAAACCCCTGGCGCTCTTCCTTCCCCCTGGAACAGCCCCCGAGGAGGGAGCTCGGAGCTCTGCCTCGCTGGAGGCTCTGGATTTGTGTCCAGGCAGGAATTTGGGGAAGGTGGCTGTGGAAGGAGGGTTGGGGAGCTGGGACAGAACCTGGGGAGCCCTCGCTTCCACTTTTTGTAGCTCAGCCCTGGCTGTGTCCCACGGATCACGTGGCAGGGCTTCCAGCCTGGAAGCAATTCAGGCTTCTAATTCTGGCTGCTTTAATTGAAGGGCTCTTCATTAGCAGGCACCAGCAGGAGCTGCCTCTCCAGAGCCCCTCCAGGTTCCCTGTTCAGTTTGCTAATCAGGCTGATCACTAATCAATGATCACTAATTAATGCTGAAGCTGCGGTGAGGCTGGAGATGTGGTGCTGGGCAAGGTGGCTTTGGGGAGAAAAGTCCCTGGTTTGGTTTCAGCTGGAGCTGCCTGGGGGAAGCTGCTGCCCCAGAAACGCTCCAGTTTCCCTGGAGAAAGAAGCTGTGGCTGCCTCTGGATCCCTGGAAGTGTCCAGGGCCAGGCTGGACTAATGAGCTTGGAACAGCCTGGGATAGTGGAAGGTGTTGGGATTGGAACTGGATGGGATTTAAGATCCCTCCCAGCCCAAACCATTCTGAGATTCTCTGATTCTACTCCTGCCTCTTGGAATTGCACATTTTAACCTAAATGCACTCTCTGTATGAAAGATGTGGGAATGGCTCAGAGTGGGAGCTCTGGACTGTGATCTCTTCCAGAGCAGCTGGGTTCTGGTGCGTTCTGGTGGCTGTGTGAGCCAGGAGAGCCTGAGCTGCCCCAGCCCCTGGTTGAGCTTTCTGCTGACCTCGCAGAGCTGTTCCCCCAGTCTACATTTCCTCTTCCTCTCCTGAGGAGTGAGGAGGATCTGCCTGCTCTGCAGAGGAAAAGGATGCCGGATAAGGATTTATCTTCTGGCTTCCTCTCGCCCACACTGCTGATAAAGCCCAAGATTTTGCTGAGGTTTGTGTTACTGGGCTGAGGGTGCAGCTCTGCCCCTTCTGCTGCTTTTCATGAAGCTCTGAGGAAGGGGCTGGTCCCATCTCATGCTCTGGCTTTGGTACAGCCTCTGCAGCATCCTGCAAGCTGCATTTCAAGGAACCAACGGGATTTATGAACCCCTCATGTTCAAAACTCCCCATCTTTTTCAAGTGACCAGGTCACCTTTTCCCATGAATGAGCTGGATTTCCTAAGGACTGCTGTTTATTTGGGATTAGAGTGGGTGAAGAGCCAGTGTGGGATGTGGTGGTGGCAGTTCTGTTTTGCTGTTGATTGGTTGTACCCTGTAATTATTGAAGCCAAGGAATGGGAAGTTCATTGGCAGAGCCTGGTGATCCATAGGAAATTGAGAGGTGGTAAATGAGGAAGGGGGGAGTGTGGGGATACCCTGGGGGGACAATTCACATCCTGGGGCTGTGCAGGGGGAGCCTGGAGCTGTCCCAGAGCTGGAATGAGTTGTGGGACCCTCACGGCTTTGGGAAATGAAGATTTGTTGTGTTCATTTCCCTGAGAGATTAAAGAAAATCCCACCACACTTTCCACTGCCCCAGGCTGCTCCAAGCCCTGTCCAGCCTGGCCTTAGGCACTTCCAGGGATCCAGGGGCAGCCACAGCTTCTCTGGGCACCCTGTGCCAGGGTCTTCCCTGCCACAGAGAGGAATTTATTCCCAGTATCCCATCTAACCCTGCCCTCTGGCACTGGAAAGCCGTTCCCTGTCTCCTGTCACTCCAGGCCTTTGTCCAAAGCATCCCAGGATCTCCTGTGTCCTCTCAGCCCAGCTCACATCGCTCTGCCTGAGCTGTTCTTGGCACTTGTTCAGCGAACACATTCCCGTTTCAGGTGAAGGAAAATCGATGACACCTCAAACCACCCAGATAAAGCCAGAGCAAAGGTGGAGTTTATCTTCCCAGTTCCCTGCCTGCTGCTTCCCGACAGGAAACCTCGCTGGGACCCAGGTGCTGCCAGCTCAGCAGCTCGATCACTTAGAGATCCTCCCAGGCAAGAGTGACATCCGGCCCTGTTTAACCACCGGAGCCACTGCAGGTTGGGTCAGAGCTCCATCTGAGCCAGGGAATGTTGCTGGAGCAGAGACATCGCATTTCCCGTGGCTGATGAGGTGACTGACATCCCCTGAGGGAATCCAGCCCCTCTCCCCACTCCTACAGGATCGGCCAGGCTGGAGGGGATGGAGGCAAGAGGATCCACGGGACACTGACACAGTGTGGGCTGATCCCACCCATCCACCCATCCATCCTGGACCCTCCCGATCCCACCCAACCCTCCTGATCCCACCCATCCTCTCCCCGAACCCCCCACGTCCCACCCATCCACCTGAACCCTCCCAGTCTCACCCATCCACCCTCGAACCCTCCTGGAATTCTCCACAGAGCCGCGGCTGAACCACCCGCACTGGAAAATCATCAAGACACCTTTGTGTCCTTCTTTCCCTGGAACCTGTGGAAACCAGGTTCTTCCTAAAGGGCCTTTTCTGGCCATGATGTTATAAATAAACAGGGCAGGAGATGATTATTAACTCCTTAAATGCCTTTATTACAAGGGGAAAGCTCAAGGGATTGCCTACACCTCTGCTGCTGCTCCCTCAATCACGGCCCAGGAGGAGGCCTGAGTCAATTCTGCTGCTCATGCTGCAGAGCCAGGAGTTCATCCTCACAGAAGTTCCTAGGAACATGTTGGGCCCAGTTTAGTCCAGGGATGTCTTTCTTTCCGAGTGCCTCAGGTTATGGTGAGCAGGTGAAAAGGGTTTACAGATGGCTGGCAGGACAGCTTCATGTCTTGCCAGCCGGGTGGCATTCTTTATGGGTCTGGATTATGTGCTGACTCGTTGTTGCTAGGGGGTTTTGGTGTTAATTGTAGTAAACATTCTGGCAAGGCTTCATGGGGGTCTCTGTGATTTCCATAATGGGTGTCAGTTTCGGCTTGACAGGCAGGCAGGGGGTCGGCAGGAAGTCAGGCCGGGAGCAGGGAGCAGGAAGAGGGGCAGACAGAGGGTAGGGAGCAGCAAAAACCTTGGCAGTAGGTAAGGGCATACAACACTGGGACTTGGCTTACAAACTGGGTACAAACCATTCAAGATAACAACATGCATAACATCAACAGAACACCAAATATATTATTAGGAGTCTTTAACACTTTTAAAGTAACCATCTACAGAACATTCAACACACAACTAGGAGTCATGGAGTTCCACCCACAGCAATGGAATGGAATTCATGGATTTTCCAGGCTCCAGGAGCCGGCTGTGCTGTGCTGTAGCAGCCCTGTAGTCTGTGGGCTGCCTAGGGTTGTTTTGGGTGATGGTGGTGGTGTTTTTTTTTTTTTTTTTTTTTTTTTTTTTTTTTCTTTTTTTTTTTTTTTTTTGTTCACGTATCNTTTTTTTTTTTTTTTTTTCCCTGCCTTTTTAATATCTTCATCAGCAAGTCTGGCACTAAACAGAGTGATGATATTCTCTGAGGTGAATTTGAGTACTTAAATATCCTGGCCTGAATAGGGAGCCAAAAATAGATGCCTTCAGCAGTTCTGTGCATCTGCTGCTCTGAAGGATGAGGCTGGATCCCTCAGATCCTGCTGGGAATGCAGGAGCTTTTATTCCCTCCCTCCCGGGGGCTCAGCCCTGCTTTCCATGCCCAGAGGATGGGTTCTGAGGGATTTGTGCTGTCCTGTGCTCCCCAGCTATGGTCAGGCTGCTCTGGGAGCTCTGCAGCCAGGTGGGAGCTGCAGCTTTGGGAGTTTTTGTTTTCAAAAGTGGAGGTGGCTCCTGGGCTTGCAAATATCCACGAGCGTCTCAGAACTTGGGGTTTGATCTCCCCCACGTTTGCCTCCTAGAGGACTCCTCAGCTGATGGAAAAAGCCCTCAGGGATCCCCTCTGCACCCTGAGGGTGGATGCTGAGAGGGGACAGGGGTGGGATTGGGCTCCTTTGCTGGGCTCCTGCTGGGGCTTGTGAGGCCTGGTTGGAAAACATCTCAAACTGGGCTCGGTGGCTGCTCCAGATGTGCTGCTCAGGCGTGCCTGGACCTTGGGCTGGGTGCTGGGGGGTTCTCAGTGCCCTCACGGCGGGGCTCGGATCTGAGGGACACCCTGGGGATGTCCTGGGTGGGTTCTCCAAGGCCACCAGCCTGTCCAGCTGTGGCTGGAGCCCAAAGGGGAGAGGCCCAGGATAGGGGTTCCTGCCGGCTCCTGGGTCTGGATGTCCCCAGGAATGGGGAATGCTCCACGCTCTGGGGGCCAGCCCAGCTCTGTCACTGCTCCCGCCCCAGTGTGCTGTCCTGTGCCCCCAGATCCATGTCCAGCACTGTGCATCCAGAGCCTTTATCCTCCTGGATCTCCAACGGCAAAACACCACGAACCTGCTGAGAATTGGAGCCAAATCCCCAATTTTCGCTGCTCTGCGCTCAAATGTTTGATTTTTTTCCCTATTCTTTTCCTTTTCCTTTGGAGCATTTCACAGATCTCCTGCTCCCAAGCCGGCACTGCTGCTAGGGAGAAGCTTGAATCCATCTCGTTTTCAGATGGAGATAATTCCCAGCTGCCGCAGCACTGCTGGGGTGAAGCAGTCCGGGTAAAGCAGTCCGGGTGAAGCAGTCCGGGTAAAGCAGTCCGGGTGAAGCAGTCCGGCAGCCTTGGGGCAGAGCCGGCCTCTGCAGCGCTTGTGGATGCTCAGATCCCCGGCTCAGCCCCACTCCCCGAACAGCAGCCCCGGGAGGGGTTTGCCCCCTGCTCTGGGGACAAGGGACAGAGCCAGGGCAGCCAGCACCGAGCGATTTCCACGGAGGAAATCCGGGATTCTTCATTCAGCCTCGGAGTTAATTGTCGTTAATAACTTCCAGCGTTTTTCCTAAAGGTTGGGAGCAGCCACGAGAGGGCAGGAGCTGCTGCTGTTTGGCTTTTTGGTAGGAAAGGCAGTAAATACCAATTCCTAAGGATTGTCCCAATGGTTTTACGTTTTCTGGAGGGTTTGATCCCCAAGTTGCTCTTCAGTCCCTGTCCCTGGCTGTCTCCCTCCCTGGATAACAGCAGGAAAACTCCTTGGAGTGAATCCAAAGCCTCTCCAGGACAGGAGTGCTGCAGAGACCCCAAACATCTCCCAGGCTCCTGGTTTGTGATGGCCTTGGAACCCCTCCGCATTCTCCAGGAAGATTTTTTTTTCCCTGCCCATATGGATTTCAGAGGATAATGACCAATTTCATCGTCTGGGAGAGATTTCAGGGGAAGGAAGCAGAGCTCCAGCTGAGAGCCTCGTGCTGCTGGTGTGGGGTTGGGAATTTCAGTGCAGGTTGGAAGAGAAGGGAGAATGATTAACCAGGAAAGGAGCAGTGTTCCAGAGAGGAAAGCACGTGAGCCTCTGCTGCTGGGTTTTACTGGGATTTGGCTGTTCTTAAAGCACTGGTTCTTCTAGGGTTTGACTTCCAAGAACAATTGGGGATCCTAAATCCCTTCCTTGTCACCATTCCCTGCTCACAGTGTCGTGTCCATCTTTATTCAGATTCAGAGACTGTCCCCAGTTTTACATGCTCTGCCACACCTGAGGAGCAGAGATTTCAACCAGGAAGTGATAAAGGCAGCAGCAAGGCCACTTCTGGGAGGGGATATCAACAGCTGCCCCTTGGATCTGAGGAATGGCATTGGGCTTGAGAAACACTGATTGAAAACATCAGCCCTGGGGGAACACTCACAGGAACCTTAAGTCAGGAAACTCGCCCAACCCTTGAGGAAGGTGGGTGAAGCTCTTTGATGTGCTTAAGCCACTGAGGAGCCCAACCACCTCCAAAAATCCAGCTAAACCCATAGAAAAGAGGCAAAAAGCCCTAATAATGCAGCAGCAGTGTGGGGTCTGCTTAGAGAGCACCTTAAAAACCTCAAGGTGTCTTTAATCCTGTTCCATGGAGTTAAGGAGTTTTGCTTTCCATTGTTTTTAATCTCCCTTCCCCTCAGCTGTCTGGGGGAAGCTGCCTCAGGTCTGGTTGGTCCCACTGGGGTTAAACACCCAACAAAAGCAATTCCTTCCAGGAATTTGGGGGTTTGGAGCACCAGGATGAGGAGCTGGCTGAAAATAAATCCCCTCTGGGCACCAGGTTTGGGCTTTGCTAGGTTCCTGCTGCAGCTTTGTTGGAATGTGGGCAGGAGCTGTGCTCCAGGGGAAATGGAGTCTTCTGGCAGCAGCAGGAGGTTCAGTGTCTACCTCCCAAGCCCTTCAAACAGAGATATTTATCCTGCTACCGGAGCTGACTGCTTCCCAAACTTCTGAAAAGGAAACAAAATTCCTCGAGTTTCCTCTGAGCCAACAGGAAATGCTTCTGAATTTGGATTCCAACATGACTCAGTTCAGAGATTACAAATTACCAAAACAACTCCCCTGGAAGTGTGGAGTCAACAAAAACAAGGCAGGAGATGAAAAATTATCCCCAAAAGCTGTTGGAGAAGTCTTTCTATGACATATAAAAGGTGCTGCTGCTCCCAGCAACGTTCCAGTGACCACTTTACGTTTTCAGAAATTCAATTTATTCCATCCCACTGTGGGTAAGAACAATCTCTGCCTGGGTGCTCTGTTGAGCTGTGGCCTGGAGCATTTGTGGTTCATCCCTGGGGGTTTTTCCTTGGGATTTCTACACTTGGAAGTCTTGGTAGTTCCCTTTTAGGGAGGTGTTGTCGTTCTCCTGGGATTTGCAGTCAAAGACAAGAGGTTACATGCCCAAAATTGAATATGAAAATGACTCAGCAATTAGTCACTGTATTGAAACACTTCTTTTTCTCTCCCACCTTTAAGTCTGGCAGAGTTTGGATGATTTAGGCCTTAAAAACATCCTAGCACAAACAAATCCACCCCTTTAGCAGCAGAGAGACAAATGAATCCTTTGATACAACTGAGTTTATTCAGCCTAAAAGAGCTTAGAGGGGGATGCATTTCACAGGACCATTTTTGGAAGGTGCAATAATTTCAATTCCTCATTTCCAGCAACAAAAAAAACCACAAAAAACCCCCTCAAACCAACAACAAAACAACAAAACCCCCTCCCCAAAAATCACTAAAAAGAGACTGAGTTTGCAAAGTTTTAACTGTAGGGAAAGTGCTACAGCTTGAAACTTTCTGTGCCACATTGATTCTATAAAAAGGTGTACAAAAGGCTGCTATAAAAATATTTTGTTCCAGGCCTTACTCTGAGACAGTCTGACCCCTAAAAACACTGAATGATGTTATCACCAACATCAATTTCCACAATGCCTCAACCTTACTGAGAGGATTAGGCTTGATCATTTTCCCTGATCCTCCCAGGCTGGTGTTTTTTCTGGAATGATTGAGTTGAAGCAACTCCTCCTTTCCCCAAAAAAGGCCCCAAAGAGCTTTGAGCAGGTCCTGGGGAGCTCAGAAGCTGTGGAGCCCTTGTGCCCCAGGCCCCTCTGCAGGGGGGAGGTCGTAGCCCAGCTTGTGCAGATCTTTGGTCATCACGTTGAAGGAAATGGTCACAAAGCCTTGGGATCTCACCCTGGTCACTGGCACAGAGAGAATGGGCAGGAATCCAGGTAAAAGAGGGTTTGGGGTTAATTGGGGAGCTCTTTTTTTAGCAGCCAGGAGCTGCCAGGACTCACCTTCCCGTCCTTCTCCCCGTGCCACCACTTTGGGGTCGGTGAATTCTGGGCGTCTCCCTGTGAACCAGCTTGGAGGAGAAAATACAGAATAATACAGAAAATACAGAAAAATACTGAAAACACAGAACTGGGGGGCTGAGCTTGGGCCAAGGCAGCAGTGAGGCTGCCAGGAGGCTTCTGAAGCCTGATTCTCATTAGTGTAATCTACTGCAATCAAAGGTAAGTTTTGCCTTAAGGAAAAAAAAATGCAACTGATTTCATACGGATTTTGTT
>VWYO01024416.1:59532-116213 GCA_013400275.1 Rhadina sibilatrix
ACCACCAAAAAACAAACCCAACAAAACAACAAAACCCCAAGAGAATCCCCCCAAATCCTAACCATCACCGCCTCGGACCGAATCAATGTGATCGAGGCCACGGAGCGGGGCGGGAGGAACGAGGCCACCCCTGCATCAACCCCACCTTCCCCTTAGAAAAGAAACCCCAAACCTCTTTGCCAAATCCTCCCCCAAAAAACCCATCCCTGTTTTCGTCCAGCCGTTCGTTTGGTTTCTCTTCCATTTTTTCATATGTGTGTGTGTGTGTGTGTGTGTGTGGTTTTTTTGCAAATTTCCACAGCGCTTCCCAACGGGTGACCACAGGGAGGGGCCGACCCCGGTGACGGCCACCCCTGACCCCTCTGTCCCCTCGCTTTGGAACCCCCACATCGGTGACAAGCCCTTGAGACCCCCCCCATCTCCCCCATCCCAGCAGCTATACTGGGTCCTCCGTGCCTCCTTCTGTGGCGACAGTCACGGGGCCCAAGTCCTGCTTCCGCAGGGGGCTCTTGGCAGCGCTCAGCAGCTCTTTGCTCCTCTCGCCGTTGCCCCACTGAGTTTTTAAGTGATCCGCCTTTCTCGGCTCCGCGTCCAGCCGCGAGTCCGTGGAGGCCGGTGGGGACTGGCCACTGTCCCGCAGCTCCGAGAGGCCGCTCAAGGAGCTGCCGTCCAGCTGCTCGAAGGAGAAGTTGGGGACGCTGAGGTGCTCCCCACGGCACGGGGGCTGGCTCTCCGGGAGCTCCAGGGATTCTCGGTAGGCCGGGAACTCGCAGGACGGGGTTCTCCTCCGCAGCAGGGTGTTCTCGGAGGGTTTGGTGCGTGGAGCACTGTCGTCCTCCATGGGAGGATCTATAGAAATGCAGGGCGGGCTCATCTTCTTCTTCCTCCGGGCTCCGTGGATGTAGTCGGCCTCTGGCTGGACGTGGCCAGGGGGTCGCTGCTTGTCCTCGGTGGGGTCCTGGAAGCTGCAGTCCGGGGCACTGCCAGAGGGGCAGATCTCGATGGAGTGCCGCCGCTGCTCGTCGGCCCAGCTGGGCTTGCTGAGGAAGCCCTTGGTGTCAGTGCTGTAGAACTTCTTCAAGTCCTTCTCCTTGCGGGAGAGGCTGCTTGTGCTGCAGTTCTTGAGGGGCACAGGGGACAGGGCTGGGGAGGTGAAGGGCGAGGTGGAGCGGCTGCCGGGGTCTGAGTGCTCCTCTGCCCAGTCTTTGGCTGAGCTGTTGATGTGCCGAACCTCCTCATCAGCCAGGTCCGAGGGCTCACCCTGGCAGCCCTCGGGGCTGGGGGTGCTGGTGGGGCTGGGCGGCCGGCTGGGAATGCCGTGCTGGCCACACGTGTGCTTCCATGCCAGGGGGCCCAGGGGCCGATGTGGGGAGGATGGAGGGGAGCATGGAGGGATGGCCGGGAGCGGGGAATGGAGAGGGCTAGGGGTGAGGGAGCTCTGGGGCTGCTTTGCTGATGGTTGGGGCTCTCCAGGCTCTGCTTGCAGGCTGTCCTTGCACTCTGGAGTCTGTCCATCTACCGAGTCCGTCCGAACGGCCACCTGGAAGGGAAGGAGGGAGAAGTGGGGTGAGAGCCTGGGGATGTGCTGGGCAGCATCACCTTCAGTGATGGACGCAGAATTATAAGAACCATGTTGTATTGGAAGGGGTCTTAGAGCTCATCTCCTTCCACACCCTGCCACGGGCACCTTCCACCAGTCCAGGCTGCTCCAAGCCCCATCCAGCATGGCCTGGGATGCTCGCAGGGATGGGGAGCGCATGGCATGAGGCAAAGGGTTGGTGGGTCTGGCACAGCCCACCTCATTCCTGCCCCAGTGTGCCAGTCCTGTCACACCCTCCTGTACAAGAGGATAAACTTCTGCTGGCAGGAGCCTTCATGTTCAGGGCTGGCATCTGCTGGGCCTTGATCTTCCTCCAGTCCCAAATCCTGAGCCAGCACAACCCATAACATTGGAGGGCTCTCCCAGCACTGGTAAAATGGATTTGGGTACCTTCTCCCTGTGCTTCAGCTCTTATTTTCTGGAATAGCACAGCCATGAAGGTGGAAGTAGGGAAAAAGGACCTTCCCACGTGTCACTTGCTGGGACAGGAATATATTAAAATTCATGGCATGTTTCGTTCTGAAACAGGAACATTTAGCTTAGCTCCAAAAGAAACACAAGAGAGGACTGGGAAGGAAGGCAAGGAACCAGGTGACAATCACAGGAGTTACCTCTGGATGCTCGTGGCCCCTCACCTGTCTGCAGAGCAGCTTGTTGAGCACAGGAGATCGGGGGGTGCCGTGCGGGGCCAGGCCCTTCCAGCGGTGCTGCCCTTCGTGGCTGGGGCAGCATGCGGCCAGTGGCTCTGGGGGCACCCTCAGCGAGCAGCTGGTCCCCACAGGCTGGGAGCGGATGGAGGTGATGGACCCTAGGGCAGGACACAGGCAGCAGTCAGTGCGGGGCTCTCAAGGTTTGAGGAAGAAGCTTCAGGAGGGGAGTAAACACAGGATGAGAGTGAAGCAAAGAAGTTTTTTACGGGAAGGGTGGTAAAGGACTGGAATGGTCTGCCCGGGGTGGTGGTGGGGTTGATACCTTAAGTTTTAGTTTTCATGTTTTTCAGATTCTATGCTGCCCAGGGGTGCAGCTCTCAGCCTCACATTCAGGGTCACTCAGCTCTGCACTCAGCAGGGACACAAAACAAATCCTGGTCCTGCTGCACACCAAGGACAACTTTCAGCCCAAAAGCACAAACAAGGGTGGCTGGAGGGAGGAACAAGGATGGGACCTCACAGCCTGCAGCTGTAACTGGACAATTCAACCCCAATGTGCAAATGGACCAAAACTTATAAAAGTGTGAAAACTCGTGACTCAGGGTCCGCCTTGGGTGTAGCCCTGGCCAGGCTCTTGTACTGCCCAAGGTGCATCCTTTGAAGGCCTTTTAATAAATCCCCACTTTATTCCCTGAACACTGTCCAGCCTCTGTTCCAGGCAGCCTCTCAAGACATCACTGCAGGCCCAGGGCAGTTGTCCCCCCTAGCCCAGCCACCACCAGGGGCTGTCCCTGAGGCACAGCTTGGCTCAGCATGGTCCCACCAGGAGCTCATGAAGCTCCAGGCGCTCTGACAGCCCTAAGCTGTGGACAGCCTGGAATCTTTCTCTTCCCAAAGCCTCCCATCCCTCCTTCCCCAGCCCATCCGTGGTACTGCTTTACTGCACTTAGGAGTTGTTTGAAATATCTCCTGCTTCTCTGGCTTTTGGCTGCAGAATTTATTGTCCTCATTAGTTTGAAACCCAGCGTCTGTTCCTCCAGTGCTGCCCCTCTCCATGTCAAAAACACCGTTACCATCACTCCAAGAGATCTCACCCAGGGGTCAGGGAACTTGAACCCCTGACAAAAGCCATCCAGACACATCGCAGTTGCATTTCACAGACAGATTTTTTGGTGGGGACAAAGAGAAGTTGAGTGTTTAATAATTTTTCTTTTGCAGCTTTTTTCCAGAACACCACAGAAGGAGTTCCCACCCCCACCCTGCTTCCCCTCGGGTTTTTTTTTGGGCTCTCCTAGACCCAGAGTTTCAGGCTGAGCCTGTGCTGTTCATGTGCTATTCCAGGCTTTATAAAATGCTTTTCATGATGCAGAAAAATCTCTGTCATAAAATCTGTCACAAACATGGTCATAAAATCCAGACCCAGAGCTTTACTCCCTGTCCTCAGCTGGAATTTCCTCCTGTTGGAAACTTTCCATCCAGCTCTCATATAGGAAACCCAAACCGCCTCCAAACTGGATGCTCAGGAACGCTGAAGATCTCTGGAGCTGGATATTTTTTCCCTTGTTTTTCTAGGAAATCAGCAAACTGCATCTAAAACCGAAACATCCTGAGATCTGCTCATCCCATAAGATTTTTACTGTGTGATCAGTGGAGTATTGGGAACAGATCAGACACCCTGAAGCCCATGGAAACGCAGATGCTCATGGGAGTCTCCATGGGCTCCGTTTTATTTGGATATAATTTATAGAGCTATGGCTCAAATCAGAGTTTGGGCAGCTCAGGAGCAGCATGAGCTCGAGGTGCTGCTGGTTTTACCACCAGGTAAAAAGTCACATTCATCACATCCATCCCTCCAGTGCTCTTGGAGAGAAATTTAGGAAACATCAGAGAATTCTTGGTGGGTTCTACCCACCCCTGCCAACGGCCCAGCAGTTTTATATGGATATAAATCCTGCTTTACAGCCACTCCAGGGATGAAAAGCAGCCCCAGGAGGCCGCCCATGAAACTCAATCTCTGTTTCCTTTCCTTCACAAGGAATCTGCAGGTGAAATAATAATAAACACTGAGCAGAGAACATGGCCTGGCTCCCAGAGAGTCTGAACAAACACAGAGTTCCTTCTCCCAAGGAAATCAGAGCAAAGCAGGGTTTGCAGGACCCACTGAGCAGTTCTTGCATTTCAAACCACAGCCAGATCAAAGGAAACCAGGCTGGGAAAAGTTCTTGGGAGCCACTCCAGGAGCACATGTGCTTTTAGGGAGGCAGAGATCATGTTTCAGATCGATTTCCCCTTCAAAGCAGCTCGACAAAAGAGACAGAAAGGCCTTTTCAGGGAAATGTACTCGAAGTCCCCCGCAAAGGCTCCATGCACTCCTGATTCCCGGATTGTGGGGTCTCTCCATGGGGTCTCTCCATGACATTCATTACAAGGCCGGGCTCGGGAAGAACCAGAGAGTGGTTTCTGATCTTTCTGCTCTCAAAGAAAGCCCTGCAGCTCTGAACTCCATGTGTGGTGCTGAAAGGCGCTGCCTTGAGGCTGCAGCCTGCCTGAAACATGAGGGATTGTGCTGGAAGCAATCCCGACTCCAGCTTTTATTCCTGGGGATGCTATTGATCCTCAGGCAGGAGTCAGAGGGAATGCATGGCTGCCTTTTTCCTCACCTAAAAATCTCTACCTGTGCTTGAGAGCCTTGCTTCTCCCCAAACATCTGAGCCACCAGCTTGCTCCTGGGAAAGGGATGGGAACGTGGAGTTACACAGGAACATGGGAAATCAGTGTCGTGCTGATGGAATCAGATTGGAGCAAGCCCTGCTCAGGCCACATTTGGGTTGGTTGCTCCCCACTGAACCCCCCTGTGCAGCTGCTGCCCCGTGGTTGCAATCATGGAACTGTAAAGATGGGACAAGAGCACGGATTCCAACCATGAATCCAGCACTGCCAAGGGCAGTGCTAAATCAAGTCCCCAGGTGCCAGATCCACAGGGTTTTTGTACACTTCCAGGGATGGTGACCCCACCACTACTGCCCTGGGAGCCTGGTCAGATGCTTGAACACCCTTCCAGTGAAGAAATTTTCCCTAATAACCAATCTAAACCTCCCCTGGCAGAACTTGAGGCTGTTTCCTCGGGAAGCAGAGCCCGACCCTGTCTCCTCCTGCCAGGGAGTTGTGCAGAGTGAGAAGTTTCCCCCTGAGCCTCCTCCTCTCCAGGCTGAGCCCCCCAAGCTGCTTCTGGTGCTCCAGCCCCTTCCCTGGACACGCTCCAGCCCCTCCACATCCTTCTTGGTGTTGATGTCTCGGGTTTCAAGGTGTAACCAGAGGTTTGTATTCCNAGTAAATATAATAGTATTATATATTATATTATATTATATTATATTATATTATATTATATTATATTATATTATATTATATTATATTATGCGGTGTTATGTTTATTATTATAAATAACATTTCTATTATTTAGGAATATTATTTATAATAATATTCCCAAATAGGAATGGGAATAGGAATATAATTATAAATAATATTCCTATTCCCATATCTTTGCCTGAGAGCCCGTTAATTTCAAAATTGTAATAATTCAGAGGGAGGGGGTTTGCATTTTCCATTCCAAGGGAGGCTCCCGCCTTCCTTAGCAGACACCAATCTTTCCAAACCAAAACATGTGAGGAACCCAAACCTTTGCCCCGGGGCAGGGGAATCTCCAGGGGTGTGGTGGTGGTACCTCTTTGGGCTTTGCAGGGGTAGATTTCCATCTCCACCTCGTGCAGGGGCAGTGGGGCCTGGGCCGGGGTGACAGGCCGGAACATGTAGCTGTCGTTGGGCAGGGAATGCATCCGAGACACGGAGATCTTGCGGACTGTCAGCAGGTTCTGGGAATCCTGGGGCCTCAGGGAGGCTGAGCTGCCCTGCAGAGCAATGAGAGAGAGAGATGGGCTCACCCTGCTGTGGGGAATTTTCTGGGAATTCCTTCCCTCGCTGATTCTGATGCCTTAGATTTGAGCTTTCATAGTTTCTGATTCTGTGCCGCCTAAGGATGGAGTTCTGAGCCTCATATTAAGTGCTGGTAAGCTCTATTCACAGAACAAGTAGACAAAACAAATCTTTTCCTGCTGCAGACCAAAGACAACTTTCAGCCCAAAAAGCACAAACACGGGTGGACTGAAGGAAGGAGCAAGAAGGATGGAACCTCACAACCTGAAGCTGTAACAATTAAACAATTGTTTACAATTAAACTCCAATATGCAAATGGACCAAAACTTATAAAAATGTAAAATCCCGTGATGGGGCAGCCATTTTGTGTGGCTCTCTGACCCACCTTGGGTGCAGCCTTGGTCAGGCTGTAATGCCCAGGGTGGGTCCTGGAAGTCTTTTAATAAATATCTACTTTATTCTCTAGCTCGGTCCAGCCTCTGTTTCAGGTCAGCCTTCCTAAGCTTCAATTCCAAGCCTTGTGTTCCTGCTGGGGTCTCAGCCAGAGCCCGCAGGACAGCCAAGTTGTGCTGAGGGAAGAGCTCGGGATGTGGCTGGAATAAAGGGAGGTGTCAGTGACCCACCACTAAAAAAAGTCAACTTTTTTGTCCAAAGTCAACTCTTGGACACACAAAGAGAAAGGAAAGGCCCAGGGAAAAGGAGCCCATTTGTTAAACACATGAGAAAAGCAGCGTTCCTCACATTTTCCCGACCTGATGTTCCAAGGAGATGCTTTCAGGAGGCCTGAGGGTGACATCCTTCCCCTCAAACAGAGGAGAGAGGGGCCAAATCAAGTCCTTCAGGAAACTCTCCCCAAAACACCCTCACAGCGCAGACATTTCAACACATTGACACCATTGCAAACCTTGAGGCCTGTCTCCTAAAACCTGGAGCATTTTGGGCACTCCTGAGCCCTGAAGAAGGAGGCAGAGGGAAGGAGAAGACGTGGTGGCAGTGAGGGTGGGGGTGTGGAGCCTGTCTGGGAGTAGAAAAGGGATTTTTCTTTGTTGTCACTGAAGTGGGTCTGGTTGGAAGTGCCCACCCTGTGCCAGGCCCTGCAGCCTGGCTGGGCACGTTCCCCTCCCCAGTTGCCCTTTTATCTAAAACACAGCTAATCCCTCTGGTTTTCCTTTCACGTCAGCCTCCCAGTGACTGATTGAAAACATTTTTCCCAGCTGCATGTCTAAATTAAATGTATTTTGCTTTGCTCTGCCGGGCTGTTTTCCCTCTCCGCCAGCAAAGCCTGACCCTGAGATCCCTCAGGTTTGGAGCTCACCAAGGATCTAGTTAAATCTGGTTTTGTCCTTGTATTTCTGGGCTTAGGAATGCCTTTCCTCAGCTCCCTGAAGATGCACACCCCAAGGTGAATTACTCCATGCTTTTCCCCTGTGGAGTTTGGCAGGGAAGGGGGAGACAGCAGGAATTTACAGCTCGTTGGCATCCAGCTCTGCCAACTGTGGCTGTGCCCAGGAGCCACCCAAGGCTCTCAGCTGACAGATTAGAGCCTCAGCAGCCAGTGCCAGTTGGTTTTTGGCCATCCCAGCTCCATCAGCATGGCATCACCTGAGCTGGGGGCAGCCAGGGGCTCGTTGACAGCCTGGAGCCACACTGAGAAAAAAAGGGCTCAGCACTTGAACAGAAGGATCTCAGCATTTGGTTCCTACAGCTGTTTGCCTTTGGCTGGAACAAATGAACAGAAAGCCCTTCTTGGCATCAGCCACTTTAATTTTTAAGGGTTCAGCTGTTGAGACCTGACTGAATTAGGGGGTAAATTTCAAATGAAATAAGTGCTTGAAATATGAATCGGGAACGGGAAATTTGTTGGCTCCCACCTGGAGAGCTGCTCTGGACTGTGAGGATGGTTTGGAGACATCACTGCTGCTCCTCCTCCTTGCTGGGGAACACCTGCTGCATTCCAGAGCCTGATTCCATACCCTGGAAATCAGGATGGGACCGTGCAGAGGGGGTTGAAGCCCTTCTGATTTGCTGGGAGTCTCCCTGGAGCATCTCCTGAATTCCCAGCTCTGGGGGCTGCTGGAAGCCTGAGGCATTGATCTGCTCCTGCCTCAGTTTCCTTAGTATCATAAACAAGTCTTCACAATTACAACAATAAAGTCAAACCTGACACTGTTTTCTCCACAAACAAAAACTCTGCCTGCAGCTCTGGGTTTAACATTTGAAGTCACACTGCTCACACATCACCCTGCACACCAAATGCACATTTTAGGGGCTAAAAAAAGAGGATTTCACTCCTATCCCACACAGGGCTGATTCCTCTGGGATTTCCCAGCTGGAAAGGACAGAGGCTGGAAAGGTTGTCGTTGTGAAGGGACAGGTTTGGGACAGTTCAGACACAGCCCCAAAACACAACACCACCGTGGGTGGGACATCAGCCACCTCAGCCTGGTGGCCTGGGCTTTGTGGGACAGGGGCAGGACACGGTGGGAAGCAGAGCAGGAGGATGAAGGGGATGCCTTTGCCCCTCATCACCTCCAGGGTGAAAAGGAAGCTCTGCCCAGCTCCTGATGTGTTTGGGAATTATTTGAAGCTGAGGAAAACCCAAGGAGAAGGGACTGTTTGCAATCCCAGCCTGTGTGAGAGGATGTGCCCTCTCTTCCCTCAATTAGAAAAGCAACCTGTGCACTTCCCTGCAGGAATGCCTGTCAGGAGCAACATTCAAATATCCAGTTCCCCATTGCTGCGTAACCAAATCTTTTTCCTCGCCTTAATGGAGTCTGATAGATTTCACAAAAATCTAATTTAATGTAATTTAATCTCCAAGCCCCCACTGATTTTGCGGTAGATTTATTTGTGATCGTGGTGACAAAGCAATTCCATGTTCACTCTTAATCACAGGCTGCTGACACGGGATGAGACAATTATCTCACGCCCTCCTTCCCCCCTGAAACTTGATTGTTTTCTGGTTTGACAGGAATCAGAGAGCAGGCAGGGTCTGGAAAATCAACCCAGGAACCTCCAGCTCCTTGCTGAGGGGCTTTGATAATTCCCAAGTGATCCATGAGCAGAGCCAGTGGGGAGCTGCAGGCTTACACTAGCACTGAATTGCTGGAGGATCCTCTGGAAATCCCCAAGTGGGATTAAAGAGAACCTGAGCAGTGCCCATGTGAAGGGGATTTATCCCATCCCATGCTGTAGGTGCCAGGGCTCCCAGTGCCAGCATTCTCAGGTTTTTTGGGATTGCTCCTTTGGTCCTGCAAGGACAGCAGCACAAGGACCCGTGGCTTTTTTGGCTTTGAACTTTAAACCCACAACCTGAAAATGGGTTGAGATGGACTTTTAACCATTCCTCTGGAATAATGACCAGGATAACGTTTCCAGCACCTTCCACCTCCAGGAGCCCTGGCAGCTGACTCAGGATGTGGGGGGGTGTTGGAACCGTGGGCACTGAGGATTTCAGGCTTTCTGTGCTGCCAGGCACTGACCCCCAAGCAAACACTGCATTCCACCTGAGGCTGTGGAAAAGGCTCCCAAAATCGAGTGACAGCACTGGGATTCTGGGCTTGTAGTTTGAATGGAAGTGTGTGATAGCACAGGGGGCAAAACTTAGAGTTTAAGGGTTTAGAATACTGTAATATATATAAAGTAAGATGGAGGTTTTAGGGCAGAGGCTGCGTCCTTCTTTTTCACCTTCTTCTCCATGGGTTTGGGTGGTGTTTTGTAATTGGGTAGAAAAACCCACATTGAGGACCATGGGTGGTTGGTTACTGGGTTAAAAGTAAAAATAATTTAGGTGTCATTTCTTAATTGGACAGCTTATCCTTAAAAGGCCTTGCAGAGAGTTAGAGGGTGCTGGTGACATCTTAGCTGCAGGGGGCTGGGACAGCTCCTTGTCTCCTGTCCCTCCGGCTCCATCTGGAACCTGCCTGTGCAGAATCTGCTGCTCAGGCTGGTGGGATCCACCCTCTCCCCAGCCCAGCTCTGTGCAGGCTCTCACCAGGGCTTGGTGCTTCCCCTTGGTGTGCTCCTGGTTCCCGCGCAGCGCCTGGCTCTCCGCGGCCCCGCTCCTGCCCCCGCCGCCGGCGTTGCTTCCTCGGGACATCTCCAGCTCGATCTCAGCATCCATCTCAGCATCCTCCTTGGCCTCCTTGTTGCTCTCCTCCAGGTGCTTCATCAGCACTGCCACCACCACGTTGACCAGGACGAACTGGGCAATGAGGACGAAGGTAACGAAGTAGACGGGGGAGATGATGGGCAGGTAACTGAGGCAGTGCTTGTCCTCCCGAGTGCACTCCCGGAGCGTGTCCTGCAGCAGGGAGGGACAGGGCAGGCATTAGTGGGGCTCTGCTTGGGCTCCAGGTGTAGAAAAAAACCCCAAAGAACACAGAGTGGGTACAACTGAAACAGATGAGAGAAAATACAGAGATCTGTGAATTGAGGAGGGGAATGGGTTGCCCAGGAGTTTGGGATTTCCCATCCCTGGAGTGTTACAGGCCAGGCTGGGCAGAGCTTGGAGCAACCTGGGGTAGGGGAAGGGGTCCCTTGTAGCCCTAGATCGTGCCTGAGATGTTTTAGTTTTATGAAACTCTTTTCCCAGAGAGTTTTCTGTCAACAAAACCCATGTTTTTGTAACTATAACCTTTGTTTACATTCCTTTCCCTAGGAGGGACTTCTTCTTGATGTCCATCTAGTTTAACCAATGTAATTAAAAAGGTTTATCTTTCTTTCACCAATTAAGTTACTCTCTCTAAAATAGTATAAAAAAATTACCAAAAATAAACAAAATCATTGTCAGCCTTCTGAAGTCGAAGTCTGTGTCATTGTAATCTTTAACAATGTCAGTCCCTGCCTGTGGCAGGAGGGGAACTGGATGAGCTTTAAGGACTCTCCGAACCCAAACCATTCCACGATTCTGTGATTCTACGACACACCCCAAAGGCACAGGACACACAGCACATGGTTACTTCCTCCCAGTCAAAAAAAACTGGCCTAATTTTCCTTAAATATTATATGCAGGAACAAAGCTTCGGGCTGGGTGAGACTTAGGACAAATCCCTGCTTGAAAACACACCTGGCTTTTACATTAGGAAGCCTCCTTTTGATGTTTTGAGGGGAAACATTTTTGTTTTCACCCAAGAGTTGCCTAAATGCGTTTGAAAACTGTACCTCCAGCTCTCCCAAGAGGAGGAAGGACCCAGAGCCTGCACACACCTTCATGATCCCGTTCCAGTTGTCCCCAGTGGACACCCTGAAGAGGGTGAGGAAGGCCATGCCAAAGTTGGTGAAGGTGGCGTGGCGGCTCAGGCCTTCACAGGGATTCTCTTCGCTGCAATCTGTGGGACAGTGAAGGAGCAGCACATCAATCAAGTCACACTGGGTTATCCACAGCAGCCCCCCCAGGTGGGGCTGCCACCCTGAGCAGCGTTCCATGGATTGACAGCATTGGAGGGATGGTGACATCCTGCTCAGGAGGAACAGGGAGGACAGGGGGAAAGGTGCTTTCAGCTGGAGAACCTTGGGACAGGACACCAGGAGGTGTGGAGAGGGTGGTGGTGGAATTTTCATCCCCTGGAAACATTCAAGGCCAGGTTGGATGGGGCCTGGAGCAACCTGGGACAGTGGAAGGTGTCCCTGCCCATGGAAGGGGATGGCACTGGATGGGAGGCTTTGAAGTCCTTTTCAACCCAAACCCTTCCATGGCCGCCTGATTTCTGTGATTTTCATTATCCTGCTCTACAGCCTCCTTTGTCTGTTTTCCTCTTGATTGTGCCCTTGCCTCGATGATTTTTCACATCCACCACGAGGGATATTTTCCCTGAGATAAAGTGGAGCAATCTGACATTCCCCCCCCGAGAATTAACAGCCTAATGAATGCAAATTGAACATATGAAATATCCATCTTCCCATAAAACACAGCCTCATTAAATATCCATTAGGACAGGCAGCAATAGCTCTTGGTTGGACATTTCAGTCTTAGGTAATTATTCTGAGGTAAATTGGAAGGAGAAAAAAAAATATCCAAGAAAAACCCACAAATGACAAGTCCTGGGGGAGAGAGGGCTGATGGTTCTTGTGGCTGGCATGGAGTGATCAGGAAAACGGAGGGAAAATTCCCATTAAATTGGGCTGGGAAGCATTGCCCAGGTGTGTGTGGAAACACCAGAAGAGCCTTTTTTTCACACCTGTGACTGAACAAATACGCCCACAACTCCAGGGATGGAATATAAACCCACACTTGTTTCTCTCAGCGTGGGTGCAGAACTAATTCTTTCTCTGGAATTTGTGGGAGACTGAAAAATAATTTGGTTTTGGTTGAAAGAATTATTCTGCTCTCAGGCACTTGTAATCTGAGCAGAGGGCTGGGCTCATAAAGGGGATTAATGACAGACATAAACTCCTCTCAGGAAGGGCCCTTCTGGTGCTCCTGGAGCTCTAATTGGGATGGAAATGTTGAGGATGCAGACACAGCTCCTTCCAACAGCATTTTCCAGGCTGGGCAAGGCTGGTCTGGGGGTTTGCTCTGATTTTAGTGATGGGCACATTCCTGAGCAGCTCCAGTATCCTCAGACTGGAGGATTAATTAATGCTGGACAAGCAGGAAGCACTGGATGCCTCCTGATGGATGGAGTGAGGGGCAGGTGATGCTGAGGAGATGGGACAGACGAGCCCTGGGAGCTGGAAGAGGAGCAGTAGCCAAGTGCAGAGGCCTGATGGGCTGTGGGGGAAGCTCTGAGCAGGGACATGTTTATGGTGGCATCTCTCCAGCAGCAGTCTGACCCCCATCTAGCTCTGCAGACTCCAGTTCTGTCTCCAGTAGCAAACTTGAACAAATCCATGCTGGGCAATGATGTTTAAACAGCACAGAGCTCCTCTACAGCCAAGGGTGGTGTTGGACAAAGCCCTGAATGTGTGTGTGTGTGTGTGTGTTAGGAAGGTCCTGTGTTACATCCTTGTGTGTCAGCTGTGACCCTGAGATCAAGAGAAAACTTCCATCTTCAGAACATGAGTGTGAAGCGAAGGAAGGCCCAAGAACAAGAAGAGAGAGAGAAAAGGAAGCAGCCTTTTAATAAAGGCCAAATAAACACCAAACCGGATGGAGCGAGCGGCGTTGGGCCCATTACTCACCGAGCTTGCCAAACAATTCCACTCCCAGGGCAGCATAGATAAAAAACAGGAGCATAAAAAGTAGGCCAAGGTTCCCTACCTACACAAGGAGAAAGCAGAACAAGGGTCAGGCAAGCCGAGGTCATGAATGAAATCACTCCATCACATTTTCAACACGAGCAAAGCAGGGACAGAGGGGCCAGAGGCAAATGAGCTTTCCTGTGGCTTCCAGCAGCCTGGTCCCTCTCAGAGGTCTGCCTTGAGGGGCCCAGGGAGCTCTTTGTGCCCTTGGGGAAAGCAGCAGCTTCTCCATCACCCTCCACTCATCTGGGATTTGGCCTCCCCAGGGCACTCTGCGGGGCAGGGCTGCTTTGGGACCTGGGCTCTGGTTTGGGTTGGAGAGCCTTTCCTTTCTCGGGACTCTGAGACAGCAGCAAGCCACAGGAGGAGCTGGTTTCCAAAGGTTTCACTGGCATGGAGGGGTTGCAGTGCTCCACAGAGAGAAGAACTCCCTGAGCCTTTTCCTTTCCAGGCCCTTCTAAACAAGAACTTCCCGTATTTTTGCTTTCCCACAGGACAATCCTTATCCCATACACCAACACTGGCAGCTCCAGGGGCTGCTGGAAGTGTCCCAAGGCCCCCAGGGTGGCTGAAGGAGGGTGACAAGTGAAGCTCTTCACACCACCACCCATCACAGCTGTCTGCACTGGATCCCATCCCAGCACAGAATCCAAGCCTCAAAAATACCTTCTGGAGCAGATTTTTGGTGATTCAGGCAGAGAACAGGAAGGGCAGAGTGACATGACCTGCTCCCACCTGCAAGGAACTGCTCGCATTTATCTCATTTATCTCTGCTGCCACTTTAATCGCTCTGTTAGCAGCTCCTAAGTGAGACAAAGCGACTTCCGGCGCCTCGAGCAAGTTTTTATCCATAAAAACCAAGGAACTAGGAGGTGATCCAGGCAGTCAGACCCAGGGATTCTTGGTCTCTGAGGTGCATTTTAGTGAACTCTCAGGGGTTTTTTGTTTTGTTTGGTTTTGTTTTGTTATTTTGACTGTGCTTAATTTAATCAGAAAGTTTATCAGTGTGATATCCTATGTTTATCATAAGTTTATCAGTGTGTTAATTTTATGATGTCACCATAAAATTAACACAACCCTTGCTGATGAAAGAGGGGATTTTTTTATATTAAAGAAACGGGAACAGTCCAATCACCCAGTGCAGGCTGTAATTGCTCTAAAGCCTAAACTGGCTCTGCAATTTCCCTAACATTATTACCACCCTCCAGGGAATAATAAAGATAAAACAGGGATGTGGATGGCTGGGCTGGGTTATTTCATCTGCTTCTGGAATAGCTTTTCCTACTCCTGTCTGCTGGACCACTGATGGTTTGGGAGCCATTAGAGACGAGCAGGCACAAGCACCACCACACCACACACGCTGCTGGGGAGGCAAATGAGCAAATAATGACAGGGAATTAAAATCAAAACAAACTTTTGAGGTTGAGGTAACAGAAGGAGGTGGTGGATTTTGCTCTAAGCAGCCTGATGCCCGAGAAATCAGCCTGGAAACTTTAGGGCACTGATGAAATCCCAAAGAATTTTGGGTAATGAGGGAGTTACTACCAGGCTGTCTGTAAAAGAGGTTATCTGGCTTTCAGTGGGGAGGAGAGGGAAGGGAGAGAAGGATAAGGAGGAGAAGGAGAAGGAGAAGGAGAAGGAGAAGGAGAAGGAGAAGGAGGAAAAGGGGAAAAGGGGAAAAGGGGAAAAGGAAAAGGAAAAGGAAAAGGAAAAGGAAAAGGAAAAGGAAAAGGAAAAGGAAAAGGAAAAGGAAAAGTCCTCTTCAGCCCATGGCCTCCACCAAGGCCTGAGCTTGGAGAAGGACCCCAGGCACGTTCCCAGGGGTGTGCTGAGGAGCAGGAGCTGGGTCAGGGGAAGGGAAGGCAGCCTATGTGTGTGTCTATGACCCTGGTGAGTCATTCCCCTCCTGTAACTCCAGGATTCCCTTTGGAATTCCCTCGGGGACAGGTAATTGATGTCTCCAGAGCACTCCGGGATCTACTGAGAGCAGACAAGAAGATGCTGGGTGAATCATGGCTGCTGCAGGGAATGGGAGGGGGCAGGAGCTTCTCTCAAAGGCTGGGATGCCTGTGCTGGATGCTGCACCAGGAACAGAGATCCAGCTCTGGCAGCAGACTCAGCTCTAGCAGCCCCAGCAGCCCCTGAGGAGTGGTTCTGGCTCTGAAGAGCTCAGCCCAGGCTCTGTTATCCATCAATCTCCCCTTAACCTGGGCACAGAAAACTCCAGATATCCCCTCTCTCTGGCAGCCAGGGGCTATCCTTCATTTCCTGGGAATCCAGTGCCAGGGGGGCTGCGGACTGCAGAGGGAGAAGCACAGATGAAGAATGTCTTGAAGAACATTCTTGGTGCCCTGAGAGCTCCAGAGAAGCCACAAGAGCTGGAGATGCTGGCGAGATTCTGTGATTCTCCTGGACCTTCCCTTCTGGAATGCTGGCTGGCAGCACTGGGATGCTGTGGGGACACTGGCATTGTGCCCCCAGCCACCCAGAGGAGCAGGGAGAGCCTCCAGGAGGGGCTGCAGCCTCTCCCGGGCTATCCCAGCTGCATCTGTGCCCTACCACTGCAAAGGCCCTGGGAAAAACTCCTCAGCTCAAGGGAAGGGCTTCCCCCTCCACACACCCAGCTGGCTCTGGGTGAGGCACTGATGAGATTTGTGTCTCCTGCTGCCCCTCTCCTGGGTGAAGCCACTTCTCCCTGTGCCTCCTCCTGCTCACACATCCATTGGCATTCCCATTGTTGGTGCACTCAGCTCCCTGGGATGCCTGTCCAGAGCAATTCCTCATAAAATTCAGCTCCTGCCAAGCCTTTCCAAGGCTGTGAGTCCTCCCTGTCTCCCTTCCATCACTCTCGAGCCAAGGCAGCAATCCTGGCAGTGGGAAAGCACAGCCTGATTTATGCACCAGGACCAGGAGAAAATGGACACATCTGCCTGGAGAACAGAGGCCATCTGTGAGAGTTCCAGGACTGGTGGAGAGCCAGAACCTTGGAGGATGAAGTCACCTCAGGCTGACCTGAACAAAGTCCCCTTTTCCATGTCCCCTCAGCCCCACGGAGCCCAGCCCCAGAAGTCAGCAGGATTTTTGTTCCTGTGGAATTCTGTATCCCTGAGGGATCCCTCAGGAGTCTCTGCAGCACAGCCCACACCTCCCCACCTCCCCAAATCCATCATCCCCAGTGCTGGCTGCTATCACATTGCCACTCCTGCTCCCTGGGTTCTCACCCCTGTGGCTCTCCAGGGTCTGGCAAAGGCAGCTGGTTGTTTCTGTCCCCCAGCTGCTGTTGGACAATGCCAGAAAAGCTCTTCAGGAGCTCAAATTGAGAAAAGCCCAGGAATTACAGCACCAAGAGGAGATAAACTCCTGGACAGGGGCAAATTCAGGTCCTGCCCTTCAGGGCTCTGCTGGAATGAGAAGTTTTTTACTGGCACAGAGTCCGTGTGGGGGCAATTCCAAGCCTTGGAAGACAGAGAGGAGTCTCTTTGTACAGCCCTGCAGGGAATTAATGTGCCATCCACCCACCAAGTGAGACCAGAAAAGGGAAAACAACCCAAATCTTTGGGGAGGGAAGTTCCACACCTTATTTTTTGTTGGAGGGTGGGAATTGGGCTGGATTCCAGTTGTCCTCTCCAGCAGGAAGAGCTGTGGCAGCTCAGCAGTGGCTGCTGGGGGATTTGCTTCCAGCAGGAGCATTTTAACCCAAACCTGACATAGAAAGGGTGAACTGGACTTTGGAAAGCTGGAATGGGGACAGCACTAAAGGAAAACCATGAAGCAGGAACCTTAGAGAGCAGCCTTTGCTTCCAAACCCAGCAGCCACCAGATGCAGGGGCAAGGAAATGAACAGTGATGGGTGAGTGGTGTAATTCATTATGGAGCCTTAACGAGCAGGAGCTCAGAAGGAAGAGGAAAACACTTGAAGTAGGTCTTGAAAAGCTGAGAGATTAAAGGAGTTCACTGCTCTCCTATACACCAGACTGCAAGAGATTATTTTAGCTACTGCTGCTCCAGAAAGGAGAAGTGCCACAAGAAAAAAAGCAAAATTATATCCAGCAAAAAAACAAACTCGACTAATTCACACTAAACCCATCAGATTTTGGTCTTTTTTTTTTAGTAGGAGGAGTAAACACAAATGTATTCCATCAGAAGGGGATGGCTGATTCCCTAACACTGAATCCTTAAACCAAGAACCAGGAGCTGGTTTGTTTTTTTTTTTTTTCTGGGATTGAGAGGACGTAGAGAAGGTGGGCAGAGAATGTGTCCATCTGAGATCATTCCCTGACTATTCTTTCTATCTCTGTGGCCTCTCCTCATTTTTTTTCCTCTCCTCCATCTCATTTTTTTCCCACAGATCAGGTGGAGGAGAAGGTCTTTGACCTGGCAGACAGAGGTTTCCACACAAGGAGCAGGGCAGGAGCACTTTGAAAAGAGCAGCTCGAGCTCAGTCTGAAATCCCAAAAGAGGATATTAATCCTGTGGCAGCCTTGGATCCAAATGCTACATTCCCCCAAATTTGGGGAAAATTGGTTCTCCAAGTGTTGCTCAAATTGCTGAATAAAAACCAAATCCAAAGCTGATGAAGATCACCCCCCAAAAATGCAGTGACAGCTCCTTGTCATTGTCAGCCCATAAATGGGAATTCTCCACACACCAGACAAAGAATTTCCCCCCAAACCTGAATGAATAAACATTAAATTAGCTTTTTTTTTTTTTTNTTTTTTTTTTTTTTTTTTTTTTTTTTTTTTTTTTTTTTTTTTTTTTGTCACTTAGAAACCACATTCTATGAAGATTTTCCAGCTGTGGTTTTAGGATGTTAATTTTATTAGGGTAGGAACTCATGCCCTGCCTTAGAAATCAAAAGCTGCAGCTTTATGAAGAGTGATGGTTGTCATAGAGCTCTTCCTAAAAAATTCCCTTCTCATTTTCTGGGCTTCACTGGAGGCAAAAGTGGCATTTTTTTAATCTGCTGGGAATATCTCTGGGGTTTTCCTTTGACAAGAGACCTTGCTGGGAATGCAAACATCAAGAACACCCCAAGGAAAACAAAAGCCTGGCCTGGAGCCACCCTATTGTTTATGGGGGTGGGCAGGTTGGGGACAGAAAACAAGGAAGGAGAGAAAATACGGTCTGTGGTGACAATGCTTTGTCAATTGGGAAAAACAGACACAAATCCAAGGATTTCCAGCCCAGGGGTCAGGTTGGTAAATCCCTGCTTCAGCCTCAGCCCAAATCCTGAAGGAAATCTGGATGCCAAAGGGCAAATGCTTGGATTGGAAACATCTTCATGGCAATGATGAAGAGTAAAGCCAAGGGGTCTTTGCAAGGAAAAACAATTCCCCATTTTCCAGCTCTCTTGGAATAGATTGTGGGTTGTTTTGTACTTAGGAACTGAGTCCCAGGGGTGTTTTTGGGTAATTCCATGTTTTTTTCTGCCAATTATCTTGTGGCCACTCATCCTCTGGAGGAGACTCCCAAGGAGAGATGGGCTCTGCCCTTGGCGGCTCCTGGGATCCAGGGAACTGGATCCAGGCAGGGATCTGAGTTAACTCCAAACACTGAGTGATCAGAGCTCACACCAGCACACCACAAACGAGCAGAACACACCTTAAAAAGGATAAAATAAAGAAAAAAACCCAAAAACCAAAACACCTTGGAATTCTGACAGAGGACTGAAAGCCAGAAGAAAGTTTTTTTCTTTCTTTTCTCAGATCCATAGAAAAGCCGTCCCAGGAAGTGAACATTTGCAGGATCCTCTCAAATTCCCTAAGTCTGCAAGTGTTGTTTCTCTTGCAGCTTAGGAGAATTTGGTGACTGCTGACCCCAAATCAAGGTTTTAACCCTCAGAAGCATCTCCCCAGTTTGCCTTTCCAAGCACCTCTGCCAATAACTGCAGTTGTTCCTGCCTCCCAAATAAAACTTCTGATTTGGAAGCTCCCAGTGCTTTTTCCAACATCCTTCTCTGTCCCTCCTGGTGTTTCCCAAACTTGCCAGTGAAATCTGGGTTTTGCATGAGCTCTGCCTACAGGAATTTGCCCTCTGAGAACTCTTTTCCCATCGTTTGGCCTCTCCCATCAAACACACTCCAGGATGAGCCATGCAAAACTCTGCTCCCGAGGCCTGGAGGAAGCTGAGACCTTCCCCAGGTGGCTTCTAGAGGCCACCAAACACGGAGCTGTCCCCAGGCCCCAAAGGCACTTCTGTTCCCAAGGGGAACACCCTGGGCATGGAGAAATTTTGGGGGCTTACCTGGGGAAGGGCTTGCACCACCGTGTCCAGCAGAGCTCTCATGCCCGTGGCCATTTTCAGCAGTTTCAGCACTGAAATGAGGAACAAATCCTGCTCAGCAGGGCTGGGGGACATCGCAGGGAAAATCCAGGAAGGAAATTGAGGTTCAGGTCTTGCAGGGAGGGTTTGAATCTCTCCTCCTGCTGTTTGTACATGTGGGGAGTTCTCTGCATCCCAGAGGGCTGAACATCCCACTGTCAGCCCCAAGGGGAGCGGATTGCCACTGCCAGAGGGCAGGGTTATGGGATACTGGGAAGGAATTCCTCCCTGGGAGGGTGGGGAGGGGCTGAAACAGAATTCCCAGAGCAGCTGTGGCTGTCCCTGGATCCCTGGAAGTGTCCCAGGCCAGGTTGGACGGGGCTTGGAGCACCCTGGGACAGTGGGAGGTGTCCCTGCCCGTGGCAGGGGTGGAATGGGATGGGCTTTAAGGTCCCTTCCAACCCAAACCATCCTGGAATTCTATGAAAATGGACAAAAACCTACAAGAACCCCAACGGGCCCTGGCAGGAAAATGGGAGGCACCTCATCAGTGAAACCCTGACTGCCATTGCTTCCCACTCTGCTCTGGACCAGAATAAAAGCTCTGTAGTGCCAGGCTGGAATCAGAATCCAACCTCAGATCCCACTGGAAAACCCTGTGGGACCCCCAGCTGCTTTCTGAGCCTCCACTTCCTGTTCCCCACTGGAAATGAACCAGCAGGGCTGGAAGGACAAATGTCCCAGGCATTTCCTGGGGTGGCTGGAGGCACTTGGAGCAGGACACACCTCTGGCAATCCTGAGCACCCTCATGATGCGGATGATGGTGGGGTTGATGGGAAGGGCAGCGTTCATCTCGATCTCCTCCAGTGTGATCCCCACGATCGATAGCAGGACTATGGCCAAGTCCAGCTGGTTCCACCTACAGAGAGAGGCAGGACGTGCAGAATTCCAGTCAAACATGGGCAGTCCAAGAGGAGGATTTATGTTAATGCTTGTGTTAATAATGGGCACCAGCAAATCCCATCCTCATTCTCATCTCGTGAATTTTAGATAGAAAAAAACCAGCTCAGAGCAGTGGGCACAGGCATCCTGTGAGCCACAAAATCTGGGAAATGACTGGGAGCTGACTGGGAAGTGTTTCTGACTTCTAAGCTGAGCTTGTCAGGCCTGGTGGAAAGGGAAATACTGGGGAAAAGCTGCATCTGGGCTTCTGGGAGATTTCCTGAATCCCTCCTGCAAAGCAATTCTTGGGAGTTTTGGTTCTCACACTGCAGAGTTTGCACCCAGAGAGAGCCAGCCCTGGGCTCTTCCCGTGTCACCATGGTGCTGCTACATCTCCCCAGGATCTGGCTCTGGAACTGGGTCAATCCAGTCCTGAATTGCAAATCCACAGGGGTTCAAAATGCTCTCACCTGTCTTTAAAAAACCTCCGGAAACCAAAGGCCACCAACTTCAGCAGTGCCTCGAACACAAAGACGATGGTGAAGACATAGTTGCAGTACTTGAGGGCTTCATCCAGGGACTGGAAAGAGAGATCCCAGTTAGGCCAGCCCAGTTATCCCTTCCTAGACCCCCACAGAGGGGCTGGCAGGGAGCAGGGTGAGAGAAGCACAGAAATACCAGGAATAATGCCATAAAGGCTCGCAGAGCTCACTGAATCACCCAGCAGAGCTCAAACAAAGGCTCAGCCCTTGGGTCAAACAAAACCCTCCGAAGCACTCAGATTAGTTCTGCTAAAAATGTCAGGTTCAAGCTTGGTACACAGATTATTCAGTCTGGGCCAGATATGAAAAAATTTGCCCCTTCCCCATCTCCTGAAGATTCCTTGGTCTGACCTGCCCAGCCTTGGGGAGAGGAAAAGCCTCCACAGACCATTTCTTGATTCCAGCCCTTGGGACAAAGGCTTTGCTTCAAAAGCTCAGGAAAATAAATAAACCTTGGAGATGGATTAAACCTTTCCTTGTTGAAAAATGGGACATCTCCAGAGCTGGGCAAAGCGTGTCCATATTTGGTGCAACGTTCCCGCTCTCCATGGAGCAGCTCTCGGAAGTCAGGAATCCACAGTGTTTATACTTGAGGATGATGAGTGTTTATAATGATTTCATTGGAGCTGGGGGCCAACAATAGCAAAGGAATCTTGTGGGGCCTTAAAATAGGCAGTTGGGGGTGGGGGGAAGCAGCTCTTGGGGTGGGGAGGGATGGGGGGACAGGAGGGAGGGAAGGGGAATTTAGTTCAGTGTAGCACGGGACTCTGAATTTCCAATAAAAAATGGGAGTCGTGAGTGTCAAACCAGATAAAACTGGAAATAAGTGCAACAGAGGAGGCTGCAGGAAACCCCAGGGCACAGGAAAGCTCTTTTTGTCCCCTCTGTGTGATGCCTGGCTTTGCTGACCCTGCACACAGCGAGGTCACCAGGGCATGGCCATGCCCTGATTTTTGGGAATGAGAGCTGGAAGTTTCTCAGGTGTTGGCAACAATCCCTAGTTTTGTTCCAGTACCTAAAATAAAATGGCAGCTTAAAAACCACGGGACAAATCCCTATTCCAGCCAAAGCCTGAGCCTACTTCTGCCATCGTTTGTGACCGTTTGCATTTGGATTTACAACTCTGTCTTAAGTGAATGTAAACCAAGCGTAAATAAATCTGGATAATTTGGATAAACAATATTTCCATAGGAAACAAAGGAATTACACTCGTGTAAAACACACACACACAGAGTTACCCTCTGGCACCCAGGAGGCATTTGCAGGTTACCACAGAATGCTGGAGAAGTAAATGCTGAGCCAGAGCTTCATAAATGATAACAAAACGGAAGATTTATAAATAGAAAATTTCTATAAATTCCTATAAATTTACCTATCAGCCCCTGTGATGTCGGTCAAAGGTGTTCTGAGGGGAGAATGATTTTGTAATACATTAAGAAAGTACTGCACTTTTAAATTGGTTTGTTCGAGATTCATTAAGGAGAAGAAACGTCCTGCATGCTGTAACTCCAGGTTTGTATCTGTTAATAGAATGTGCTAAAACTCCAGACTGTTCTCCAGTCTGAGCCTCAGTCAGGCTTGGGATCAGGGTAGGAAATATTTGGCTTGGTCTCTTCCAGGTAAAAGCTTAATTCACTCTCCATTAGCTGTTTTTTTTTTTTTTTTTTTTTTTTTTTTTTTTTTTTTTTTTTTTTTTTTTTTTTTTTTTCCCACGAAGGAACAAGGTTTTGCCTGAGGCAGTGATTCCCAAATGGCAGAGCTGGATCAGAATGCTGAGGTGGGTTCCCAAGAACTGGTGGTGCCTTTTTACGTGGGTCTACCTAAAAGCAGAGGCCAGACAGAGTTAAGGGGATAAAAAGTGTTTAGGATTATTGAAGGGCCCTCAGGTACATTTAGGGCAAATGAAGCCCTCCAGGGGCTACACTCAAAAATGGACAATGGTCACAGGTTTTCACACTTTGATCAGTTTGGTCCATGTGCAGACTGGGGGTTCATCTTCCAATTACAGCTTCAGGCAATGAAGTCATTCACTCCAAGTTTGCTGCCCCCTAATTCACTCTTGTTTACATTTCTGGGGGCAGTGAGGTGTCCTTGATTCCCAGGCTGCAGAGGAATTGTTGTGTCTGGCCAAAAGGTGAAAGCAGCAGCTCACACCTGGTGGTTTGGAGTTCTGCACTAAAGAACTGCAGGATAACAAACACATGAAAATCACAGAAGCTAAAACCCCAAGGCATCCTGGAGCATCAAGGAGCACCCTGGGACAGTGGGAGGTGTCCCTGCCCATGGCACGGGTGGAATGGGATGGGCTTTAAGGTCCCTTCCAACCCAGACCATCCTGGAATTCTATGAAAATGGACAAAAACCTACAAGAACCCCAACGGGCCCAGGCAGGAAAATGGGAGGCACCTCATCAGTGAAACCCTGACTGCCATTGCTTCCCACTCTGCTCTGGACCAGAATAAAAGCTCTGTAGTGCCAGGCTGGAATCAGAATCCAACCTCAGATCCCACTGGAAAACCCTGTGGGACCCCCAGCTGCTCTCTGAGCCGCCACTTCCTGTTCCCCACTGGAAATCAACCAGCAGGGCTGGAAGGACAAATGTCCCAGGCATTTCCTGGGGTGGAAATTTCCAATGGCCAATCTTCCCCCAGGGGAGCTGTGCTGGGGGGCAGCTCCTACCTTGGGCTGGTTGTAGTGCTCCATGGACATGGTGATGACGTTGACGCCGATGATGAAGGTGATGAAGAGGTCGAGGTAGTGGCTGGTGCACAGGCTGTGGATGGATCTCCTGGCTGGGGAGTAGTCAGCATAGTAGGGCCTGCGCTGGGCCTCTGTGGGGACACAGGGGACAGCAGTGAGCCCAGGGGGCTGCGGGGCTGAAGGTCACCTCCCCCCCGGACATGGGGTGGAGAACGGAGATGGACAAACCATGGGAAGCGGCCGAGAGATTCCTGAGGGACCCCTGAGTGACCCCTGAGAGATTCCTGAGTGACCCCTGAGTGATCTCTGATACTTGAGTGATCCCTGAGTGACCTCTGAGTGATTCCTGAGTGATCCCTGAATGATTCCTGAGTGATCCCTGAATGATTCCTGAGAGATTCCTGAGTGAAGCCTGAGTGATTTCTGAGAGTTCCCTGAATGACCCGAGTGATCCCTGAGTGATTCCTGAGTGACCCCTGAGTGATTCCTGCATGATTCCTGTGTAATCCCTGAGTGATTCCTGAGTGATCCCTGAGTGACCCCTGAGTGATCCCTGAATAATCCCTATATTACCCCTGTGTGATCCCTGCATGATCCCTGCATAACTCCTGAGTGATTCTCCCTCCCACGCTAGTCCTGCTGGGGTTTTTGGGATCAGCAGGCTCTGGTGTCAGCCAGGTCCTTCCCTGTGTCCCACAATCTCCTCATGGAACGGGAAGCAGGCAGGGGCAGCAGCAGGACGGACATGGGGCCCAAAGCCGAGCAAAAAGCTTCAAACCCAGCCAAGCTTCAGCTGCCAGTGAGGGCAAAGCTTAGGGCAGCACTCTTCTCTCTCCCAAGCCTCAAGGTGCCAGGAATATTCCAGGTGGGAGAAGAAGATGCCCCGAGATCCAGAAGGTTTTTTTTTGGGGGGCATTTGGAAGGCCTAAGGAAAAGCAGCAGGGCATTCCTGAGGGATGGGAGCATACAGGACACAGCCATAAAGTGCTTGGCTCTGCCAGGACAAGCAGCACAAGCTCCCCTGGAAAAAGAAATAGAAATTTATACGTGTAAAATAGATAATTAAACAATACATCTACGGCAACAGGGCGTGGCTGCATCTGAAACCACTCAGGTGAATTTTGTATCTCTGCCTCTGGTTGTGATTCCTCCTTTTGTCTCTCGGGAACCTTGAAATTTCTGCCTGTGACCAAATTTCCTGGCGGTGTTCCGAGGAGAGCGTTTGGAGCCCAGGACTGCATTTACTGCCTGTGTCTCTCTCCAGTGAAGCTGTGACCACAGAGATGGCTCTGGGCACTGCATGGAGTCAAATTCCTGTCAGATTTCAGCAGTGGAAATATTCCCAGTTTACCCAGGGCAGCATTACTGTGGGATTTTACACGTGGTCACACCGAGTTGTTCTTCATGGAGAAGGGGCTTTGCAAATATTTCAGTCAATTCAGCTTTAAATCCATGAAGAGTTCAGAAAAAACTGCATCACCTTGAAAATAAGGAGGGAAACCAGTTCAGAAGCACTCAGTGCCCTCCTGAAATGCATCTCCCTCTCATCTTGCTAAAACCTTTCAGATGGAAGGACTCTTGAAATGTGGGAGATTTTTTTTCTTTTGGTGCAACTGATGCCAGATCAGAATCCAAAACCTTAAAATTAATTAGATAAAGGGAAACAGAATCTGCAGCTCTCTTTCAACTATATTTTTTTTTTTCCTGGTAGTTAAAAGTACAGTGGAGGCATTTGAAAAAACATTTCCTTCTGACCAGGGCCACCAAGGCTTTTTTTTTTTTTTTTTCTTCTGCTAAGGGGTGTGGAAAAACAAGATGAAAGCAACCAGAGTTGCTTTTGAATACATTTTATTTTTCCTGTTGCTTTCATGTGCCTTAATCCTAGGAGTCATCTTGGACTGCTGGGGCTGTCTCTGCTACTGAGCTCAGCCTGCCTGAAAAATAATAATAAAAACATTGTAGTATAATATTTATTATCTCAGCCTGGACGATGTGCTTTCATGTGTTTTCAGGATTACAACATCCTTGCCCTTATTTTTTTTAATATTTTTACGGAAATGTCTTCTTGGGAGTGCAAAGAACTCCTTGGAAGGTCTGAGAATACCCTTAACAGTTAAATGTTATATTAAGGGGCAATTTATTCATGATGATTGGTTGATTAATGGATTCCAGGACATGAGCAGAGATGGGTTGGCAGCACATGAGGAAAAGAGGTTGCAGGTGGTTTTAACCACCCATCACCTGCCCAAACGCCCAATTTATCCACTATTCAGCAAAAGATCAGCTGTTTATTCTGTTTTATCCACTCATTACAGAAGGAGAATCACAAGAAGACATTTTCCACTGTCAGGCACTGAGCTGAAAACCTCCTGAATTCCCTGGCAGCATCACAGCTCCTTCTGTCCATGGGCTGGAGGGGAAAAAACCAGGGAGGAAGCAGCCAGACCCAAAAGTGGGTCTGTCCTACAGCACAGAGGGGTCTCAAAGGTCTCTCAGCACTGCCCAGGCCTGCCCAAATTCCTGCTGGGAAAACTTAAGCCAGGCTTAACCCAAGGGAGCTCTAGGAGAAGCCTGACTCCTTTGGGACACACACAACCCAAAGCCAGAACAAGGGACAGGAAAGGAACTCCCACGGGGGAAAATATCCAAGGACAGCCGGGAGGGAGGTGACTGAGGTGACAACAACCACATGCAGCAAGGGGGACCCCATGCAGTGGCCACTCCAGGAGATGCTGCCTGTGCCAGGCTGGCAGAGAGAGCCGGGATGTGCCCGGAGAGGGACAGGATGTGCCCAGGGATGTGCCCAGAGCTGTGCCCAAGGAGCTGAGATGTGTCTGGAGAGAGCCAGGATGTGCCCAGGGATGTGCCCAAGGAGCTGGGATGTGCCCAGGGATGTGCCCAAAGAACCAGGATGTGCCCATGGATGTGCCTGAGATGCCAGGAGGTGCCCAGAGGGAGCTGGGATGTGCCCAGCGATGTGCCCAAGGAGCCAGGGCTGGATCAGTGATCCCAGGAAGGCAGAGGGGTTGCAGCAGGCTGGGAGCAGAGGGAGAGCAGCCCCACACAGCTCTGGCAGGACAGAGGCAGCGTCCCAGAGCTCCGGAGCCTCAGCTCTGGTCATTCCCAATCCCTTCAGGAAGTTTTAGCTCTGTTGGTGGCACAGCAAAGAGCCCTGGGCTCTTCTCAGTTCACATTTTTAACTCTTAGAGGGCATTTTAAATGCCTAAATTGTGTTGAGGGTTCACCGCACCCACCCCCACTACTGCTGGCACAACCAGAGCCGTGGGATCTGTGGGAGGAGCTGGATGAGGAGGACACTGCTCCATGGGATGTGGGCAATGCAGCCAGGGAATGCCAGATCCATCATTAATCCCAGCAGGCAAAACACAACCTGTGCCTTGGGCTCTCTGGGAAAATGGTTTTTGGGATGAGGCTCCCATCAGCCAACTGGCAGATTTCTGTCATCATGGAATGGTCTGGGTTGGAAGGGACCTTAAAGCCCACCCAGTGCCACCCCCTGCCATGGGCAGGGACACCTTCCACCATCCCAGGCTGCTCCAAGCCTCATCCAGCCTGGCCTTGGACACTCCCAGGGATCCAGGGGCAGCCACAGCTTCTCTGGGAACTCCATCCCAGTCCCTTTCCACCCTCCCAGAGAGGAATCCCATCCCACAACCCTGCCCTCTGGCAGTAGGAAGCCATTCCCCTTGTCCTGGCACTCCGTGCTCAGTAAATGCTCTCTCTCCATCAAACACTGACAAGTTTCCCTTAAGCTGCTGGTTTGAACTGGTGAAAATGCAGGAGGGGAAAAAAAAATCAACCATCAAACAGATGAAAAAGGGAAAATCCCAGCCTTTTCACCCCCCGCTTTTAGATGCTGGCTAGCACTTGAATCTCACCTCTCTGTAGAGTATTTCAACTTTGCTTGTGGCTCTGCTGACATGGAAATTAATGAAGCCCTGTTCCCTGGCTTAAAAGCATTTTTAGTTGGCATTACAATCCCCAGCTCCAGCTCCTCCATTACAATGCTCTGCATGAAACATTAGAAAGCCCTAATGGGGTTATTCATGCCTGGAACAGAGCAGCTCTGTACCTGCAGCTGCCTGGAAAAAACAAGCAGCAGGGTTTGATCATTCCCTGCTTGGAAACTCTCAACACCCAGGGATACAGCACCCAAAAATTGTAGCTCCAGCTCAAGAGATTCTGCTGGATACAGGGAGGGTCATGGCACTGGGAGGATGTTTAAATTGAAATATCACCATGTACCATCCTCCAGAGAAAGGTTTGCTTTGAAAGGCTCCTCTGCTGGGGCTTAAAATTTGCCTCATCCTTCCACAACTCCCAGCTCTGGTGGGAAAAGCCTCAGAGGAACAAATGTGTGGTCACTCTCCTCCCATAGAGCTGAAATCAGGAAAAAGCATTTTGGAATTCTCAGGTTTTGGGGTCTTCTCAAAATGGACACCACTGACAGGCACTCTGCTCCCAGCTGGAGCTGTGATTTCCAGCTTTTCCAGCTTTTCCTGCTCTGCTTTCAGTCCCCAGTGTCACCCAGACCCTCTTGCAGCCTTTGAAGTCCAGAGCTGACCTGACAGGGCAGATCCAGGAGGGCTGGATTTGGCCCTGGATCCCACAGGCAGAGGAGATCAAGCTGATCCATGTGCTTTTAATCAAAACCTTCAATCTGGGGAGGCTGGTTTCAGCCTGTGTCTTCTGGGAGGCTCATTAAGAGGCTGAGAGCAGCAGGATTGTTAAATTACACTTGGATATAAAGGATGGAGCAGCGACAGTGTCAGGAAAAAAATATTCTAGTTTATCTTGAGTTTTTTCCCCCTTTTGCATAAAAAAAAGTTCACTGAGCAGTTCTGCCTTTAAAACCACATCAAATGCATTTCTCAGTGTCCTCACCCCCTGCCCTCTGCTCTCCTTGAGCAGAGTGAACCTGCTGCCACTCCCTTCAGCAAAGTGGCCCTCAGATGGGAAAGAAGAAATGTTCTGGAAAGATCTGAGGTGGTGGCAGCAGGGAACTGGGCTCAGAGGGACCTTCCTGCTAAAAATCACGCCAAGGCAGGTGGTGACTCCCCATCCCACCTGAGGAGGAGCTGGGTCCTGCTGCAGGGCTGTGTTCTCCATGGAGCAATCCCCACATCCTGGATCCATTTTGGGATTGGTAAGCACATCCCTCAGGTGAGGTTTAACCCATTCCAGGGCTGTGTTCCAGGAGCAATCCCTCTGCCAGGCCCCAGATCCTGGATCCAGCCTGGGATTGGTACCCAGATCCCCCAGGTGAGGTTTAACCCTTTCCCAGCCCCTAGCCCAGCCTGCCAGAGCTCCATGGTGCTCCATTTCTGTGTGTGCAGATAGGGACAGATGCCCCAGCCCTCAATCCCCAGGGGACATCACAGACAGGGGACAGGACACACAGACAAGGTGTCAGGCAAGCCCAGAGGGTGCATTTGTGACCTAGGCTGGGTTTCCCTCCTGTTAAAACACAAATTCTTCCTCTTCTCCTGCTCTGCCCAAGGCTGGGAATGCTGACTGAGTTCAAAGCAGGGATCTCTGTCAGCATTCCCACATTCCTCCCTCCTCTCCCTGGGGTGACCAGGCTCTCTGCTGCTGCTCCACAGGGGTGACACAGAGTGCTGGGACACATGGAAGCAGTGGAAGCTGCCAGCTGCTGTCACCATGCAGACCTCACAGCTCCACGAGCACACACACACTGCCCACAGTCACAGCTCACATCTTTCTGAGTCTGCCACAGTTTTTGGGTTTTTTTCATCAAATCCATCGTCATCTCAATCATCCAGGAGGTTCGAACCCCTCCCAATTGAAACAAAAAAATAATCCCTTGAAATGGAAGCAGCAAATTCCCAAATGTGTATCAGATGTTTGGCTTCATCTTGTTAACAGCTCCAGTTTGGGTGCCAAGCTGTCCTTGCAGGTAGAGCCAGACAGTTTCAAGGAACATTCTGGAAGCCCAGCACATGGCCAAATGTTTCACTTCTCAGCTGCTCCACTGAGTTGATCCCCTTCCAGAAATCTGTCCTCCTCCCTGTGTGCTCTCCATGAAATGTTACAACCCTCATTTGTGCAAGGGCTGCTCTGAAATAGCTCCTTGGAGGTGGTGGATAAGGAGGGACAATGTCACAGTGTCCATCACTTTGATAGGGACTGGCTCCTTCTGCTGTCTGAGCTGTGGAGTCACAGCCAGGCTTTAATAAGATTTATTTCCTAATCAAGAACTCAGCTGTGCCTCCATGCCTGTGCCCCTGTTTTCTCTAAGGATGCTTAAAATTGCTTTTTTTTTTTTTTATTTTTTTAATTTCATATAAACTTCAAGTTTATCTGAATGCCTTTTAGATCAGCACACTGGGATAGAAGCTCCACAAGGAGGACCCCTGGGACCCTAAAACTGATTCTCCTCCCTGTGCTGCAAAAGCTGCCTCCAGCATTTCCACCCTCAGACTGCCAAAGCAAAATGGGAAAAGGGGAATGAAATTGCATTTGAACTCTTGGAAACCTCTGGAGAGGCTCAGTGTCTGAGCTGGATTTCATTTTGAGCTGGGCACTGAGCTCACAATGGGCTAAAATCAAACGGGTTTGGCCCTCCCCGTGGTGTCATTAAGGTCCTGTGGGGACAACAGGGCCACCATTTAGTGCTGAGGTGTCTCCTGGCTCTATGAAGGAGCACCAGAACAGCAGGAGAGGGGCTGTGAGGGACACAGCTCCTGCCTCAGGCCTGGAGGGATGCAGGGAACAGGGTGGGAAAAATCCCAGCACAGCCTGTGCCTGCCGTGTCCTTGGAGCTGGGCTGCTTTTCTAGCTGGAAATGGACATCCATGGCTGGATGTGGGGGACACAACCAATCTGTCACAATATCTGGTCCTTCCGGGAGATGACACGGCCCGGCAGAGTCACAGCAAACAGGGCCACAAAAGCTCAGCCTTACCCCCGACTAAGCTCAGCTCTGATCTCAGTGGCCAAGCCAGGTTTGCTCACTCCTCAAAAATGCCTGGCAGGCTCTCCCTGCTCACTAAACTTCTGGGAAAGCTGGGGCTGCTTTCCTGGCAGTTTTCCTGGGAACACCCTCCCAGGTGCAGCCTGCCCAGGGGAGGTGGGAATGAAGAGCTTTGGGGCAGGAAAGGAGCACAGGCTCAGGTGCTTTTGGGGTTTGATGGTCCCTATTAGATTCACTGAGAAGGAAATTCTGGCTAAAGGCCTTTTTAGCCCTGCCCCTGGCCAGTGTTCCAAGGACAAACAGAGTCCCAGGACTGAGTCTCAGTCTGGAATGGGATGAGCATCTCTTGTCATGAGCATTTTCCTGAGAGGAATTCTCCCTGTGGCCCACCCCGGGGCTCCTCTGCTGTCCCCAGCCCGTGGCTCTGGCCATGCCCCCATGCAGTGTCTGTGGCATGCGGGGCCATGCTCCAGGACTCCCAAACTGCTTCAGCTGAGACAAGAATTCCCAAATCAAACCCCACCGCCATCCTGGGATGCGAGGTGGTGCGTTAAGGCCCGGGGGAGCCTCCAGGCACAGGGGAAGCACTGAAGCTCTTCCCCGCTGCGTCCTTCGGTGCTTGGCACAGCGTGGCCTTGCAAAGAGGACTCTGCTGGAGGAGGGTTTTTTCTCCTCAGCTAGGTGAACAGGGAACTCTTCCCACCAGTGCAATCCCAAGGTGTCAGCAGCCTGGAGCCTTAAGGCACCGCCAGAGAGGTAACGAAGCAATGCAACCTCCTGAACCCCAACAACAACAACAACAAAACCCTTAAAACAAAACAAAACAAACAAACAAACACCCAAACAAACAAACAAACAACAACAAAAAAAAACCAACCAAAAAAACCCCCAAAACCCAAAAGAAAATAACGGTTTGGGAGCAGGCAGGGCTCAGAAAGATTTTGGTTTGTAAGGCACTCTACCGACCAGACAGGTACATCTCCTTACTCCTGCGCTTTTTCTCCAGGCGGCGCAGCCGCTTCTCCTCCCGGCGCCGCGCCTCCTCCGCCTCCTGGTGCTGCCGGCACTTGTGGAAGTTCTCCACCACCACCCCCACAAACATGTTGAGCACGAAGAAGCTGACGATGAGCAGGAAGGAGATGAAGTAGAGCAGCATCCAAGGGTTGTGGTTCTGGATGGGCTGGGGGAGGGGAAAAACCAGGGAGAAGCGGCACAGACCAGGCAGGTTAAAGTCAGATTTTTGGAGCAACAAGTTGTGTGGGGAGGAGGAGGAGGAGAGGACTGGAAGGAGGTTTTTCCCAAAGTGTTTTCCTCTCATTCACCTTCTCACTGACTAAAATTTTACTGTTTGGTGCAAAACCCACCCAAAACTGCCTCACAGGATTTGATTGTTTTGGCATTTATTTCACACAGATTCAGATAAATCTCAGTGGATGAGCATCATCCCACCAGCAATTTAGTTTCAGCTAAAGATGGGCTCCAGATTTTTAATTTTTCAGATGTGGGCTCCTGCTTGATGTCTCTCAGTTGTTATCAGACCTTCAGAAGTGGGGGCAATGAAGTCCAAAGCGTTGCTGTGGCTCTGGGTGGGTCCTACTCATGCGAGACTCAACTTCCCATGGAAAATGCCACGAGACTCACAAACTGACTGCCTTTTCCACAACATTCCCAGTGGTTTCCCATCCTCAAGTACCCTCATTCCAGTTCATTCTACATCCTCTGATGTAGGACACGTCAGAGCCTGCCCTATGCGGGAAGCAGCTGTGGAAAAGCTGCTTCCAAAAAATGGAAAACCGGCAGCTCAATGAGCAGTCAGGACCTCAAGGAGGTTCCACAAGCTCTGGTCCTTCCTGGGATTTCAAAAAACCCTGGAATGCCCAGGCCTGAGAGGAGCACAGCTGGGCTCTACAGGACAGGTACCTGTTGGTCAATGCCCACGGCATCCAGCCCGTCGTACATGATGTTCACCCAGCCGTCCTTGGAGGAGAGGACAAACAGGGACATCAGGGCCTGGAAAACGGACACAGAAGAGGTTGGTCTTGCCTTGCAGGCCCCAGAGAAGGAACTCGCAACTCCTCCTATGGCCTGGCCTGCTTTTCAGCCACCATAAAGCAGCTTGCTTTCCTCATTTGTAAAGAGAAGGGCCAGAAATCAAGAGAATAAAAGGGGCAGTTGAGGGAGTGCCTCCCAAAGCAGTGGCTTTAGGACAGCACTCCGAAAACCAAGGGATTGCCCAACCGTAGCAAGAGATCAAGAGTTGATCTGATCCATTTTTACACATTTAGGGTAAAGGACAGAGATTTCCAGATCAAGCCATAGAATGACCAAGGATGGAAAGGGCCTCAAAGATCACCGAGTGCAAATATTAACCCGCTGATAGATGACTGAAACATCAATTTTGGAAACTTCCTATGATGGAGGCTCGACACTCTCCTGAAGCCACACATTTCTGGCACTCATCCATGATTTTTCTTTCACAAAAAATCCCTGCAAGGAGGACTTTACCTGCCCCAAATTGTCGAAGTTGTACTTCCTCCGGACCCATTTGTAGTGAGCGCTGGTGCAGTCAGCCTTTGTGGTGATGTTTTTGACATCAGGGCCATCACAGTAGTAGAACTTGCCTTTAAAAAGCTGCATTTGAGAAGACAAATAAAAAAAAAACAACTGAACAAAAAATAAGCAGCTTTGAGAAGTTCTGTTCTCTGACTTATCTTTCATTTCTTTAGTGGAGTTCATCAGGGAGGTGTGTCTGTTCTCCTAATCCTGAGATCCTTGCTGGAAGCAGCTGCCAACCCCACCCTGGATCATTTCTCCTAAAGCCTGGCTCTTCCTCCCAAACTGAAATCTTCCTTTGGAAGCATTTCAGCTCATTATTTCTACCTCAACTCCAGTGGGTGAGAAAAGCAGCTTCTCTTTTGCAGCAGTCCCTGACAGGGGAGGGAGATACTCTACCTGGACCCCTAAAATCCCAAAGATAATGAAGAAAGCACAGCAGATGAGAACAATATTCCCAATAGGCCTCAAGGAGGAGATCAAAGTTTCCACCACCAGCTTCAGACCTGGGGCTCTGCTGATGACTCTGGAAAAAAAACAAAAAACAAAAAACAATGAAACTTTTAATTTTTATACATGTCCTGTTATCATTCAGCTGCTTCTCCTCTGCACAACCCTCCTCTACCTGCAGGCAGGCATTTCTTCAGACAACCAGAACATTCCCAGCTACATCAGATGGAATTCAAGCAGTGACAGCTGGGCAGAGTGAAGAGGGGAGAGTCCCTGTGGGCAGGATATCACAGAGTTCCCTCTGTGGGGCATTTGTTCCTCACTCCAGGAGTGTGATCCGTCCAAGGGCTCTGATCCCAGCACAGGGACAATCCCTCCAAGGGCTCTGATCCCAGCACAGGGACACAGGCAGGACCCTCCTTCCTCTCCCACCCCATGAACAGCTTCCCAGTGAGCCTGCAGAGCACGTCTGGTGCTCTTTCTGTAGCAGTGGCCATGACAACTTTCCAAGCAGAGTAATTCCAATTTGTTTCCTAATTAGTTCCTGAACTGGCTGTTAGCTAACAGGAGCCTGTGGTCAACAGCTCCACAGCCAAAGGGTCAATCCCCTTGGGAAGCAGATTCCTGGTGTGCCCTGGGGCAGGTTTTGGGTTTTAGGAAGGGCGGGAGTGTTGCTTTCCTGGAGGAGAGCCTGGGGAATGCACTGCCCTCCCCTGGAGAGGTGGGAATGGAACCAGCCCAAGCCAAGCTTTCCTGGGAAGGGCCAGGTGGGAGTTCTGCCTGAGAAACATCGAAGTTGTTTTGAGGATGAGCTTGTAGAGGGTGAGTCCTTGCAGGGAGCTGCAGCTCACACAGATAATGACGCCTTGTGCCTGCCAAGCCTAGAGAAAAGAGTTTTGTGCTACAGCATTTCCACAGGGTCTTGTTTGAGAAAAATCATGTGGAGACTGAACTGCACCTCCAAAGTGTTAGGAATGGTCCCTGGAGCCATCCTGTGCTCAGTGAGGCCGTGGTGAAAGGTGACGAATTCCTTTCTATTCATAGGACCTGGCCTAGTTATTCTCAAAGACCAATTCCCTCTTTCCCCCTTCCCTTTTCTCATGAACTGCCTGTGCCCTGAATTCTGTTCTCACTTCTGTGGGTCACATAGGGTGACTTGTCCGGGGTGTCCTGGGGAGCTAGCACTGCCAGGGGACCCTAGTGCCACCAGCAGAACAGCGAGGAGCCAGAAACACTGATTTCCTTATCACTAAGGTGACACAGAGCACAAAGGGCTGCTGTTCTTGTAGTCTGAAAGATTTCCTCCTCCTATCACTCTCATAAGCATGGCTTTGTCCCAGAAAGTTTCCAGGTTTTTGAAGGTGATTGTCTCATTCCCCTGAAATTTCAACAAAAAAAAGGCTCCTGTTTCTTGCCAAGCAGGATGAAACCAGAACAGGAGCTGATCCAAATACCCCCCACCAAGCATCCCTCTTTACTGCATAATCATAACCAAAATACAAATTATCTTTACTCCTGCTCTCAAATACTGGAAGCTCTGCCCTCCTGTGCCTTGCTGGGGGAGGAGCTGCTTTGCAGGGATGTTTGGCAGGGTCAGGAAAACAGGGAAAGATGCTGGAGTTATCAAATCCTCAGAAAGATGCTGGAGCTTCCCAAATCCTCAGCAGCACCTGTTCAACTGTAATTCCCTCTTTGCTGGGGAATGCCTGGAGGTTGTGCTGTTGAGGAAGGAGCCAGAGTGATTTGGGAAGGGCTAATAAAACTGCAGTGTGGAGGAGGCTCTGACTGCACTGGCTCTAGATGATGACAGCACCTCTCACTCCAAACTCTAGTCTCCGAGCTGGAGAAGATGGCTTGGAATTCATTTCACTGTTTCCAAACAGTTTCTCACTGAGTCTAGAGGTCCCCAAAGATGTTTCTACCCCTGTTGTATTTCAGGTTTTCGTGTTACTAAGCAAGGCCTTGTGCATTTCCCAAACTCTCTGATTTATCAGCGCATACCGAAGAGGTCTCAGGGTCCGCAGAAGCCTCAGCACACGGAGGACTCCCAGGATTTTGGCTCCTCCTGCTGATGCCATGGACACAATGATGTCAATGATGGACACAAAGACCAGGACTCCATCCAGGACGTTCCAGCTGCTCTGCAGGTATGTGTTCTCGCCAGAGAAAAATCCAAGAGCCACCACCTGCAGCCAAGGAGAAGGGAGACATTGAAATCTTCACCCAGATCGTAACTCTGGCACGGTCTGCTCTTTTCCAGAACTTGCTCAGGGCCATGGGATGAAGCTCTAATTACCTTCACCATCATTTCAGCCACGAAGATGGCAGTGAAGATGTAATTAGAGACGCTGAGGAATATCCTTTCCTGGAAAACACAGAACGACAAAGAGAGACAAGTCAGAAACCCAACATTTATCTTGCAGGGTCTGGTCCTGCGGAGATGAAGACCTGGGTGAGGGATGGAGAAAAGAAATGCCTCTCACCATGCTCAGGGGGTCGATGTCTGGTCTCTCCAGGGCTATGGTGATGCAGTTGAGGAAGATAAAGACCAGCACCACGTGGTCAAACATTTTGTGGGCAATGACCTTCTGGCACATCACTCGGAACCTGGAGAAAGGTGGGAAGAACAGATCCTGGTGGGAAGTTTGGGTCAGGAATAGGCTCCTCCCCAAAACCCTCCTGTTGGTGTGCCACCAGCACCAGCCCAGGTGGTGAGGCAGCATCTCCACAAGCTTCAGCCACGATTATTATTAATTAATAATTATTGCTAATGCTGGCTAAACCACTGACAGCAGTGGGGTGAACCACGCAGTTCTGCCCGCACTGAACTGAAAACTTGACCTCAAAATCAGGAACTGGATTTCTACAACTCTGAAGGATTTTTCCCAATGCGGGGGGGATTTCCTGGGAATGCTATATTCCATTACCTCAAACAAAATTCCTTCTGGGCTGGAATTTCACTGGAATTTCTTACCTGTTCTGTGGGGAAAACAAGTAGAGGGACCAGTCCTCATGAGTCTTGCACCACTGGGGTTTGTAGGGCTCCAGGGCTTTGCGGATCCGGTAGCAATAACTCTGGATAAAAAAAAGGAGGAACACTTTTTCTTCCTCTTTTATCTTCCTGCCTCTTTGATTTTCACAGTGTTTTTGTGGAAGGAGGAGGCAGTAAATGGCTTTTCCTTGTGTCTGTGGGCAGTCACAACTTTTGGGACAGAGCTGTGGCGGCCACTGTCACGTTTGGCCAAGAAAACAAGGAGGAAAGGGGTGGGAAAAGGGAAGAGATGGACAGAACAAAGCAAGATTTCCAGGAAGGTGTCGTTTTGAGATAAAAGAGTTGTGCCAAACCCAAAAAAAGCCTCAAGCAACCAGAAAGTTAAGTAGAAAACATTTCTTTTTAGGCTTTCACGCTTTCATGACACCAAAACACCTCAAGTGAATAAAGCCATTCACCTGTTGTGCCTGCAGCTCATTTTTGGAGGCATCCTGGGCCAGAAGGGCAATCCCAATTGGCCCAAAAATGAGGCATTTATGAAAAAAAAAGAAGTTTTACCTCACAGGGTGCCACTGCAACATCACAGCCCAAAAAAGATCTCTTCAAAAAGGGATCTTTCAGGAAGTAAATGCCCATTCCTTGGCTTGGGATCGCCGTTTCCAACCCCAGCCTTGAGGCAATAACATTTCCAGACTGGATTTTCATCCACCCTTTTAGGAATGGGAAGAGCCACTTAAAACACAAGCCCCTAACCCTAAACCCAGCCTTGAGGCAATTACATTTCCATGCCAGATTTTCATCCATCCTTTTAGGGATGGGAAAAGCCACTTAAAACACAAGCCCCTAACCCTAATCCTAACCCTAACCCAATCCCATCCTTGAGGCAATAGCACATTTCCATGCCAGATCTCCACCCATCCTTTTGGGAATGGGAAGAGCCACTTAAAACACGATCCCTTAACCCTAACCCCAGCCTTGAGGCAATAACATTTCCATGCTGGATTTTCATCCATCCTTTTAGAGAATGGGGAAAGCTGGTTTTAAAACATGAGTCCCTGACCCTAACCATAAACCTAATCCTAACCCCAACTTTGAGGTGATAACATATTTCTACACCAGATTTTCATCCATCCTTTTAGGGATGTGAAAAACCACTTTAAAAATCAGCCCCTAACCCCAGCCTTGAGGTGATAACACATTTCCATGCNACCACTAAAAAAACCAGCCCTTAAACCAGCCCTGAGGTGATAACACATTTCCATGCTGGATCTCCACCCATCCTTTTAGGGAATGGGAAAAGCCACTTAAAAAAACACAAGCGCCTGAACCTAACCCTAAGCCCCAGCTTTGAGATGATAGCACATTTCCACGCTGGATTTTCATCCAGCCTTTTAGGGATGGGAAGAGCCACTTAAAACACGAGCCCCTAATGCTAACTCCAGCCTTGAGGCAATAATATTTCCACACCAGATTTTCATCCATCCTTTTTGGGATGGGAAAAGCTGCTTTAGAAACAAGCCCCTAACCCCAGCCTTGAGGCAATAGCACATTTCCACACCAGATTTTCATCCATCCCTTTTGGGATGGGAAAAGCTGCTTAAAAACACGAGCCCTCCAACTCTCGCAGGACTCACATCCTCCATGTCATCCTCGTAGTCCAGTCCGTCCTCCTTGTGGCCGTCCACCCTGAGGAAGAACTCGGCGGGGCCGTGGCCCATCTTGCCATTGCAGTCGTGGAACTCCGCGGGCAGCAGCGTGGCAGGGGCCAGCCCAAGCTGGCGCACAGAGGGCACCCTCAGCAGCTCAGGCAGCTCCTGGGAGCCGCGGTAATCCAGGGATTCCACCCGCTGGGGCAGCGAGGGCCGGCTAAGCGTGCTGGACTTGGCGTCGTCTGAGTCGTCATCTGTGCTGCCTTTGCCCTCTCCAGACAGCAGCGACTCTCGTTCTCCCGACTGGTTCTTCTTCTTGAGGCTGGGTGCTCTGCCCAGGCTGTTCCAGCTGGAGCGGCGGCTGCCCCAGTTGCTGCTGGTGCCCCAGTTGGCGCAGGGGGAGCTGCGGAGGCTGGACTGGGAGAGAAGGCAGGCGTTGGGAGGGGTTGTTTGCAGGAGGAAGCCGAAGGGTCAGGGGCATTTTGCCCAGATCATGTCACAGCCTCCTGTGGAATCCCTCGAACCTCTTAGGAGAATCCCCAGGATCCTGCCCTGGAAAGATCTACCACAGAGTTTTCCACCCAGGCTGGAGGAGAAGACTTCCCCTGTGGTGCCTTGCAAGACTGTGTGGTCTGCCTTGGTCTCCTTCTCTCTTGATGCCCTTAATTCTCATGGTTTCTCCTTTCCCTGCTGCCCTATCGGTTGTGGCATCCCTGGTGGCTGGCCCTGTCATCCCTACAGGTCACTGCCCTTTGCCCTGCCCTTTGTACCACCCATGTGCCCTCAGACCATCGGCTCCTCACCTCTGTTTAGGCCTGTGCACAGCACATGGTCGGGTCTTTTGTTCCTGATTCCCTTTGGTGTGCTGGAATAAACCTTTGCTGGAATTATCACACAAAAGGCCCTTCCTGCCTCTCTCTGCTGAGCTGGCCGTGGTGTGTGCAATGTGTGGACCTGGCTGCTTTGCCTGAATCCTCCCCAAGTGGCTTTTCCACAGGAGAAGCTGATTGAGAAATAGGTTGCAGCTCCACTATCCAAAACCTCACTGCTACAGCCGCCTCGTCCTGCTTCTCGCACCGTGCCCATTCCAGCCTGGAGATGGGAGTGCCTGGCCAAGGCCACACTGGAGGTGGTCCTGGACCACAGCTGGAGCACAGCCACCAACCCTCTGTCCTGGCGACTCCCTGGCAACACCAACCCTCCAGAAGAAATGAACCCAAAGACACCAATAAGTGGCATTTTGCATTGAACTGGCATGTCCTTTGCTCACATTCAGGTAGTTTCATGTCACAGCTCCCCTGCCTTCCAAAGGGAACCTGAGTCACCCAAGTGCCTGGTGGGAATTGTGCCCCTCTTTCCACGACTTTCCTTCCATTTCCTGCAGAGTGAATGTTTCTCCTCCACAAATTTCAGTGCATGTCGGTGCACTTGAACAGGTACCAGGCAATTCCCAGGACAAGAGAGCTTAAGGTCAATGCAGAAAAGCCAAGAAGAAAACTCCCTTTTCCCTCCATGGCTTCCTCCCAGCATAAACCAAAGCAAACTGCCTTCCTCCTCCTCCTCCTCCTCAGTGCTGGGCAGCTCTGCCCGGACTGCTTCCTCTGCCTCTGGCTGGTGGCGCTGCCGCGCTCCCCGAGAGGATTGGAAGGATGAACATCCCCCTGCAGCAGCTGGCAATCCCATGAAAGCCCAAGGCAAACAGCAGTCAGCTCTGTTTTCCTTTCAAAGGCATCAGGTCGGGTAAGCAGCTTAGCAAGGGGGATGGTGGCTGTGTCAGGGCGTGAGGAGCCTTCACGGTCTGCTGCCTTGATTGGAACATGATCTTGCAGTTACGGAGCAGGGGAGTGGGACGGGTGAGCAGCAGCAGAAATCCACGTTGCCTTTGCTGCCTCTGCTGCTCTGTGTGCACAGAGCTGCCCTCCTGCCCCCCCTGCAGCAGAGGAGCAGCAACTCCTGGTGCAATCCCAGCACTGGGGGAACATCATGGCCTCTTAAGGGGCCTTTGGGAACTCAGTGCTTTCCAATGTAATTGTGGAATTACAGAATGGCTTGGCTCGGGAGGGACCTTGAAGATCATCTTGCCCCATCTCCTCATTCCAAACCCTCTCATCCCTTGTTCCCTTGATTTCCCCTCCAACAGGGATGTGGGACCGTAAGCAGAGCTCAAGGGAAAATGCTTCATCCCCATGACACAACGTAAATTCAAGATACAACCCTAAAACACCACGGGGGGAAGCAGGTCTCAACCTCACAGGAACACCTGGCAGCTTCTCCGAGACATCCCAAACGTCTGGTGTGCTTGGAAAAGATTCCTGCTTCTCCTCTGAGGGGTCATTGGGGTCACTGGGCTTGTTATGGTTACGGCTCTCCAGTGAGATGGTTTGGCAAGGGCTTCCAGTGAGGCACCAGGCAGGAAAACGCTGGATCCTGGTACAACCCTGTTTTCCCCTTCCGTGGATTCACTGTCCTTGGCTGCTCTGCTGTCACTGCACACCCCAGCTCTACTCTCCTCCTGCCTTCCTACACCTTTCCCACCTCCACCACCCTTCTTTTCATTTTCCAGCAACGCCTGTCACAAACGTCTCACATGACCCTAAGCTGAGCTCAGCTGGTGCTGACAACACCAAACTTGTGGGACCAACCCCTACAAGGGCCATCCCCTTGCTCCTTGTGGGTCCCTTCCACCCCAGAACACCCCACAAAGCAGAAACAACGACCCCCGTGCTCCGTGTCACTCAAGGGGGAGTTGCTGGCCACAAGAACCTACCAAGGACTTCTGGTCATAGCCCGTGGGGTCCAGCGAGGCGTTGCTGCCTCTCCTCGAGTCCCCCAGGGTGTGCAGGGAGTCCAGGTGTGGGGAGCACTTTGGGGTGGGCATCGGGGTGGCGGCGGTGCGCATGATGATGGGCGGGGGCATGGCCCCCATGCCCTCCAGGTGCCCGTTGGGGGTGACAGCCAGCGAGTACATCTTCATCTCTGCAGGGAGAGGGGACAGAGGGCACCAGGTGAGGGGACACTGCCCTGGGGACCTGCTCCAAGAACTCTGCCAAGCGGAATTGTGGGCAGTAAGATCCCCCCCACAGCACGGCACTGAAAGGCATTGGGGGAAGGCCGCCACCTCCTGAGGGGGCTCTGGGACTCAGAAGGAATCGTGGAATTATGGAATGGCTTGGCTTGGAATGGACCNATCCCATCCATCTTCTCATTCCAAACCCCCTTCCGCAAGTAGGGATGCCCCCCACCAGATCAGGTTTCTCCAAGCCCCTGGAGCCGTGAGCGTTTCCAGGGAGTTTTGCTCTCTGATCCTTGGGATTTAGAGGGTGGAATTAGGGTTTGGGGGCTGGCAGAGAATTTCCACGCTGAATTCCACCCAGAGATTTCACCTCCTGCCCATGTCACGCAGAGCTGTACAGGGATTTTTTTTTAGGATTTGGTGATGTGCCTGAAGTTCACACACGGGAGGCACTCAGCAAACATTGGGGACAGGAAATGGAAGTTGCTTTTACCCACCCGTAACAGAAATCTAATGGCACAGCATGTGGCAATCCCAAAAATCAATTATTTCAGCTGTATGGCTGCAAACCTCCAATATTTACATTGAATCGAAGCAGACCTAACACCTCCAGCCCCATAAGAGAACCAAGGCTGGTTTCAAACCCCAAACTAAAGCTGAACTAACTCCTGTTTTACTGAGCTGAGTGGGCTCTGGTTTCAAGAAACCAGAAATCAATTGATATTTCAGAATCATCCTTGAGGAGGGGGAAGGATCAGGAGGGAAGCACTTCAGGTCTGCCCCTGTTCTGCTTGTTCCACCGAGGGCTTTTGCAATAAAATTTGCTTTGATTGGACCTGTTCAGCTGCTGGTTTGTGCAGAAATCCCTGATCTGCACCCCAGAAATCCCTGGGGATACTGGCATCCACCTTGAGGGTGGAAATTTCAGCAAAAATCTGCTACTCTGCCATACACATCCCTCCTGCCCTGGGCGTGTCACACACCAGGAGCTCTGCACTGGAATTGGTGAAACCTTTTGGCTGTTGTGTTACCAGCTGGCCCCTGGCCACAATCACTCCTGCACTTGGACTGACAGTTAGTTCAGTTTCTATCTCTGTGTCACCTGAGCAGAGGTGACAATATTTATTTCCCCCAGACATCTCTCCTTATTTGAAGCTGATGCAGATTTGGTCTTGTGGGCTCCTTCCCAAGCATTTACAAGGGACTTTTGGTCACTTGCTGTTGGGGATCTACTGCTTCATCTCCAGCCCGAACAGCTCCATCGCCTCCCTGTGATCCAGCTCTGTCTCAGCTTCCCCAACAAATTCTGAATTCCATCTGCTCCCCACAACCAGCATTTCCCTGGCTGAAACAAATCCTGGTTGAGAAGCACTTGGGAGGGATCCTGACAGAGCCCAGGCTGGGAATTGAAGGAAGCAGGAACTAAAGCGGCTCCTGTTTGCCATCATTCACTGTTCAAACGTGTGATCACCCCTCTGGCTGCAAAGTGAAGGCTGTCACCTCCAATCCCGTATTTTGGGTGCACCAGAGCAGAGTGGGCCTGCCCTCAAATCGACTGCCAGACCCTCCTGGAACACAAATGAGCAGCAGCATTTTCCATCCATCAAACCTCACCCAAATGCATTTTGTGTGGGAAACCAAAAGGAACAGATGAGAAGATGATTGATTGGAAAAGCTGCCGAGAAGTGGGATGAGAACATTGCTGTCAGCAAAGCACTCTGTGCTAATGGTGCAGGAGGGAGGAGCAGACACAGCTAAAAATTCTTGGGGATGTTGAAATTAGAAGAAAACACCTGCCTAAAGGAAATATCAATGCTCATTTAGTGTCCTCTACACTTAGCAGAACTGCTCTGGTGACTCTGCAATTGGATTAACTGCCAGATAAACTGGAATTCCTCCATTGTGGAAGCAGAGCTGTGGCTCCCAGGTTCCCAGGAAAAGGCAGACACCAAACCCCACCTGTTGCTCTGAGGTCTTTCAGCTTCTCAAACTCGTCCTCGAAATTGGCAGATGTCTTGTCCTCATCTGTGTCTGACCTGTTGGCATCTCCCTGCAGAGAGGAGGAGGAGGGGAATTGACAGACCCAATTCATCAGGATCCCTCAGCAGCTCAGGGCTACCTCTGCTCTCAGTGGATGGTTTATGCCAAATTCCCTCTGGGACCACCCTGGGAATGATCCCAGGCAAGTCCCTCTCCCTTGTTTTCACTCATTTGGACAGAAAGGACCATGCTGTAGTTGTCACCATGTCCCTGCTGTGCTTGCTGTGCTCCAGGCTCCTGGAACAGCAAATCCCAGGGGAAAACATCACAGAGCAGCTGGAATTGCAGGAATGACTGAAAAACCTGGTGTGGTGGGGTCCTTGTTTGTTCTCTCCCTGATCCCAGCTGAAAGTACTTGGGAGTTTGATGTCAAAGGATGTCAGAGGGATTTAATCCTGTGTTTGACAGCACTTTAAAATTGACTTAGTTCTGGAAACCCTGATTTGCTTTCTCCCTGCTGGCTGGGAGGAGATTGTTTTGGGAAATCTCTTGGCAACCTGAAGCAGAGGGATGAGGCCAGTTTGCCTGGCAGCCCTGCAGCATCTCAGGGCAGGGAAGAGCCACCCTCAGCCTGCCTTTCCTCCTGGAAGTGCAGCTCCTTTTCCCTTTTGTGCGTATCTGCTACCAGAAACCATTAGCCTGGGACAGAGGAGCCGTCCTCCTTGCTGGGGGAGGGATTCCAGCAGAAAGTCAGCAGGACTCTGGCTGGATTCCTCAGGACTGCAGAAATCTGTGCAAACTGATAGCAAAGGGCTGGATTGAAGATCTGATCCCAGGAAAAGGAGCACAGCTCCTTGCCTGGTGCCTGAACAAATCCCCACAGTTTCCAGAGATGGTGCTGAAGTGGCAGTGAACTTCATCCTGCAGGTGATTTATTGCCATGCGCTGCAGCCAGGGTGACTGAAAGGCTCCAGTTCCCCGATTCATCTTTGTTTCAGAGCAGAAACACTAGCACAGAGGGGATGAAAGATCTGCACAATTTTGGGAGGTTTGTCTGCTCTCCCAGAGCAGCTCTGGGAGAGATTTCAAAGTGACATGGGAATGGTGTAAGCACAAATATGTAATTACGGCCCTGTTTGAAGTCTGGCTACTTGTATTAAGCACAAATGCACTAAAAATACATTTGTGGCTATTTAAGTCTGTTCTCTTCTAGGAAAACTCCTGGCAAACTTGCTCCAGAGGCAGATCAGGAGCTGGGATGAGGCTGAGAGCCTGTGCTGTGCTTCACAGGACAATTTTTAGTGTCCTTACTGAAGCCCTGCTGATGGTTCTGAGTTGAGAGCGTCTCTCAGCTGCACAGATCTCCCATGAGTCCCTCTCCAGATAAATAAAAGAAACACTTGAGCAGATGTAGGAGAAATTCTCCTCAGTGACTCCCGTGGCTGGTCAGAACACCCTCAGTGAGAGGGCAAAGTCAAAGAGGTCAAAACAAGAATTCTGCCTCATTCCCAGCACAGCAGCAGAACCAGGGACAGCAAAAGCAAACCCAGTTCCACTGAGAATTTGTCTTTGGTTTGCAGCCTGGCTTGGTGAAGGGTTCCCTGCCCATGGCAGGGGGTTGGAACCAGAACTTTAAAGCCCCTTCTGACCCAAACCATCCCAGGATTCCATCACTGCTCAGTGCAAGGCTTGAGAGGAGCCCTGGCAGCTGGGAAGGGTTTTGTGTAATCCTCTCTCCCTGAGACAAGCCCACAGGCCTGATGTCGGGATTGATAATAAATGGGAGTGGAGAGCAAAATGTGCCCTGCCAATGCCATGCCTGTGGTTGCTGGCCTTTGGGGTGAATAATCCAGGCTGGGAAAAGCAGAGCTCACACACATTTAAATCGTGGTCTGGAAGAGCTCTGAAAGGAGCCATTAGGGCTGAGCAGGGAAACCACAGCTGTTTGTCTGGAGGAGCAATCAGGCACTCAGAGCTCTGGCCTCACATCAGCTCCAGGTTCAGCGTCCCAGAGGGCAGGGGAGGGACGGGAGCAAAGATCCCTGCAAAGATGATCCCTGCAAATGTCCCTGCAAAGATGATCCCTGCAGGCTGCCAGGCTGCTGAGCAGAGGAAACTTCCTTCTACCTTACAGCATCATCCTAAAAATCTGAGAATTTAATGTTAGCAGCCTGGAAACAGCTTTTGAACAGCTGTGCCCCTGGCCTTGAATATTCCAGAAGCGATAGTGTCCCAAGGGAAGGACAGGACTCAGAGCCAGGTCCCATCCCACCTGGTCCTCAGGTGCTGGAACTGGCTGGAACATGTGGAATGCCAGAATAGAGATTCATGTACAGCATGGCTTTCTGAGGGGACAGTCCAGCTTAGCAACCCTGACTTCCTTCTAGGACAAGGTAACCACCCCTTATCAAGGGAAGCCAGTCAATTTAATCTTTTTTGGATTTTAGTGAAACTTCTGAATGGATTGAAAGCCTGGGTTGCACCACATAGAAACACAAACTATGGGCTATGTGGGAGATTTGGTCAGTAAAATTAATCCAAAACTATTTCTTCTAAATCACACAGCAGACAGTGTAGGAGATCAAAGTCCTGGCCTCCCAGTTCCCACCCCATATCCAGTGGGCTTTAACTGCAAAGAGTGATCCAGAAGAGCTTCAGCTGCCCAGCACAGCTCATCTGCATCCCTTAAATTTAAATTTAGGGCTGGAAAGAGTGATCCAGAAGAGCTTCAGGTGCCCAGCACAGTGCATCTGCACCCCTTAAACTTAAATTTAGGGCTGACTGCATGGGTAGATGTTTTTCCCTGTCATGGATTATCCCCACACAGTGTGTGTCAGCTCTCTCCCACTCCCTCAGCCCGGAATCTCTCACCTCTGCCTGGAATCCTTCCACCAGGATGGCCACCAGGAGGTTGAAGAGCACGTAATTGCCAAAGGTCATCAGGGCCACGAAGTAGAGGGCGGCCCAGGAGGAGGTGGAGGCCATCCCGTTGTACAGCACCACGTTCCAGTCCTCCTGCGTCAGGATCTGCAGGGAGAGGGAAAGGGCAGAGCCTCAGTTCCTCTGGGCACAGCAGCTGCACTGAGACCCTGCCACCTTCCTGCTGGAATTCTGGAAAGCTGGATTTGGGGGGTTTAGTATGTAGTAATGCATGTGAGCCAGGGTGGAGGATTTGGGGTGTTCTCTGAGTCTTTCTTCATGGGTTTGGGTGGTTTTCTGTAATTGGGTGAAAAAGGTCTGCATTGAAGGCCTTAGGTGGTCATTATTGGGTCAGAAATATAGAGGTGTCAAAAATAGAGGTGTCACCTCGTTATTGGGTGATTATCATTTAAATAACCTTGGAAAGAATTAGAAGCACTGCATTTTACCTCCTTTCTCTAACTTGCTAGTTAGAGCTCACGCCTCGTTAGGCTGTGAATAGATAAGAAATAATAAACATCAAGCCTGGACTTGAAATCTACATTTCCCGTGTATTATTCACCCTGACCTTGGCAGGGAGAAACAGAAGCCAGAACCATCACACCTTCCCTCTCCTCCTGACCTTCCCTGAGCCAAACCACTCGGAGATTGCCTTTATTTAGCTCTTTGCATGTGATCCGAAATCACGCTGTGGGGATTTGCATTTGTTTAGATCTTTGCACCTCTCCTGGCCAAGCCTCCCCTCCCTGCAGGAAGGTCTGGCATTCCCCTGCCCAGAGATGACAGGTTGGATCCAAGATATCCCAAAGTGAAGGATGCACTATCCTAATCCCATTATTTGGTGGAGATGTTGCCTCCTTTGATAACCATCAGAAGATAACAGATCTTGTCTCCTTTCAGGCTGCTCCTCAGAAGGCAGCTGGAGCTGAAGGAAAGGGTAAGGGACAGGATTTTTAATGAGATAAATGACATTGAGTGGCTCCAGAGCCTCATTGAAGCTGTTTCCTTTAGGTAAAAACACCGGGCAAAAAAATACCCATCACTGCAAAGCTTTGCTCTGAGGGATCTTCCTCAGGGATTTCCACTCTCCAGCTTCAAAAATCCCAGAGGCCTGAGAAAAATGGATGACAGGCTCATGTTCCACATTAATTCTTGCAGTGAAAATGGCCTCAAACCCCCTAAACCAAGGTGGCTTTGGGGACAGGAGTGCTGCACTGAGTCATGCTGCTCAATAACCTTCCTGGGACACAGGACTGAGCCTTTGTGCTCTGTGCCAGCTGCATTTCCCAAGGGATTGGGAGGAGAAATGCAGCAATCCGTGTGTTGGGAAGGGAGAAATGGGAAGCTCTAAGGCTGGGGTTGATTTGTCCTTGTTCCTTTGTAAGAATTTACATCCACAATGAAGGCTCTGGACTGGTTTCCACCTTGTGTGATGCTACTCTGCCTTTAGAAACTTTATTTACACTTGTTGCACTCCATTTCTAAAGCCTGAGCTTTGAAACAGGAAAGACTAATCTTTATATTTTAAATATCAATGGAACAGCAGCTGATTCCTCTGTTGTGGAACCTGCCAGGAATTTCAGGCACAAGCCAGAACCTGGCTGCAGAGGAAACACAACTTTTTATATCCAGGTTTCTCCAGCCACCTTCAGCTCTGCTTTGTGAGGGGATTTGTCACTCCCAGTTACACAGAACTGTTTGCAAAGGGCATCTCTGGGGCAGGGAAGGAGACAGAGATCTGCAGAGTAGGAGCAGGGTGGGCAGCAAAAAGGAAAATAGGAGTGGATGTCCCTTTTTCTGGTAAGAGATATGGACAGTGCTGATTTGGAGTAGGTTTCTTCTCCATCACGGCTTTCAGACCCAGAAACACCATCTCTGCCCTAGTAACACTTCACTCCCCATTTGACACCTCCTGGAAGAGTTTAGTGGAATTAAAAACTCCTCATTGTTCCCCCTTAAATCATCCCTGACGGCGCAGAGTTTACCTGGAACACGGTCACAATGGCCCAAAGCAAGGAATCAAAATTCTTCCTGTCTGGAACTGTGTCTCCCGTGTCGGTTTTCAGGCTGAATTTGCATCCAAAAAGATGCATGCCAAGGATGCTGCAGCGGGGAAAGAGGGAGATGGAAGAAACCCGTGGGTAAAATGTGGTTGCAGGGAGGGTTGCAGGGGTTTTATGGATACTTTTTGATTCCCAGTGGGTTGTGGTGGTGTGTTTTTTTTTTTTTTTTCTGACTCCGCAATTCGGTTCTCTTGCCTCACATTTCATTCCAGCTATCTGCACTGAAGGAAAAGCAAGGATGTCCTTTGGAAAAATGACAAACCATGTTGCCAGCTCCCTGGTTTCCAAGCAAAGGATCCTGAGGGGCATTAGAGGGGCAAACAGACAGAAATCTTGGAATCTGCACAACTTCCATCCCGAATCTGACACTGGTATGGTCCAGTCAGTGACAGGAACAGCTCAGGAGCATCTGAGGGGCAATTATTGCTCATTTACATCCTTCATTCATGTGAAAAAAGGGCATATTGTGTGTGTGGCTCTATGCAGATATTTACTATATATAATAGACTAGTAAGAAAAGTTATGCCATATTAACAATTGAGTAATATAATAAATGTAGTTTTTAACATTAAGCTTTAGTAAAAATTTGTGTGTAAGATNCCAATTTTTTTATTCTTTATTAAATTCTCATAAATTTCTAAAAGTGAGCGATTGGCATTTATCACAATTCACCTCTGGAGCGATGGCATTCCATGAAAAATGGGCTGGGGAGGGGTGAACACCCCACTGTGGGCACTCCCCACACACACAGGTGAGTGTCCCTGTCCCCACCCACACATCACTGAAGGGGAACAACGCTGTCTTGGGTTGCAATACGTAACCAGAAGTGTGCATTCTATTTGCCACCTGTTGAAACCGGTTGGGGAGGAGAAAATACTGGTTGTTTTTTTCTTTCTCTCGTGTATAACCCATTCCTCATACCTCCAGAGGGGAGGGGGTGGGTGTGTTCTGTTCATGGGCAGCTGTTAAACCAGGTGGAGCAGTGTTCTTTATCCCTGCCAGGACCTATCCTCCCTCCTGGGGGTATCTGCTGTTGATGGGCCATTGAGGCTCATGGCATGGCTGATACAATTCCATCAGCCCATGCAGAGATGCTCCACCCAGGAGGAGGAGCCCAGCATTCCCAGCTGGATCAAAGCTGAGATTCAGAACACCAGGGCAGCCTGTGTGCACTGCATTCCCAGAGGGAGACTGGACCCATCTCACCACCACTGGACCCTTCTACAGGATCATTGCTCCACCAGAACCACATCTGCCACTCCAAGAGGATTTATTTGGACTGCCACCAACACCCTGACCTACAGGGTATCAGGCTGTGTTCTGACTCTGTCAGGGTTTCTAAGATTTTATTTGTTTGCTTGTTTTGTTTTGGTTTGTTTTTTTTTTTGTACTACTACATTTTTATTTTTACTATTCCTAGTAAAGAACTGTTATTCCCATTCCCATTCCCATATCTTTACCTGAAAACCCCCTTAATTTCAAAATTAATAACATAACATAATAATAAAAATATAATAATTCGGAGTGAGGGCGGGGTGGGTTTACATTCTCCATTCCAAGGGAAACCACAGCTTTTCCCTGGCAAACACCCATCCTTCCAAACTGAGGCCTCCCTGAAGATGAAGATGAAGAGCATGAGCAGCATGCAGAAGGTGGCCACGTTGTCCATGGTCTTCATGAGCACCACGAGCTGGCGGCGCAGGGCGGGCATGAAGCGCACCAGCTTGAGCACGCGGAGCAGCCGGAAGGTGCGCAGCACGGACAGGCCCCCGTCCGACTGCCCGATGATCTCCCAGACACTGCAGGCACACAGGGACACTGCTCGGACCAGCACTGCTGCTCCCTGGGAGCTGCTGCTCCTCCCCAGGAATTCCCCCCATCCCGCCTTGCCCCGCTCCTTTTCCTGCTCCTGGAAAAGCGGCTCGGCCCCCGCTGGCTGTGCGGTGGTGCCTCTCGTGGTGCAGCTCATCTGTTTACAGCTGGTTTTGGGGAAAATTCCCTCCTTAATCCCCTCCCCCCCCCTTTCTTTTTCTGGGGGTTCTGCACATCTGCACCACTACAATAACGTAGATCATGATTTTATCCCGGGAATATCCATTCCTCGGATATAGGAATATCAGCACAGCTCAATTCATTAAAACAAAGCAATTTTTTCTTCCAACTTCTCTTAAGAGAATTAGGGAAACAAAAATCCACTTCAAGGCAGTAGGATCAGTAGTTTTATGTCTCTTGAGGTGTTTATCTCCCTTTAGGACATCCAGAGGGATGTTTTGTGGGGGCTGGTTTGATCAGGCCACAGAATCACGTTTGTGCAGAACCTTGACTCGTCCGAACCTTGAACCTTGTCTGGATCTAAGGGATATGCCAAGGGCACTCTCCAGGTCTACATCTCCATCTCCCTGGAATTCTTTGCCCCAAATGACAGACTGAGAGGGGATAAGAAAGAATTCCAGCACTGGGGTGTGGCTGGGGCACCCCAGTTTAGGCTAGGACAGTGTCCCCTGGGGAGCACAGCAGAACAGGACCCTCCCTTCCCCTCCTGCTTGCCCAATTCCAGCTGAGCTGGGGTTATCTGGGAGACGGAGGACATTGCTGGGATATAGACACTCCCAGGACCCCTTTCCCAGGACCAGCCATGTTGCACTTGAGTGGAAAATCCACCCCAGTGCCAGATGTGTGGCATAAATAGATTTTCCTCTCCATCTGCCAGGTTGATTTACTTTGGACAGGAATCCAAAACGTCCGGCACAATTACAGCCCACCCCAACCCTGGATTAACACATGGAATCACAGAATCACCAGGTTGGAAGAGACTTTTAAGATCATTGAGTCCAACCCAGCCCTGACACCTCCTCCCCAACGAAACCATGGCACCCAGTGCCACTTCCAATCCTTTTTTAAACACATCCAGGGATGGTGACTCCACCGCCTCCCCAGGCAGACCATTCTGTTACTTTACCCCTCTTTCAGTAAAAAACTTTTTCCTATAAATGCAACCTAAATTTCCCTTGCCATCCCCAATCCCTGTCCCACTCCCCAGCCCATCTGAACCCAAGCCACGGTGGGGAAAGGACCAGCAGTGACCTGATGACCACGATGATCCCGTCAAAGATGTTGTAGGGGTTCTTGATGTAGCCAAAGATTCCAAAGGCAAGGAGCTTCAGGAGCATCTCCAGGGCAAACATGCTGGTGAAGACGATGTTGCTAATCTCCAAGGCGTTGGTCAGCTCGTCAGGCTGCGGGCAGAAAAGCAACGTGGTCAGGGAAAAAAAAAATGGGAAAAGCCAGAATGTTCCTCCCGCTGGGATTTGTGCTCCTTCTGGAAAGCCATGGGAATAAAGAAATGTCTGAGGGGAGGGCAGATAAACCTCCTGGAGAGTCCCTGTGGGTTTTACTGGAAGCACAGGATCCCAGCCCAGTGCTGGAGCAGCTGAAGAACAATTCTGCCCAATACAAAATAATTCATGCTACGCAAAGGAGAAGCTTTGCTCACTGGTCCAAGACCGAATCCTTCAGGCTGGGATCTGCCATGGATCACATGGATTCATGGGATTCACATGGGTCACTCACTCTGCTTTTACTGCACCAACCCCAGCAGGACTTTATGGATGCTGCTACATCCAAACCAGGAACACCGGTTTGGATACAGGAATATCACAGCTCTATTCACTAAAACAAAGCATTTTTCTACCAACATCTCCAGAGGGCATTAAGGGAAAAAATATACCAGTTAAAGTCAGTGGGATCAATAGTTTTATGCCTCTGGAGGTACTTACCTCCCTTTGGGAATTGCCCCCAACCCCTCCAAAATGGTCTTTCCTAAAAGCAGCAGATTTTCAGTGACAGCAGCATGGCCCTGAGTACCAGGATTGCATTCAGGGACTCCAAGTTTCTCTAGGTGTACAGGATTTTAATGGAGCTGAAACCCAAGATTTTCCCATGCCCCTCCTCTGTCCCAGGATCACATTCCCTCGGGCTCCAACCTTGCTTCCAGACATTCCATTCCTTTCCCGGGAAGTGCAGCAAAGCCTACCCAGGCTCCCAGACACGGCAGGGCAAATGGGAAAAGGTGGGATCGATTTGTTCACTCCCTGGGGCTGCTCCTTCCAGCAGCACCCCAGCTCTGCAGTGAGCATTTCCAGTTCCAGGCCTGCTCCTTGGCAAGACAAAATGTGTCTTTTTCATTTCCTTTTCCTCAGTGTAATAACATTGTCTGGGAAAAGGTGTGATTTTCATATCTGACTCATCTCCTGGACTGATAATAATTGTCTTTATTCCCCGTCCCTCGTTAAGGGGGATAAGAATTTGGCTGGGTTTTTGGGGATGCTGTCACACTACTTGAGGCTCTAAAGGAGAAACCACTATAACACCATCACACTGAACTCCTCCAGTCAGCAAATCCAACCCTTGGCAGTGCAAGGAGAAGGTGAAAGAGTTAACTGGGATTGGGAAGAGCCCACACATCTCCTCCAGCCCGTGGGCTGCTAATGAGCCATCATTCACTCCTAAATTACTCCCTGCAATGTCTGTCTGCTGCTCAACCATTTATCCAGAGGGGAAGAGCACTCATAGCTCCTGGTTCTAATCCATAAACTCGAATTGCCATGGGATACCGGGAGAAGGACTGGGAAATTTGCAGCTCTTTCCTGTCCAGCCGGCACCTGAGCAGCAGGGCCCGATCCCCTCCCATCAGTCAGAGCTCATCCATCCCATTCCTTTCCCTCACAAAGGCGAAACAACCCGGGGAGAGGCAAAAAGAAAAAAAAAACTTCGTCCGAGGCTCAGGGCCGCTCTGGGATGGAATTCAAGCAGCTCTCCACAGAGACTGATCCTAAAATAGCCCTGAAGGCTCCCAGGCTGGCCTGCTCCAAGCCACCGTGGTGACAGGACACAGTGCTGGCAGCGTCCCCGAGCTCTCTGTCAGGACCTGGCACGTTCAGGGTCCCCCCCAGACAGGGCTGGATGAGGGAATTCTTGACAAGGAGCAAAATAAACTCATTAAAGTCTCGTGTCCCTGCAGGCACAGACAGAGAGCTCCTGGAACGGGGTGTTGGTGGCAGGCTGAGGCTGGGAAATGAATGACAATCATCAGCAAGGAATGGCACCGAATCCCAGGATGCCTGAGGTTAGAAAAGACTTCCAGGACCATCGAGTCCAAGCTAGGCCTGATCCCCACCTTGTCCCCAGCCCAGAGCTCTGAGCACCACCTCCAGGAATTCCTTGGACGCCTCCAGGGATGAGGACTCCAAACCTCCCTGGGCAGTTCCAATGCCTCACCACCCTCTTTCCGTGGAGAAATTCCTCCTGATGTCCAACCTGAGCCTCTCCTGCCACTTGAGGGCCATTTCCTCTGATCCTGTCGCTGATTGTCTTGGGGAAGAAGCCACCATCATTCCTGACAGGAGCCTGCAGCTTGCTGGGGTTGTTCTGTTTTCCCTGCTGTTCCCCAGCACTTTTATTTTTTCCTGGGAAGCATGGAAAACCTGCCCACTGCTATTCCCAGAGCCTTGTTCTCTCCCACAGAGCAGCAGCCTCGTGCGCTGAAGGTCAATGCAGTGTGGGGTTCTCCAAATTCCCCTTGCTGCTGCCAGGAGTTACAATTTCATCATAAAAATTGGGCTTCCTGGTGATCACTTCAAAATCCCCAGTCCTGGAATGATGGGGATATAGAAGCACTGAATTGCTGAGGCTGGAAGAGACCTCAAAGGTCGTTGAGTGCAACATGACAAGACAATCTCAGAGTCATCGCCAAAAAAAGTCAGTGTCAAGTCTGAAAACCTCAACAACCCCAAAAACACCCTAAAAATAAAAGGAATTTGTACATTGCTATTCTCTAAAACCCCAAGTTTCCTCAGGCAAACCCAGGATTCTCCCATGGCCTGTGCAGCACTGAGCCAACCCTGAATTTATTTCCTGATTTGACCATTTGTGCCCTTCTTGCTTTGTCTCCAGCACCTTGACTTCTGCTTCCTGTCGAAGTCCCAGAGAAAAATCCGCAGTGTTCTGTCAGGGAGGGGAGAGAGGCCACCAGGGACAGGGACAGGAGAGGACAAGGAGGTGGCCTGGAACATCAGCAGCTGTGCCCAGGAGCTGATCCAGCAGATTGGAGCACGGCAGGACGCCGGGGAAAGGCTGAGGGATGGCTGACACTGCAAAATCTCACCTCAGGGATCTTCATTATCCTTTTGGGATGGCGTTGGGAGCCAGGCAGCACTAATGTGATGACAGGGCCAGCTGTGAGCAGGGGTGTTGGAGCGGGATCCTGCCGGCACACCAGGCAGGACCCGCCGGGCACAGACAAGGACGGATGGCCCTGAACGGCGGCCAAGCTCTGCTGGGAGCTTGGGGATTGTTGCAGTGGATGCTGAGGAGCAGATGAGCCAAACATCCCGTGCTCCGGCCTCCCAGTGTAATTACCTTCCCCTGACACCAACGGGAGCCTGGGGAACGGGGATATTTTTACGCCTTCTGAAAATGCTTTATTGCTGGCAGCGCAAATTTCCCGCTCCTCCTGCTCACTGACGAGCAGAGACCCACGAGAGGGGTCAAGTTAGGGACACTCAAAATGGATTTGGCCATTCCCCCAGAGTCAGCCACTAGGAGCCACTGTTGTTTTTTGTCCAAATGAAAGCCCAAACCCAGAGCAGGAATTTTTCCAGGAGTCTTTTTTCTCCGGGTGAAACAAGCTGTCAATCTGCTGGAAACAAAGCTCTTTATGGCGAGGATTATTTTCCTCCAACTTTCTGCCTGGGAGAAAACGAAATTGCAACACTTCCAAACTGCTGCAATGTCTCCTTCTGACCTGCTCAGAACTGGAAACTTCAAGCTTTTGGCTCAAGCAGTGGTTCTGTCATGAAATGCAGCTCAGATGGGGATGTGTAGCAAAGCTTGGCAGCAAAACGAGGCACTTCCAGGAGAGCTGGTCTAAATTTTTTTAAAGGTTTTTGCTTTTTGCCAGTTTTTTTTTCGAAGCCTTCACGACTCTGGCAGGGAAAATATCTGCCCACCATTGGGCTCCAAGCTGCATCAGGGGAAAAAAAAAAAAAAACCCTGTTCCAAATACAAACAGGGAGAGCACAACCCCTCAGCAGCTTTGAGGATCTCCACATCTTTTGCTGCTGCAATTACTGACCTTCACATCAGCCCAGGATTCCAGAGCCAAAAGGTGACCATGTGGAATTGCAGGAGGATCCAAAATGCTCAGGAATCCCCAGGATATGGGAGAAGATTGGCAATGCTGGCATGAGGATCCCCCAGTGGAGGCTGGAATGGGAATGCTGGAAACTGCCACCAAAAACGAGCACAGAATGGTTTAACCCCAAGTCCCACTGGGAGATCCCAGGGAGCGCTCAAAAAAGTTCAGATTTGAGTCTGAACTTTAGAATTTCAGGTGTAAATCATCCTTGGGCTGCAGGATTATGTTTCCCACTATTCAAGGGAAGGGCAGGAACTGTGTGGGATCAGTTTGGAAGATTTCAGCATCCTTGAGTTTCAGTAAGAGCAAGCCTTGACTGCAGGCAAAACATGTCCCCCCTCTGCCCCATTTCCAAGGCCATATTTGCACTGCAGAATATTCCAGCAATTCCAAATGATGCTTTTATTAAGGACAAACCCCAAGCAGTTCATTCCACGCTCAGTTAAACAGACCAGAGAAATCCTTTCCTAAATAACTGAGGTCTGAAAACCTCGGAAGGCCAGGCCCTGGTTGTGGTTTTAGCAAGGACCCCAGAGCCTGCCTGGAACCACGGAATCCAATAAAAGAGAAACCCAGCAGGGTGGAATTACGGATGGCTCCTCCAGGCAGAGAATGGAGGGGTGGAATCTGCAGCCCTGGTTTCTCTTTGTGCACCTGAATTTCCGCAGTTCTCCCTGGACTGGGATCTCTTTGTGCCTCTTTTTCCTCTTGCCCACCTTCTCCCTCATCTCCTTTGATTGCTGTATCCACCAGCTGCTAGTTTACATAATTTAGGCTCAGTCCCAGCAGGACAGCTGGACACCTTTTTGCTCTTGAAACTTGGGGAGAAATGATCACACCTGCCTCCCTCGCAGTGGAAAGAAGGGCTCTCCCACTCCACCCTCCTTCCTACTGAACGACCGGGGAAAATTCCAGAGTTAAAAATGTGTTCTCCCTCAGAAATCCCCCTCCAAAGCAGCTCAACTTTTCCCGAGCCGGGAGAGCTGAGAGTGGCAGAGCCCCGAGGAGCAGTAAACAAACCCAGAACATTGAGTCTCATAAACATCCTTTGCACTTGGGTTCTGTTTTTTTTTTTTTTGTTTGTTTTTTTTTTGGTTTTTTTTT
>VWYO01024416.1:116291-165260 GCA_013400275.1 Rhadina sibilatrix
TTTTTTTTTTTTTTTTTTGTTTTTTTTGGTTTTTTTTGGTTTTTTTTTCTCTTCTCCTAGTCCCGAGCCTAAAGCTGTCAATGGGGCTTGCAGCACTTGTTTATGTTGGCTTTTCTGCTTTAGATGTCGCAGCTCAGCACTCAGGGGCTCTGAGCAGGCACGGTAATGATCTGTCAATACCCGCCTGGCTCCCGGGCACTCCCGTGTTCCCTCCCCTCACCTCATTTTCGGGCAATTATACTTTTTTTTGGCTATTACAATTCTCCAATTACCAGGTTTTCCACTGCAACAGAGTTCACCTGTCTGCAACCCCGCGTCACGGAGTTAAAGCCCACAGAGGGTGCAGAGAGAGGAGAAGGAATCCAGGGAATTTCTGGACTATCCAGTCCCACCTAGGGGCACCTTCCACCATCCCCAAGCCCTGTACAGCCTGGCCTGGGACACTTCCAGGGATCCCCAGCTTCTCTAAGCATCTGTGCCAGGGCCTCCCCAGCCTCACAGGGAAAAATCTGAGCATTCTCAGGATAAGAAAGAGGGAAGGAGGGAAGCTGTGGCATCTCCCAGGCAGGGGCTCAACGCTCAGCTGCACACGGAAGGGACAGGCTGCCCTGCACTCTGCAAGTTGCTGGGTTGCATTTCCAGCCCTGTCATTCCCATGCTTCTGAAGCAGGCTGGGAAAAGCTCCCTTTCCAGGGGGATTCAGGAGCCAGAGGAAGCAGGGCTGTCAGGGGATGTAAGTGACACCCCAGCAAAGATGAAGGCTCCGCTGTGACCTTTATTTTTCTCTCCTTTCTTTGCTTGTCAAAGATCAAACTGAGCAATTCTGATATTTCTGAGGTAAGTAAACAACCCGGCAAAGCAAACAAGCAGAACCCCCCCGAGCAATTGCAGACCTGGCCGCTTCCTCCTCTGCATTCCCTGCTTTTAAAAAAACCAAACTCCAAAAAAAAAAAACAAACAAAACCCAGGAATGACACAAGTGGGCTTTTCAGCTCCTGCATCTGAACATATCTCCTGTGTAAACCATTTGGATGAAGTTTATTTAGTACAAGATTGGGCTCTTCATGTCTGAAAATCAACTTCAAACTGGTTTAGACCACAGGAATTGCCCTCCTTTATGTGATATAACTTCCTAAAATAAATAAATAAATAAATAAATAAATAAATAAATAAACCAAACAAACAACCAAACAAATAAATAAATAAAAGGAGTTGGGTGGCGTTTTGCCAGGCTCATGAGCAGAGTTCAAAGTTATTTCTGCCCTCTGGCCTCAGAAAGGGATCAGGGACTTGAACCAGGATATCCAAGCCCTGGAAATGGAGATATTTGCTATTTCGGGGTGCCACTGCCACAAATTTAACAGCCAGACACAACCACAACCTCTCAGAAGCACAAGTCCTGCTCAAGAAGGGTTCCTCTGCCATTAAAGCCTCTCCTAAAAGTTGTGGCTTCAAGGAGTTTGTGCTTTCCACTGGGAAAAAAAAAAAAAAATAAAACGTTTCACTGAGAGATTTCCAAATGGGCTCTGCTTCAAAGTAGGCTGGAAAGAGAAGGAAAAAGAGATCTCCTCCTTGTGCCTGCTGATGGATGTTCCCTCTCTGGGTTTAGAATGAAAAATGGGGAATTTATTCTCTCAGTCACCTCCGCTCTCAGGTTTTATGCCTCCCTCTAAATGGGATCCTTCATGTGGAGCGATAACAATTTAATTGAAGATAACTGATGGTAATTTTTCCTCCCTTCAATTGACCTGCTTGATCTCCTAATGCTCTGCAGAGTTCCTTTTAACTCCCTGCTCCATGGTTAATGATTCCACACCCAGATGCAAAACCCTGCTCCTCCCTGGGGCTGCCAACGGGACACTGGGGGGTGGAGGAAGCACCAAACCTCAAAACCAGCAGAGTTCAGCTTCTCCTGCAGTGACCAGAGTCCAAATTCAGGCACTCTCCAGGATTTCTGTGCCAGTCCTTCGAGCTCAGGTTTGGAAATTGGGGAGGAATTGTTCCCTGGGGGGCCCTGACACAGGTTACCAGAGCAGCTGTGGCTGCCCCTGGATCCCTGGCAGTGCCCAAGGCCAGGCTGGACGGGGCTTGGAGCAGCCCGGGAATGTGGGAGGTGACTCTGGATGAGCTTTAAGGTCCCTTCCAACCCAACCCATCCCAGGATTCTGTCTCCATCCTGGGAGTGTTTTCTCTAGAGGAATCCCTGGGTGCCACATTTCCCTCTCCTGCAAGAAGAGCCATGGAGCAGAGTTTGTTCTCTGGGATAATCAACTTCCTTCCAAAGCTTCCCAGGCAGGAGGTCCCACGTGGCAGAACATATTTGCAGTATTACTTTCCCATTTCTCAGTTTCATTCAGCAAAATGCAATTTCATTTCCAGTGACATAAATGCCAAGCAGGATTAGATCAACTGCTGCCTCCTTCAGCCTCTGGAGGACAGGACCTGGGCAATCTGAAATGTTATCAGCAGAACTGTTTGGGAAAGCAGGGCAATCAGCTGGATTATATCTGGATGGAGGATCACTTGCAGCGACAGATGGCTCAAAAATAAGCCTTAAAATGAGAAAAAAAACCCACCCAAACCCTCTAAAACAATGCCCCAGAGCAGGCCAGGAGTGCTCAGGTTCAGTTATGAAATGAGAAGGCATGGAAGGAAGGAGCCAGCTCTCCAAATAAGCAGGGAATGTCTCCAGCAAAGCCCCAGGAGCAGCTGGGAGAACTGGGCTCTGCACACTGGTCCCACCGTCAGGAAAAAGAGGGAAAATGGGAATGTGGTTGTGCTGAGGCCAGGGAATGCCTCCTGTGCTGGGTGCAGGGATCACCCTCAGGAGGATCCACTGGGAGATGCTCTGGCCTCTTCCCAGCATTCCAGAACCTGTTACTGGAGCCTTTTCCTTGGAAATTGGAGCAGCTTCTCTCCACTTACATCCCACCCTGCATGGCCTTGGCTCCGTTAAAAGCCTGTGGCCCAAGTCCAGGGAATTCATCCAGCCTGAATCATTCCCATCCATATGCTGAGGGGCACCAGCAGATCTGCCGGCTGGGACAGCTCAGAGCAGGGCCTGGGCTCACTCTCATCCAAGAAATTTGGCTTCTCCTTCGCCATGAAAACATTACATTCACCCGAGGAATTCCATCCACACAGCTCCTGCCCACTGCAAAGCTGTTCTTGACCACGCTCTGCGCTGGAGTCAATAATTAATGGCCCCCAAATCGTCAGCACGATGCCTGAAATCAGCTTTGTTTGGCTGGTTAACCACAAAGAATTAATTTTTAAAATATAACGCAGCATTCCCACTGATTTATGGGCCTTTTAAAAATATATTATTAAATATGTTTTTATATTTAGGCTGAAGATATCTCAAATCTCATTGATTAGAAAGAAGAACGAGGCTCTACCTTTTCCCTTTTAGGTGTGAACAGAGTCCTGGGATATGAAGAGCTGGAATATTTAAGATCTTGGGATGCACACAAAACCCATGGAATAAACCACAGCCCCTTGCAGGCAAAAAGGAACAACAGAGGCCCTGCCTGAAGGAATCTGCACTAGAAATGAGGGTTAATTATGGATTTTTTTCTTGGGAATATCCTCCAGCCACACCCCACAGCTGCCCAGAGGTGCTGGATGCCCATCACAAGTGGCACCACATCCACTGAAGGTGGCAGGACACACACACAAAGAGGGTAAAGAACCATTTCCCAGCTCTTTGATGACACTTTAGAAATGATCCCATGATCTTTATCCAGCTCCTGGCTCTCTGAAATGCCGGGATCAAAGACCTTTGGGTTGTCATTAGCAGGCAAACCCAATAGAAGTTGTTTACTCCGGCCGAGTTAATGGCACTGGAAATATTTAATCAAAAAATGGACACACTCCCCCTATTACTGCCAAGATGATTCAGAAGGGGCCACTTAAATCTGGTTTGTCAAGCCATTACTCATCCCCTGCTAATAGAGCTTTATGGAGAGTCCCTTTGAAAAATGCACTTTGGTGATCCACGGGCACCGAGAGCTGAAATGCATCAGGGGAACACAGCAGGGGCTGCTGCCGGGGAGGGAGGATGGGGATGTGTTTAGTCTGTGCTTGAAAAAGACCTCGGCTTAGTCATCTGTGCAGCCCAGGGAGAGGAGCTGGAGTGGCTGGAGGGGGAGATAAGTTCAAGGAGAGGGTAATTCTTGAGGAGAATGGAAGCCAGTGGCTGGAGGCGACCTCCGAGTGCCCAAGTGGGAGGTGAAGGAATAGCAGAAGTTTGGGAGAGATTTGAAAGGTTCAAGCGTCTTGGAACAAAAGGAGGAAATGAAAAGGTTGGAGGACAGCAGGAGAAGATCTGAGGGTGTGTCTTGTTTGGGCACAGGGAGTTCTTTATGGGTTTCCCTTTGGGAAACTGAACCTCAGAACGGGTTGGGTTGAAGGGGCCTCAAAGCCCATCCCATCCTACTCCCTGCCATGGCAGGGACACCTTCCACTGTCCCAGGCTGCTCCAAGCTCTGTCCAGCCTGGCCTTGGACACTTCCAGGGATCATCCAGGGGCAGCCATGGCTTCTCTGGACATCCTCTGCTTCCCAACCCTCCCAGGGAGGAATTCCTTCCCAATATTCTGTCTATCCCTGCCCTCTTGTCAGTTTGAAGCCATTCTCCCTGTCCTGGCACTCCAGACCCTTGTAAAAAAATCTCTCTCCCTCTTTCTTGCAGATTCCCTTCAGGCACTGAAAAGCCACAATTCTCTCCCTCCAAATCCTCCAGGCTGAACAATCCCAGTTCCAGTTAATCCCAACAAACCAGGGCTGCTCACCTTCTCAAAGCCAGGAAACCTCTGAGCACCCTGACATAGGAACACTCGATCCTGCCTTAGAGCCTGAGGATGGACCAGCTGAGCTGAGCTCTGTTTATTGTGATTTTTGTGACACTGGAGAAAAAAGATCCCTTGGGATCTTTGGATCCAAATCATTCCTAGGGTGGGTAACTCACATTTTCCACAGGCTGATGAAGCTCAGGGACAGCACAGCTGGAGGAACCTCCAGCCCTTTTATCTCCCAAGACTGGCCTGCACTTGGTCCAATTTTGATGCAGCTTCCCAGAGAGAGAAATGCTCCCAAACTGATGAAGATCACAAGGTTTAACAGCAGGGAAAGGATCATCTGCAACCCCACATCTGGAACCCAGGCAGCAGCTCCTCCGTGCTCAGATCAAACATGGAGCCAGGAGAACAAACCCAGGGGAAACCCACCTTTCCTCCCCTCCAGCAAACCCAAAGCAAGCCCAGCAATCATCCTGAGCTTCTTTTTGTCCTGGAAAACACGGATCTGTGAGAGCCCAGGGCGCTGCAGCCCTCAGCCAAAGCAGGCAGATGGGAACCTCGGAGCTCCCTGCCGCTCTTCCCTGTGAATTATTGATCCCTCCTTTTAGCCACCGGCACCAGACTAAAGCAGCAATTAAAGCCCATCCACCAGGATTAGAAAGGGGGAGCAAAAAGACAGAAAGGCACAAAAAGCAGGGGCTGTGTCTGCCAGCAGCCTCCAGCGTGTGCAGCTGGCAGCGGGAATGAGCTCCTCCGGTTCAGCTCGGGAATTCTGGAATCACAGAATGCCCTGAGCTGGGAGGGGACACATAAGGGTCAGAGTCCAGCTCCTGCCCTGCCCAAAATTCCCACCCTGTGCATCCCTGGGAGCCTTGTGCAAACGCTCTGGGGCCGTGCCCATTCCCTGGGGAGCTGTTCCAGTGCCCGACACCCTCTAGGGAAGAACTTTTCCCTAAAATCCAACCTCAGCCTCGTCTGGCACAGCTCCACTGGGGAGCAGAGCTCTCAATGGCCTCTCAGGAGAAGCTGCAGAGCATTTCTGCCTGAGGAACTGAAAAATAACAACAGCAGCAAGCTCTGACATCCCTCCTGCTCCCTGAGAGGAGAGCAGCTGGGGCAGGGAAGGACACCAGAGGTCAGGAAGGAATTCCAAGGTGGAGAGAAGGATACCAGAGGTCAGGAGGGAGTTCCAAGGTGGAGCTGCCCTTCAGCACAGTGGCATCACCAGGGCACTGCACTGAGGGACAGCCTGGAATTTCCAAGTGGGAGCAAAAAGCAGCAGGAGAGCTCAGCACAAGTCCTGCTCCCCCTCATCACCTGTTTGCATCCCATAATTCCATCCAGGCACAGGATTTGCACCTGGCAGAATTTCAGAGCCTGGAGATGGCCCAGTGCTCCCACATTTTCACCTTCCTGGCAAAAAAAAAACCCCAAAAACCTCCAATGAAATGAAATTCTATGAAACCACCACCAATATTCACAGAAATCCCCGTGCTGGCTTTGCACTGTGCTTTTCTTGTCATATTTATTCCTAACATTGGGAGAAGAACCAAAAAAACAGAAGGTCTGGAAAACAGGACTTCACACTGAGGAGGTGACTTTCCATGGGATTTTTCTCATTCCTTTTGCAGGAGGCCTCAACACCAAGCATGGTGGATCTGGATCTCAGTTGTGGTTTTATTGTTGTGGGAACAAAATGATACAGGAAAAAAAAATAAAAAACAGTGGTTCTAATTTGATGGAATGGCATAAAAATCACTGCTAAAATAATGAAATTCAGCTGGATTAGCCCTAATAACAGCAGCACTAATTAAAATTATTGTCATTCACTACTACTCTGAGGTTGGTGAACACCTGAGACTCTCCCCAGGCAGGAGGGGATGAGTTTGGTTTTGGGGGTCCTTAGTTCAGCCTTGGTGAGCTGGGCAAAGGGGGCTGTTAAGAGCACTAATTACCCACCACTAATTACAGCAGTGGTAACAACACCTCTCTAATCACCCTGAAGATTCCCCTGCCACATCCCATATCCAGCTGGGGAAGAGATGCCAGGCAGGGACAGCTCTGAAAAACAAACAAACAAGGATTTCACTGGGTTCCCCATCCCTGGCTGTGTCCAAGGCCAGGCCTGGAGCAAGCTGGGATAGTGGAAGATCCCTGCCCATGGATCCCTTTCAAGGTCCCTTGCAACCCAGACCCTTCTGGGATTATTTGATTTGCAACTTTCTTTCTTCCATGCCCCAATCAGGTTTGTTTGTCCCAGTTTTTCCCAGCCCTGCCGTGGCTCTGAGTGGCAGAAGTGAAGCAGGTCCTGCAGGAAGAGCCCCAAGGAGCAGACACAGAACAAGAGCTGCTCCAAAGCCCTGCTCGGCCCAGACCTCACGGCTGCTCCAGGGCCTGGATCCACCTCCTGCTCCCAGGTGATGCCTGAAGTTTGAGCTTTGATGTATTTCAGACTCTGTGCTGCCCAGGGGTGCAGCTCTCAGCCTCACATTCAGGGTCACTCAGCTCTGCACTCAGCAGGGACACAAAACAAATCCTGGGCCTGCTGCACACCAAGGACAACTTTCAGCCCCAAAGCACAAACAGGGGTGGCTGGAGGGAGGAACAAGAAGGATGGGACCTCACAACCTGCAGCTGTAACAGGACAATTCAACCCCAATGTGCAAATGGACCAAAACTGATCAAAGTGTGAGACCTGGTGACCATTTGTCCATTTTGTGACCATTTTGTGACCATTTCGTGTCCATTTTGTGTCCATTTTGCGACCATTTGGGGTCCACCTAGAGGGTAACCCTGGCCAAGCCCTGTCCTACCCAAGGTGTGTCCTAGAGGCCTTTCAATAAATCTCTGCTTTATTCTCTGTCTCTGTCCAGTCTCTGTTCCAGTTCAGCCTTCCCAAGGCATAACAGGAAAAAGCCAAACTGCTCCAAATCCTCCAGGCAGGGATGGAACAGGCAACACCAGGTTGAATTTGAGAGTGGGAGTGGGAGGCTTTAGATTGCAGCTCCTGCCTGGTGGCTTTAATAAACTCCTAAAGCTTCACCACCAACCCTGTGCAAACAGCGAGCCCCCGAGAAAGCCACCAGCTCCCAAACACTCTTGCCCCGCTGGAAATCCTTCTCAAAGCAGGTAGGCCAGGCTGAAAGCCGCTGGATTATTTGTGGTATCCACAGCGGATCACTCGCTAAGAGCCGGGCGGGAGGAGGTGGCGAGCGTTTCCATGGCGATGAGTTGTCATTGCCTTGGTGACCACGGGCTGCTGGTGCTGCCGAAGCGCCTTGACCTCTGCACAGCTGAGCGCAGCACGGAATTTCCTCCTTCCCTGCCTAATGATGGCTTTTATTGGAGCTCAGCCGCAGCCGGGAGTTGCCTCAGGTGGTTGTGCAGAGCCAGGGAAGCATCCTCGGTCCGCGGCAGCCAACCCTGAATTAACCTTTCCCTCAGTCAGCAGCAAACCGAGCCCAGCTCCAATCCTGGCTGCTCCTCAGCCTCAACCCACCGACTGGAAAATGCAGCAGAGGAGGCCCAGAACTTCATTAGCCAGGACATCAAAAGCAAATTAATCTATCAGCATTTAGATCTCTTAAGAGAGGTCAAGCTGAGAGACAGATGTGTTAACAAGGTGCAGGAGTAGCTGGCATATCAAAGAGCAGCTTTGCAGTTTCCTCCCAGGTGAGGAGTTCATCCAAATGTCTGTGGGAGAGTCAGAACTGAGTCTGCCTCCCTCCAAAACCATCTCCAGGTAGTTTGTGTCACCACAAAAGCCTCACCCTGAGCTCACATGGCAGGGAATTGTTGCCTCTCTGCCTTTTGAGAGCTTCCACTGCTTCCCCCTCAACTTTTCTGGTTGCACCGACTCCTGCCTGGCTCGCAGCCCCACACCTGATCCCACTGATGAGTTTGTTTTTCAACCTCTGAAACTCCACAACTCCAAAGTGGTTTCCCCAGAGATGCTAAAAATCCCTTTGTGGTGCAGAACTTCAGGGGTGCAGAACTAGGCATGGCAGAAACTTGGGAGAGCAGCAAAGGCTGGGAGAGAGGAGTGAGGAGGGAACTGCTGAGGAGCAGGATCCCAGTCTGGCTCCATTCACAGAACTGTGGAATCACAGAATGTCCTGACTGGAAAGGACCCACAGGGATCATCCAGCCCTGTACGGACACCCCAACAATCCCACCCTGGGCATCCCTGGGAGCTCTGGCAGCCTCGGGGCCGTGCCCATTCCCTGGGGAGCCTGGGCAGTGCCCAGCACCCTCTGGGGGAAGAAGCTTTTCCTAAAATCCAACCTGAGCCACCCTGGCACAGCTCCAGCCATTCCCTGGTCCCAGGAGCTGCAGATCCCCAGGAATTTCCCCTCAGCCTCCTCTCCTCCAGGCTGACTGAGGCACGGAAATGTCCATGGACACAGCCAGAACTTCCCATCCTGCTGACACAACTCCCTGGAACCACACAGAGCCTGAACCAGAGTGCAGTGACCCTAAAGACACACAGCCACGTGTTCCAACAAGTCCTTCTACTCCAAGCACACCATTTCCGAGCAGACTTGATGCTTTCCAGGCCAAATTCCTCGCTCAAACACAAGTCAGGAGCGATTTTGTCTTATTTCAGCAAACCCCCCTTCAGATTCCCCAGCCAGGACTTCACACTTCAGCCACAGGGAGTGAGGAGGCACCAGAGAGGGGACAGTGCCAGCGTGGCAGGGGACACTGGACAGCCTGGGGGACAAGCAGAGCATCCCTGCCTTCAGCCACAGGAATTGGGACATCTGGAGAGCACATCAGGAATGTTCTGGAGCATCCGATGCCTCCTGGTGAGCGCTCACCCCTGGGATTTGAACACATGGCTGCAGGAAGCCTGCCCAGTGCCACTTGGATTTTTTTAAGCATCCCCCAGGCTCCCCAGCCTGTGTTTTCCCTCTGTACCAAACAAGGGGAAAGGGTTCCATTTGGGGTTTTGAGGGTTTCCAATGAGGAGACACAATTAGAAAAGCCCTCGCTGCAGGTGATGATGAACAACCCCAGGCTGCAGAACCTCAGAGAGGCTCTGTTCCTCAGGCAGGTGTGATGACACAAAGCCTTCTGCAGGGCTGTTTTACAAGCTTTCCCCCGAGCCCAAACTTGTTAACCTTCATTTCCCTGCCTGTTTGAAGAGCAGCGACAGCTGCAGCCATAAATCCAGCACTCAGGTTTCCTGTCAGAGTTAAAAAATCAAACGTGGATGAAACCCCGTGCTGTTACACCCTGACGAGCAAGGAGGAGGGGGAAAAATAATATTAATAAAAAAAGGAGTGGGAGGAAATCCACGGCTTTAAAATAATTTTTGAAATACAAAAGGACTTGTGCAAGTCGAGTGGGAAACATCCACTGCACGGTTTGCTTCCCTCATTACCTGTCTGGGAGCCTGAGCCTGCCTGTCCATCACCCGCTCCAGGTTCAGCCTCAGGAGCAGGGAGAAGCTGTTCCTAGGAAAGGAAGGAGCTGAGGAACATCCCTCAGCCACCCAAGTCCCTCCACCGCAGCCAGGGAGAGATCCCTGCCGTTCTGGGGGTGTCTGTGTGTGCTGGGAGCCTGGCAGGGGGGAGGCAGGGATGCAAATCCATCCCATCACCGCAGCCAGGGGGAAAAGCAGAGGCATGAGAACGGTGCTGTGGGTGCCTTTCAGAGGTGGTTTGGGGGGGGGGAGGGTTATGTGTTGCTCCCCTCATCACCGCTGGCTCTGGTGCTTCCAGAGGCACAAGTTGGGATTTCTGGCACTCCCCTCTCCCTCAGGAGCTGTGCCTCAGAGCCATGCCAGACGCTGATCTCTCCTCCCGGCAGCTCCCGGAGACTTCATCACCGGGGAGGGCTCTGCAGCACACACAGGTCACTGCTGAGGAGATAATTGCCCAGCAACCCACGCTGTGCTCGCTGTCCTCTCTGCCTCAAAATCATCTCCACAAACCACTTCCAACTCTTTTGTCCTCCCTGCAGCAGTGGCTGGGACAAACGATGCCCTCAGGGTGGATGATTTGCCCCCCAACCCTTGAGGAATGAAAGGAAAATGCTGATTCTCTCCGGTATCCTGTTCTCTGCCCGTGGTTTGATTTGTTCCCGTTTATTGATTGCATTTGAGGCGGCTCAGAGCTGGGAAATTTATGCCTGATGTGCCTGGGGAAGAGAGCACCAGGGATTTGTGCTCCTGATCCCAGCGCTGCTCCATGTGCAGTTCTGGGAGCTGCCAGCACCCTCTGGCCTCGCATCCCACCCCAATCCCAAGGAGCTGGGACCAATCCATGTATAGTCATGTTGAGAGACAGGGAATTACAGGATCCACCTGTCTGCAGCAAAACCAATTCCCTCTGGGGTATATAAAATTAACTTTTTTTTTCCCCCTTGGATGTTGCTTTCGCTTTTTCACTACAGTCACAACTTTGAGATTTGTCTGTGCCTGGGACAAGGAGAGGACAAGGACAGGGAGAGAGGAGACATTAATCTGCACGGGCATCAGGCAGGAGAGGAAACTCCTGGGAAAGTGGTCTCCTGGCCCGTCCTCCCTGCTCCAAAAAAGCTTTGCCACTGATGCTCCGAGGTCTGTGCACAGTGTTTTTCCCAAATTGGGAGTCAGGCTGTCTTTAGGGCTGTAAACCAGACAGCACAAACAAAAATAGAGCTCAAAAAGAATGCGAGCAGGGATGCCAAAACCTCCCTCAGTTCCAAGAGTCTTGCTCCTCTGGCATCAGCTTTCCCCCCACTCCTGAAAAAGCATCCCCAGCTTGGAACACAAGGAGGAGCTTTCCCCAGGAGGAGCTTTCAAGGTGACATTTGCAACTTCATTCATAATTCTGGGAAGTCTGGCTGTCCTGGGTGGAGAATCCTGCTGAAAACCTGAGGGGAATCCACGGCTGGGTTGGCAGCAGTGGGGAATGGAGCAGTCTGTGTGCCCGGGGGGGAGGAGCTGCATTGCCACCCTGAGCATCTCTAATCCACACCTGGATGGTCTTTCCATGCCCTCACAACATTTTTCTCTGTTGGCTCTTTAGAGGTGCAAGGCTCTGTCCCCATTCCCAATTTTATCATTACTCACAATAACTCAAAGTCACTAAAACTGGAAAAGACTTCCAAGATCATCCAAACACCACCGACCCAGATTGTGAAATGCCACATCCACTGATTTTTCTAACATTTCCAAGGATGGTGACCCCACCACTGCCCTGGGCAGCCCCTTCCAGTATTCAACCACTGCCCCAGTGAGGAGATATTTCCTAAAATCTCACCTGACACATCAGGCTGGTGCTGAGCACATTTCAATCCCTGTCTCAGGGAAGGAAAAAATCCCAGGAAACAAAAGATAGATGCAGGAGCATCCTCAGCTGATGGTGTTCCTGTTACACCAGCAATTCCACCCCTCCCGTGTCAATCCAAACCACTCCTCGCTTCCCGAGGTGCCAAAGGTTTCCTGCCTCAGCCTTTCACAATTCCCTCTCTGCTCTCCCTGCTTCTGTCCCTGTTTTTCCTGGAGCTGCTGCCACGTGCAGGGGCTGTTGGTGGGACCTGGCTGGGGCACTGTGACACCTCTGGGGTCCCTGATCACCCCAGAGCTGTTCCCAGACCTGCCCTGTGTCACTGCCCCACTGAGGGGCTGCCCCTGGACCACGGATCTGCTCCCCTGCTCACAGCCACCCTGGGGTTTGCTCTGCTCCTGTCTCAGGCTGCAATGCAGGATGGATTCTATTCCCACCTGCTGAAACTAGCTGGGGAGGTGTTTTTTCTTTATCTCCTCTGTGACCCACTCCTCATAACTCCAGCGGGGAGGGGGTGGGTGTCTTTCTGTTGGCAGAACTTGAGGCTGTTTCCTCAGGAAGCAGAGCCCAACCCTGTCTCCTCCTGCCAGGGAGTTGTGCAGAGTGAGAAGTTTCCCCCTGAGCCTCCTCCTCTCCAGGCTGAGGCCCCCAAGCTGCTTCTGGTGCTCNCTGTTTTTCTTTTTTGTCCATTTGGTATTTTTTTGTACTACTACATTTTTACTATTCCTAGTAAAGAACTGTTTTTTCTGTTCTTTGCCTGAAAGCCCCTTAATTTCAAAATTATAATAATTCAGAGGGAGGAGGGGGTTACATTCCCCATTCCAAGGGACACTCCAGCTTTTCCCTGGCAGACACCTGTCTTTCCAAACTACGACAGCTCCCAAACCCAGCCCGAGATGAAAAGCACGGATCTGGCTGGGAGCAGAAGGCCCAGACTTAACAAACCCCCTCTCTGTGGCTGTGGAGGCCGTGTCACCCCCTCTGCACAAAGGGGTGACACGGAGCACATCAGAGCCACTGTCCCAGCACAAGGGCCTGGCTGGGATTTACACACATTCCTGAGGGAGTGCCGCTGCCAGGAGCACTCTGCTCTCCTTCTGGGTGCTGGATCCTGCTGGGTTTATTTCACCTGCCAGCTGAAACTCAAACAACCCAGCTGCAGCCGCCAGCTGCCAGCCCCACGCCACCCTGGGGTTTGAGTGGGATCTGTGGATGGATCCAGATGGGAAAAAAAGCCCCACACCTGGGGGTCCTGCACACTGTGGGGCTGAGCACATCCCCGGCATGCAGGGAAAGCTGCCACTAGCACCTGCCTGGCATTGACATCCCAACCCCTCAGCAGGGAGAACAGCTGATGGCACAAGCCAGGGGAAACTGCAGGGGGTGGGAAACGTGCCTGCAGTTCCACCGGGAATGTCGGGATATTCCCATGGCCAATGAGCACAGCCAGAGGAATCCAGACCCCTCTGCTCTGGCTCTGCCCGGGTGTCTGTCAGCTCTGGGGGGACTTGTGACCTTAGCCCTGCCCTGCTGAGATGCTGCTCCTGTCTGCTCCAAGGCCCAGCAATGGAAGGAGGATCTCTGGGATCTCTTGCCCTTATATAGTAAAAAAAAATATCCCAAGAGAAGGAAAACAGAGCAGGGGAGGAGCCCTTAAATTGGAGAAAAGGGGGAGAGAGGTGGCTGTGTGTGCAAGGACGTGGTCTGTCCATGACAATGACCCAGTGCCGAGCCAGGACACGTGTATTTTCCCTGCCTCTGATCCCTGATTGCCTCTGAGGTGGGAATGACACCTTCCAGGTGGAAATCTCCACATGGGAGCTGCTGCTGGCTCTGGTCAGCAGGGGATCCCCAGCCTGGTGCTGACCTGAAAGAAAGAGGGCCTGGATGTGCAATGAAATCATCTTGGGGCACAAAAGATGAAAAGGCATCCCTTTCTTCTCAAAGTTCCCCAGGAAAAGCCCTTCCCTGAGGTGGAGACAGAACTCAGGTCATCCACAAGTTGTGGGAAAAGCCGAATTTCCATCACTGTTGTATTCTCCACTGATACAACCAAGGCTGGGGGAGAGTTCTCCTCTCACTGCTGGGACCTTGGAGGAGGAGCAGGGAAGGGAGAGCTTGGAAGGCAGCTGGCACAGCCCAAGCACAAAACCCAAAGCACTCCTGAGGGCAGCATGAGTCTCACACCATTTATACAACCACCACAGACACACTGGGCTGAATTTTCACATCCCAGGCTGGGCTGGGAGAATCAGTTTTCCTCAAATCCTGACAGTGTGTGAGCCCTCAAAAATCTGGAAAATCCTGCAAAAATCTGGAAGAGAGAACAAGTTTTGCCAGCTGAAAGCGTGAATCTCAGCTCAGGGTAATATTTTATTGACTCACAACTCAAAAGGAATTTCAGCAATTTGCTTCAAACACTGCTGAAAAAATTCTCTGCTTTCTGAGTGAGTGCTGAGCTTTCCATGCCAAACCAATTTTTCAAGCCAAAACTGGCAAAGGCTAAAACAGGACGTCACTGCTGAGGCGAGCGCTACCTTCAATCACTCAGAATGACTTTTACTCCAGAATAATAAAATGTTCTACTCAAAACCAACACTACTCTCACTCTGATGAGCCACGGACCACTGGGTGCCCCTCAAGGTCAGCTCCAAGCTGCTCCAAAGGCAGCTGTTCCCAACAAAACACAGGCCCATGGATGAGGGATCAGAAAAGCAATTAAAAGCTCTTTGAACAGCAATAGCTTGGAACAAATACTAATTTGTACTTCTCTGCTGAGGAGAGAATATAAAGTAACGTTTCCAGTGCCATTTGATGTCAATGGAACCTTTTATATGGAATCATTACAAGTATCAACAGCTTCTTCAGCAAATTCTTCTGGGAAGCTGAGCGGGGGGCTCGGGGAGCATTTCCCTCTGCAGGGATAACACCAGCACCTCTCCTGGGAAAACAAAGGGCTCTGTCCTTCTCCTGGATAACCAGGCAGGCTGGAGGAGCAGCAATTATCTCCTTGGAGCGTTCAGTGACACCGGCCCTGGGGCAAAAAGGGGTTTGGACTTGGAAACATCCTGGAATAGGATCCCTGTGCCAGGTATCCCAGCCCATCATCCCAAAGGTGATGCCTTTGGAGTGCCCTGTCCCCTGCTCAGTGCTGCAGTGCCGTGGCACATTCTCAGCTCCTCTGGAGAGTTGTCAGCTGCAATGAATGCAGAACAGAACTCATCCAATGTTCTGAAACTGCCTGGAAGATTAATGCAAGGATCTCCTCCCTCTTTGTGCTTGGCTCTCCACATTGCTGGAAGTGCTCATTGTGCTGGGGATGGACAGATTAATAAATTAATCAATCAATCAGTAAATTAATAAATTAATAAATAAACACAGCTGGGGAAAAAACCCCAGGTACTCCACAGCAGGCAATGAACCTTTGAGGTTCAAGCTGTGCTACTGCTAACGAGCAGCACCCTGGCAGCTCTGAATTCCCAGCCGTGTCCTAGGTGGAGCTGGCTGTGAACCCTGCGGATGTGCCGGGCAGGATCCGGCGGCTCCTGACGCCTGGATGCTAAGGAAATGCTTCCCATCAGCAGCTGTCCAGATCTTCTGCCACCAAAGCACTTCTGGCATCTCCTCACCTTCCCCAGAAGCTGTGGTGGCCACAGGCACAGGACTGGATCCCCTGGAGGAAATGACAGGGCTTGGAACAATGATTTGGAACACGTGTCAGGAAGAGATTCTCCCCTGGGAGGGTGGGCAGGCCCTGGCACAGACTTCCAGAGAAGCTGTGGCTGCCCCTGGATCCCTGGGAGTGTCCAAAGCCAGGCTGGATGGGGCTTGGAGCAGCCTGGGATGGTGGAAGGTGTCCCTGCCTGTGGCTGGGGGAAGGAGATGATGAGGGTGATGATGATGAGGATGTTTCAAGTCCCTTCCAACCCAAACCATTCCATGATTCCACGACTCCACCCAAGCTCCCTGCACTGAAGGGGATGGTGCCACCTTAGCCAAGAGCAGCCAGGTGAGCAGACTGGTGGGAATTTCACCAGAATTCCCATAAAAACACAGACTGAAGTGCTGAGGGGCCTTGGACATGGACAGGGCTCTCTTTGTTTGGAGGCAGCACCCGAGGCTGTGGCAGTACAGCCTCAGCTCCTCCTCATCTCTGCTCCCTGTGGCAGGGGCAGGAGCCAGGGAATGGGATGAAGCTGTCCCACAGAAGGGTCAGGATGGATTTCAGGGGAAGCTCCTTCCCCCAGAGGGTGCTGGGCAGAGGGAATGGGCCCAGTCCCGAGGCTGCCAGAACTCCAGGAGAGTTTGGACACCGCTCCCAGGGTGGGGTTTTGGGGAGTCTGTGCAGGGCTGGATGATCCCTGTGGGTCCCTCCTAACTCAGGATGTTCTGTGATTCCAAAGACAAAACAGGCCCGGGAGCCCGAGGGGTTTTTGCCTCCAGCCTGACATTTCCCACCCACGATTCCCTAATCCACAGGAGCCGGACAATGATGCTCCACTGCCTCAAGAGGGCTCCGTGAGACTTCTCTGCAGAGCTCTGCCTCGTCCCAGTATGAGAGCAGCGACAACGGCAGGACCAGCCCTGCTCCATCTCCCTCCCCATGCGCTCAGAGCCCTCGCCCTTCCCACAAATATAGGGCCGAAGCTTTGGCCCTGATCAGCTCCAAAAAAAACCCACTTTTTGTGTCCATCTATCTGCAAAGCCACTGGTGGAGAAGTTGTGAAAAAAAAAGATAAAGCAGGAAGCCATGAATAAATTTAATAAAAGGGATTGGGCATTTCCCTCAGGACAGTGAGGTTTGGGATGGGCTTCCCTGGGGCTGCTACTCTGGTTTGTTCAGTGTGATACAACCAGACAGTGACCTAAAGAAAGTGCTCAAACTCAAGAGCAGAGAAGCTGCTGAAGCTGTTTCACTCTGAATAAATGGTGGGAAGTGTTGGTGGGACAGGTTTCCTGGAAAGGTTGTGGATATCCCATCGCTGGAAGTGTCCAAGGCCAGGTTGGACAGGGCTTGGAGCAACCTGGGATGGTGGAAGGTGTTCCTGTCCATGGCAAAATGCTAGACCTGGATGAACTTTAAAATTCCAAACCATTCCAGGATGCTGTGGTTGTGCTTTGCAGGGATTCAGCAGAGCCCTTCCCTTCCTACTGCCAGCAGCAGGCACAGAGCACAGGCTTCCCTAAAAACTGCTCTTGGACCGACATGGAACAGCTTGGTGGGAGCAAGGAAAGCAGAGGAAAGCCACAGAACAGTTCCTAAATCCTTTTAACTCAAGGAATGGCCTCTGGATTTGGGAGAAGACCGCAATGGCAACACCCACAGCTGGTTACAGCCTGGAGAGGCTCAGGACTTCCCACCTGGAATACCGTGGGCAGCACCCAGAAAACTGCAATCCCAGTGTTTTTTCCCACCAGGCTGATGATCCCAAACGGAGCCATTCCCCTCCCCTCCACCCCAACACCATGCTGGGGCTTTGGGACGCTTTGCCCAGTCACCTCCTCCTGCTCTCCACACCAGCCAACCCCACCCCGAGCCTGGCAGCCAATTCTCACACCAGGGGGGCTCCCAAACCACTCTGCTTTGCCCATAAATTGCCAAATCTGGGAGCCCAGAGCCGTTTCCTACTGGATTTGGAGGGCGCCTCAGCCCCTGGGACACTGCTGGGATGAAGGGGCTTGGGCGAGGTGTCACCGAGCTGGGCTCTGACACTCCACACCTCATTATCCCCGTGCCCCAGGCACGTGGAAGAACTTTTCCAGGTTTCACTTCCAAATTCCTCCCTTTTTATTGGGCAGTGCCTGCGAGCAGAGCTGGCAGGAATCCGCCACTCCGCAGCCAAAAAAGCTTCGGAATCTTTATTGCCATTGGCTTCGAGGTGCCCTAAAGCCAAGCTTTTACAAGGTAGAATCCAATAAAAGCCAGCCAGCTACAGCTCTCCTTTGTTAGCAGCAAGGCTGTAATTATCCCAGCTCGTCTTTATGGGACTGATTGGGGACACACTCGGTGTGATCCCTGGATTTTCTCCCTGCTGCCTGCCTCAGGTTTTCCCCCAGCGCCCATCATGGCAAAATCCGCGGGCTGACAAAGCTGTATCCGCCTGACAAAAGAGTATCCATGCAGAAATGAGGGATGAATGGCCTATTCAGAAGCCAATGCCAAGGTGTTTTTCTCAATTTTAGAACTTCTTGTGGAACAGCGAAGCAGGATTCGACAGGGAGCTGACAGGGACAGCTCAATCCCTGCTGTATTTGGACGCTCTGCTGTAATACTGATTTGTCGTTGCATGGCTGAGGTTGTTTTAGCTGAGTCCTGGGTTTTTTTGGAAAGAAAATAAGTTTCAGCCTAAAATAGGGGGTGTTAAAGCACAGAAGTGTGAGGGAAAATGAAATAGCAGCACCCCAGAGGGTTGTTTGTCATGGTCCTGAGCAGTACCTAATCCTGGGAATGATGGAGAAGGAGCTGCAGAGCCTTTTGTCCTGCCTTTGGGTGGATTGCGCTGCCTTTGCTCCTCATTCCCAAATGGACAGATCATGGAAGAGAGGAGGAGAAGCTTTAAAAATAACCTTGACCTGGTCATGGCCCTGCAGGGAAGGTTTTGGGGGAGCACTGGATGCCTTCGATCCCAGAAAAACAGATCCTGGCCTCGTTGGGATGAGTGTCCTGCACCTGACACAGAGGTGACACGAGAAATTCCTGAGCACGCCTTGAGAAAACAGTGGAAAATCCCCGAGTTTTCCAAGAAAGAGAAGCCCAGGAGAACAGAACTTTGCCAGGGTGACCAAGTGGAGATGCTCCCGTGGCTCAGCTCCCTCTCCCGTGGCACAGCCCCCCCAATTCCAAGCTGTCCTCAGCTCCAGCACCGCTTCCTGCCATCCCAACGCCAGGAAGAATGGCATCATTCCCTCTTCCCTCCCTCCAAACACTTCAATAAAATCCTACTCACACCCTGTGAGAGCAAATTAAAGAGTTTGGAGCCTTCGGGGATGCCCTAATTTTCTTTTTCTTTGTTGCTTTCAGTATTGCCTGATAGTTTAAGTCTTATTTGAAGATGCAGATCAAAGAAGAAATTCCTGCCTGGGTTATCTCCAGCACAACCGTCAGACCAAAGGTATTTCCAGCACAAAAATTCCTCTTTGTATCAATAACTGCTGGCCAAGGAGCAGCCAGGCTCTGAGCAGACACACACATTTCAGCTCCACACACCCCAGCAGCAATTCCAGGTGTCCCATACACCAAAGGTTTCTCCTGGCCCCTCATGGGATCATCTTCAGCCCCATTCCCAACAACAAAAATCCTCCTTCCTCCCGACACCGCTTTACACCTGTCCTTTTTACCCTTTTAAGTTTTGAGCCTGCTCTGCTTTTCTCCCAATCCTACCTCACAGCAGACAGAAACAGAGTAAATAATCCCAGCAGACACTCAAACCACTGCACATAACTGGGCAAACAGAAACTGGCCAACTTGAAACCACCACGGTCACCCCCAGCCACTCCCCCAGGAGCACCCGAACCCCGGGGTCACTCACCTGCTCGTGGTACTCGATGCCCATGCTGAGGGTGTTGATCAGGATGGCGATCATGATCCCACGGTTGAAGTACTTGCTCTCCACGATCCTCTTCAGCTTGGTGCCGAATGCCTTCCACAGCTTGGCCACCTTGTTCCTCTCCTTGGCTTTCTTCTTCCTCCTCCTCCTCTGGCCGCGCTGCTGCTGCTGCAGCTGGTCCCGGTGGTCGCCGTGCCGCAGGTCCTGCGTGAACTCGTAGACGCCGTTGCTGTCGGAGTCGCCGTTGCTGTCGGAGTCGCTGAGGGCCAGGTCGGGGTCGTCCAGGAGGCTGGCACAGAAGGGACAGTCCTGCAGCTCGCAGCTCAGCCGCGGGCCAGGCAGCGGCCCTGCCGCGCTCAGCCCTGACTGCCGGCTGGGCGTCCGGCGGAGACCTGCGGGGACAGGGGCATGGTGAGACACCCAGGGACACCCAGGGACATCAAGGGACACCCAGGGACATCGAGGGACATCAAGGGACACCCAGGGACATCAAGGGACACTGAGGGACACTGCTGAGAGCCACCATGCACCAGAGACACTGAGGGACACCGCAGGACACTGCGGGACACCGAGAGGTGCTGTGGGACACTGGGAGCCACCACTGAGAGCCATCACACACCAGAGACACCGCCAGGAGCCACCACACACCGTGAGACACTGCTGAGAGCCACCATGCACCAAGAGCCACTGCTGAGAGCCACCACAGACCAAGAGCTACTGCTGAGAGCCACTGTGCACCGAGAGCCATAGCAAGACACTGAGAGCCACCACTGAGAGCCACCAGACACCAAGAGCCACTGTGGGCTGTGAGCCACTGCAAGGCACCACTGAGAGACATCATGCACCAAAAGCCACCGTGAGCAGCCAAGAGCCACTGAGAGCCACCATGAGCCAGCATGTCAGGAGACACTGCCCACCAAAAGCCACCATGCACCAAGGGCCACTGAGAGCCAGTGCCCACTGGGAGGTGCCCTGCACTGAGAGCCACTGTGAGGTCACTCCCCCTTGTCCTGTTGATCCCTGGGAGCAGAACGCCGCCCCCCTGGCTGTCCCCTCCTCTCAGGGAGCTGCGCAGAGCCAGAAGGATCCCCCTGACCCTCCTCTTCTCCAGGCTCAGCCCCCACATCTGCTCCTCATAGGAATTATTCTCCAGACCCTAAAAAAGCCTTCCATCCATCTATCCTCCCAAGCAGCTCTGGTTTTGCCTCATTTTCCCCTCTTGGTCCCTTTTCCCACCCTCTACTCCCTTCCTGGGCTCTCCATGGACTGTGGCCCTCGTTTTGTGGCCTGGGCTGAGGGAGGAGTGACCAGCCCATCCCTCCTTTCCTGTTTTTCCTTATCATCCCTGAGCAGGCTCCCATCACTAACAATCTCTGAGTGCTATCAAGCTGTTCCACCCAATTTAGCCACCGCTCCATTTAGTTCCTAATGAGGAGGGAGAGGGAGAAGGGGCCAAAGGTGGCTGCAGAGCAGGGATCACAGCTCGGGGAGTCACAGAGTCCCCTCAGCCTCCTTCAGCCTTTAATAAAGCTCAGGTGGATTCGCTGCCTGAGGCACAGGGCTGAGCGTGCAGGGGGTTTAAAATCAAGCACATGTTTGGTGGTGTGAGGAGAAATGCTGGTTGTCCTGGAGCCAGGGAATGGAAGGACAGGGACGAGAGTAACTGGGATGGTTTGGGTGGAGCAGCACCCAGATTTTATTTCCTCACATTTAGGAATCCAATCCTTAAATTTCCTCATGTTTAGGAACCTTATTCTCAGTCTCCTTATATTTAGGAACTAGCTGTTAATGGCAGGGAAAACCTCCAGCATGAGCACACTACTGGGAGCACAGGATCCTTCCCAAGAAATTCTGTTTAAGCATCAGTTCCTGGAGATTAAGGGATGTAAGGCAGAGGGGCAATTTGCTCCTCTCACAGAACCATGGAAAAGACCTCTAAAGGTCTTTTAAAAGATCTTCGGGGTCCTTTTAAAAGACCAAGTTCATTAACCCAGCACCATCAAACCATGTCCAATAGGTACCACATCCACCTGGACCCTGTCTGGAGGAGGGATGGCAACTGCAGTCCTGGTTCGTGCCTGAGATGTTTTGGTTTCCTGAAACTCTTTTTCCAGAGAGTTTCTGTAAATCAAAACCTCTCAGGCACGAACCAGGGCTATGGGCGACCGCCTGGATCAGTTTTGGGGAGCCCAGGCTGAAAGCAGTGTCTGCTTCTGGCTCTGAGCCCTGGAGCTTGGAGCTGACCCAGCAGGAATGCTGACTCCGAACTGAGCCAACGCATCCCTCCGCTGGAAAACTGGGATATGACAGTTTTCCCTTGCCTGAATGTCATGGGGGTATCAGTGGCCTCCTCAGAGGATGGGCCTGGCTTCTGGGCATTGCATCAAAGCCACCGCCAGGACCGGGAATATTTTGCCCCTTGCACGGTGTTCCTGCCCAGGCCTGAGCCAAGGGGGGAAGGCTCAGCCCAGCCCAGCCCTGGGAGGGGGGTTTGCCAGATGGTTTTCAATGCTATCAAAGTGTTAAAAGTGATATGAGAAAGCCCTGGCGCCGCAGATGTCTTCAAAATACCAGAGTCTCCTTGGCTGCCGGCTAAAATAACCTCCAGCATTGCAGGGCACGGGAACACGGGGAACAGGCTGTACTCTTCAAACCCACAACAAAAGAGGCAGGAGAATGCTCTCTCCCACCAATGCATCCTTCCCAGCAGACACCCAGCCTCGCCTCCAGCTGGGGCTGGGAGAGCCCAGGCTGTTAATGTTCCTTAAAGCTCTCAATTATCACTTCTGTGCTCTCCCTGCACTCAACACACTCTGCTTGTTGGCTTGGGAGAGGAGAGAGAGAATTAAAGGCTCTTTCCTCCCCCCCCCCAAAAAAAAAAGGCTGAGGGAGAGCTCAGGATTCTTCCCCGTGGCTCCTTTGCTGAGCTTTAGGGATGGAGAAATGGGAATTGGGGGCTGTGCCTGGCAGAGCTCCACTCTGGCACTTAGAGGTCGTCCCAAAGCCTGGAGGTCACATCTGGCACTACTGGAGGTCACATCCCTCAGTCCTGGTGCAGAACTGACCCTGGCTCAGCCCTGCAGGAGAGGCTGAGTGGGAAGAAGGGCCTGGCAAGAGCCAGATCCATGAAGGGGAAAAGCTGGGCACTCACAGGGTCTCCAGGTCTGCCCTGAATCCCTCCCCAGCCCCTCTCCCTCAGGGGATGGATGAGCAGCCTCTCCCCACCTTCCAGCCCTTCCCAGCTGTGAGCACACTTCTGGAAGAGACAAAACAATTCCAGGAGATTTGTTTAAAGCATTTTGGCATCCTCTGGGCTGAAATCCCTCTGTGGAAAGAGGACAGTGTAATTGCATTATTAATGACAACTCAATCTAATCCCAGCTTTCAAAGAACCACCCCAGGCTACGGGAGAATCTCCTAAATCACTGAACTGGCTGGGGAATGTCACAGTTGGGACTGGGATTTGGGCCTTTCTCCTCCTAAAAAGGACCCCAGCAGCAAGCAGGAGGATCCAAACCCTGCCTTCAACAGCTCTCCTGCTCCTTTCTTTCCCAGTTCCAGCCTTCTGCAGAGCCTGGGTTTTTATCTCAAGGTAAAAATGCATTCTCCTAAAAACCCTCATTAATTTGCAGAGCTCGGGATGAAAGCAGTGATTTATGTGAAGTCCTTGCTGAACAACAGAACTGTTGGCAGTAACCTTGCCCCCCCCACCCCCCCTCCCACCCCCGTGCCAAGCTCCCAAGAGTTCGGAAGCGTCTGCCCGAGGCAGTTTCTATAAACAATCGGCTTTTACCCTTTTGTGTGGTCCTTAAAAACAACAGAAATTAACAAAGGCAAGCCACCCAACCTCTCTGTCAAGCAACCTCTCCTGTGACCCCACCCCCGACAAGCCAGGCTTGCTATTTTTTTTTCAGCACATCCATCACCAGGATAAATATTTGTGTCCATGCGAACGCAAATAAACAGTTTTGGAAAACAGAGGCATTGAAAAAACCAAATGACGAGTTTGGCTTAAAGAGATTAAAAAATAGAAGCTGGATCTTGGTGACTTTTTCACTGTTGGAGGGCTTAAGAGTATTTTGCAGCTTTCAGCTCCAGCCATGAGGACTGGAAAAACATTTTATGAAATAGGAATCCAAGTGTTGCGTGTAATCACTGCTCCAGTGGGTGATTTATATGTGAGGGGAGATAAAACCTCACTGACTGTGCTGGGCTGGCTGCATCTGTGCAGAGGGGATGGGACAGAGGCACTAAGCAGTTCCCCAAAATGCTCCCCAGATTGAATGGAGCCCCAAAATCTGCAGGAAAACTCTGCCACACGTTTCTTCTGTGCGCAGGAAAAGCCTGAGATGCGCAGCTCTGCTCCTGTCCTGCCCTCCACGCGTCCTCTGAGCACTGAACCTGCTGCTCCTTCCTGCCAAAAAGAAATCCAGAGGCTCCAGGGCCCATCAGAGCAGAACTGAAGTATCTGGTTTGAGTTCTTTCAGTGCCTGCCTGTTTTAAACGTCTGAGTTTGCTTTATCTCGTGCTTCTCCCACAGATTCCACCTGCTCATCCTTTTCAAGGCACCATGTCTCAGCCCCTGGGGGTTCTCTGCTGGAGCTGGCAGCTCCAGCATTCACTGGAGGTGTAAATCCCAGGGGCTGCGCAGTTCTGGGTTTGGGTGGGAAGAATGGGAGCACCTCCAGGGTATCGCAAAGCTCACAAGAGTTCAAATCCTGATTTTGTAACCACAGCAAAGGGGCCTCCAGCAGTGGCCTGGAGCACCCATGACGGTAAATCCTTGGATTTACCCACCTGTCCCACCTCTGGCTCAAGCACACTCACAACAATCCCAATCCTTGGATTTACCCACAGCTCCAGCACACTCACAACGATCCAAGTCCTCAGCACCCCACAGGGCCGCCACTAAAACCTCGACCCTCGAGCCATTTACCCTTCTCCCAGTTATCTTAAACAACAAAAAAAACAAAAACAAAAACAAAAAAACCACAAAAACCAAAAAACCCCAAACAAACAAACAAACAAACACAAAACAACAACAACAACAACAAACAACAACAACAACAAAAAAACAACAACAAAAAAAAAAACAAAACAAAAAACAAACAAAACCAAAACCAAAACACCTCCAGAGCTTGGTTGCCCTTACCATGCTCTCCCACCAGCTGCTGCAGCTTGCCGTAGGAATCCAGGCCCAGACTCCCGGGGCTGTTTCCCAGGGCCACCGGAGAATTCCCATTCTTCTTCCCTTTGCTCAGGGCAGCGGGGTTGGCCTTGCTGCCGGGGGAGGGCAGGATGGTGGGGTAGTTCATGCCGCCGTGGCTGCCCAACCCGGCCACTTTGGTGGCGGCGGTGGCCTTGCAGCCCCCGGGGGGCCCCTCCACGTGGCAGTCGGCGTGGTAGATGCTGTGCACGGCACTGGCGTCAGCGCGGGGAGCGGCAGGGCCCTGCAGCCCAGGTGAGGCGGGAGCGGGAAGCATCAGCTGCTGGCCGGGCTTCATCACCTGCAGCTCCAGCTGGCAGAGCTCAGGGTTGGCCCGAGGCCCCCGTGGGCTCCCATTGCTGATGTGGTAGTGGTGGTGGTGGTGGTGGTGGTGGTGGTGGATCAGGTGGTGGATGGAGGTGATCCTCCTCCTGCCGCGCTGGCTCTGCCCGCTGCCACCGCCGCTGTTGGGGTTGACTTTTTTCCGGCGTTTGCTCTGCCAGTTGTTGTAGAGGCGGATTGTCCTTCGCTTCACCTTCCTGAAGATGTGGCAGATGTACTTGAGCAGCTCCTCGTAGCAGCTGCCCGGCTCCGAGAAGCTGGCGATGGTGCTGTCGTTGGACAGGTAGCGCGCCCGCTGCTCCTGCATCAGCTGGTTCTCCCGCTGCTTGGTCTCTGAAAATTGGGTGGCTATCACCACCAGGCACAGGTTAATCATGAAGAAGGAGCCAACCTGCGGAGAAAACAGGGAGAAGAGTCAGCAGGTGTTAAGGTTCTGGCTTCTTTTTCTCGTCGCCAAGGTCAGGAAACATAGGTTTCAAGTTTGGGCTTGGAAGTTTGTTGTTCCTTATCTATTTACAGACTCATGAAGTGTAAGCTCTAACTAGTGAGTTAGAGAAATGAGGTAAAGTGCAGTGCTTCTAACTCTTTCCAAGGTTTTTTTAAGTGCTAATTACCCAATAACGAGGTGACACCTGTGTTATTTATACTTTTGACCCAATAATGACCACCCAGGGCCCGCAATGCAGACCTTTTTCACCCAATTAAAGAAAACCACCCAAACCCATGAAGAAGAAGGAAGAAGAAGGTGAAGGAGAAGGAAGAAGAAGGTGAAGAAGAAGGAAAACGCCTAAAGCCCTCCACCCTGACTCACATGCATTAATTACTACATGCTAAAACCCCAAATTCTCCATTTCCAGAGTTCCAACGAGCAGGGATTGCAGGGAGTCAAGAGAGCTCCTGCCGGGACCTCAGCAATCCCAGGATTTCCAAACGTGCCAGATCCCAGGGCCTGCTCACCAAATGTGCTGTCACCAGGGCTCTCCAAAGAAATGAGGCTCCCTCTGGCACACTGAGGAGGTTAAAGGAGTAAAAGTTTGGATTTTTTTCGGCACAGACACACCCAGGTGAAAAGACCAAGAGTGGGAAGAGGGAAAGCCCTGAATCCTGAATCCTGCCTGGCTCTTCCCTGTAGAAAAAACCCAGGGACTTCACCCCCTCACCCCCCCAAGGATGAGGAAAAGGAGCATCTGCCAAATCATACTTACTATGATGAGCAATATAAAATATATAAAATTGTAAAAAGAGTGTGCATCCATCACATAATACATGATGTCCACCCATCCTTCCAGGGTTATCACCTGTAGAGAGACAGAGAAACAGAGCGTGAGGACAGAAGTCACCCCAAAAAGTTATTAAACATCAATTTTCCCATAGTGCCAGGTACCCATCACTCCACAGAAACTCTTGGGATCCATCCAGAACTCCGTTCCCAGTTGGTTTGGGAGAGAAGGAATGCATGGCCAAAGGACAGGCCTGAGGTTCCTGCAGGAATCTGGTACAATTAAAATCCTGAAACACTCAAATAAACCACCTGAAACCCTGGCTCTGAGGCAAAGAAATTCCAAGGAGGGATTATAACCCCAAAGAGAACTCCTTTCCCTGTAGAGTTCTGGAGTTTTACCTAAAGCTGCTGGTTTTGTAATGTAACCCAGAAAATTCCCACATTTTTAGCTTCATTTTGTTTCTGCAAACCCAATTTCCTTGTGAATTCCTCCTGGCTCAGCATTCCAACTGCACCAGCACTATCATAGTGGGAGAGCATCTGAATGGAAGAGAGGCTTTAATTAAATGTAGACTTGATTTAAGGCTCGTTTTTCTCAGCCTTCCTTCCACTAAAAAAAGCAGCTGAGGGTTTAATTAACACCACCCAGGCTGTGTGCACAGCAAAGCGAGCTCTGCCACGTAATTTACACTTTTTATTTAGATAAAACACCCCAAACTTCCAGTGCTGGCTTGCTACTAGAGCTGAAATTCCATCCTGGAATTGCGATTTCCAGCAGGATCCCAGCTCCTGTCTGAGCTCACTCCTGGTGTCGTCCCTCACTCACCACCTCACGTGAGCCTGGGAGATCTTGGCAAACCCCACAACTGCTCCTGCCCCCAATTTCAGTGGCATCATTCCTGATTTAAACCACATTTGCAGGGAAGGAGTTCCTGTGGGAAGAGAAGGCTCAGAGGATTTTCTGCCTGGTGTATCCCCAAAAGCTGATAAATAAAACCTTGCAGGGAAGACAGGCACAGATCCATGAATTCCCTGGATTTATCTTTTTTTTACTCAAGAGGCAGAAGGAAACTCCTGGATACGGATCATCATTCACACACATTCACACAACCGTCAGAACCCACAGAGCAGCTCAGGGCTGCTAGAAGGGAAATGCTGCCTCTTTGGGATTTCTCACCCTAAATTTAAAATGCTGATGTTTTCCCAGCCAGTTTTCCAAGCTTCTTCCTGTGGAGGCTCAGCCCCACTGAGCGAGGAGGCAGCACAGCTAAAACCAACCAACCCCATCTGCCAAGGGGGAGATAATTTGTGAAATTTGTCTCTGCAGCTGTTTCCCCATGTCAGGGCTGTTGAGGGCTGGCGGGAATCAGGTCTGACACGTTTTATAAACTGCTCCCACCTCTCCCCTTCCCCCTCACATCCATCAGCTGTTCTTCCACATCCCACCCTTGCTGATCAGCCGTCACTCAGCAAAGCTTTGCTTCCCAAGATTCCAGAATTCCAGTGTGGCTCAGCTCGGAAAGGACCTCAAAGCCCATCTATCCCACCCCTGCCATGGCAGGGACACCTTCCACTGTCCCAGGTGGCTCCAAATGCCATCCAATCTGGCCTTGGATGCTTCCAGGGATAGGGCAGCCACAGCTGCTCTGGGGATTTCATTACAGCCTCTCCCCACCCTCACAGGGAAGAATTTCTCCCCAAAATCCCATCTAACCCTGCCCTCTGCCAGCTCAAAACCACTGCCCCTTGTCCTGCCACAGTGGGTTTAATGAAACCCCAGAGAATTGTTTCATCATTAATCTCAGAGATCAACTCCTGGCTGGTTTCATCCCCATTTTTCCCTGTGGTGCTGTGATTCCCATGGGGTGGGAAGGGGTTATGCTGCCCTGGGTGTTCATCCGTGAGGAGCAGCCAAGCAATCAAACCCCTCCTGCCCTTTCCTGCCTCTCCCTGCACACATTTGGAGAGGACAAAGTCCTTTTGAAGCAGGTCCCTTGTCTGTGAAGGCTCTGTGCACAGCCCACAGCCGTGGAGAACAGAGGGATCACGTCAGGAGGTGACACCAAACCTCTGCCTCTTACCCAGGAATTATTTCCTTTGTACTGTCTGACTTTCCTCAGGATGCACAGGAGGTTCTCCAGCCATTCCCACTGAGGGATGAAAAACCAGCCCAGGGACCCCAAGAATATGGGATGCACTTCTGCACTGGATTTGGGTTTAGCTGGAAATCCTCAAATCAAATGGATTAAACCCATTAAACGCAGAGAGAAAGAAAAAAAAAAAAAGAAAAGAAAAGAAAAGAGGAGTCAGCTGAGGGCTTCTGAGCCAACACTGAGGGCCAACCAACCCTTGGAGGGATATTTTTGTTGCATGAGAGGCAGCATTTCCCACAAGGATCAGTCAACACCCCCTCACTCCTCTGGAGGGTGCAAGTGCTCATCCAGCTCTCTGAATATTCCAGGTGCAATTAGGATTTCTGCTCCTCACTGCTTGCCCATAAAGCAAGGGAGGGACAAAGAGCCCCATTTGCCCTCGGGTGAGGATTCACTCCTGGCCTCCCAGGGGAGGATCCTCCCGGAAAAGAGGTGGCTCCCAGTGGTTTGTGATGTCGGGGCTCTGGGAACCTGTGGGACAGCACAGGCACAGCCACCTGCAAGGGCTGCATCTCTCCCAGCCTCATCCTGCCCCACCTCAAGGACTTCCCAAGGTCATTTTTCCCTGCTCCAAGAGCTCCCTGCACACCCCTGGCAGGGCCCTGGTGGAAACGGGAACCAGAGCACCAGGACTTGCCAACAGCTGCTTTGTAAACCCCAACCAAAGCCCAGAGCTGCTTCTGGAACCCAACCAAAGGCACCTGCACGAGGTTTGCTGCTGCTGCTGCTCTCTGCAATTCGATCCCACCCATTCCCCTCAGAGCGGCTGAACCCGTGGCTGCCCCATCCCTGCAAGTGTCCCTGATGCCTGAAGTTTTATCTTTCATGTATTTCAGATTCTGTGCTGCCCAGGGGTGCAGCTCTGAGCCTCACATTCAGGGTCACTCAGCTCTGCACTCAGCAGGGACACAAAACAAATCCTGGTCCTGCTGCACACCAAGGACAACTTTCAGCCCCAAAGCACAAACAAGGGTGGCTGGAGGGAGGAACAAGAAGGATGGGACCTCACAACCTGCAGCTGTAAATGGACAATTCAACCCCAATGTGCAAATGGACCAAAACTGATCAAAGTGTGAGACCTCATGACCAAGTGTCCATTTTGTGTCCATTTTGTGACCATTTTGTGTCCATTTTGGATCCATTTTGTGTCCATTTTGTGACCATTTTGGGTCCACCTTGGGTGTAGCCCTGGCCAGGCTCTTGTTCTGCCCAAGGTGTATCCTAGAGGCCTTTCAATAAATACTTGCTTTATTCTCTGGCTCTATCCAGTCTCTGTCCCAGGTCAGCCTTCCCAAGGCATCATTCCAGGCCAGGTTGGATGGGCTTGGAATGGCCTGGGGGAGTGGAGGTGTCCCAGTCCAAAGTAGATGGGCTTTTTCCCAGCCCAAACCCCATGGATGCTTTTTCAGCACTGCTTTGCTTGTTCCACTTCGGAGAAACGACTTTCTCCTCCCTCCATTCCTACTCTGATTAATCCACTTAACTGCCCCTCCAAGCCCTCCAGCGACGTCTCCCAAAGCCCTGGAGCACTTTCCTCCTGCTTCCCAATCTCGGCAATCCCTTCTCAGTAATTAAACTCTGCTCAAGCCCTGGCTGTTCACACCCAGCCCCATTAAAGAGCCTCTCCAGAGGCTCCCTTCAAAGCCTCCCACCGATGCAACCCACAATTATTTATCAGTGAGATAAGAGGGTGAGAACTCGCTCCTAATTCTGCTGTGATGGGAAAGATGTGCCAGGCACAGGAAAATCAGCAGCTGCAGGGCCAGAGCTGGAAGATTCAATTAAGATGATTGGCAGGGTGGTGCTGGAGGTGCTGCTCAGGCTCCACACCTGGGGCAGAGGAGGTGCCTCGGGAAAAAATTCTGCCTCACCAGGAGAACGGAGGTGTCCTCTCTCCCCACTCAGCTCCTGGGTGATGCTGAGGTTCTTCCCTGCCCCTCCAGCTCTTTACCCTTTCCCCAGGGTTGGGATAAATCTTTTCTCTCCCATTAACACCAGTAAATCTCTCCATTTTGTCCAATTCTCTCTCCCCTCACTGCAAGAATTTAACACAAAACTCCCCCAGGTGAGCACACAGACAGGTTTGGATTTCACTGATCCTTGGCTTGAACACTCCCTGAACACCTCGCTCACAGGATGAGAGTGGACAGAAACCAATCAGATTTAATTTTTTCAGGTCTTCACTGATTCTGATCCCCCTGCTCTGCTCATGCCACAGTAATTTCATCAGCTGTAATAAAGATGCTCGTCTGATTTATGGGAGAGTAATTGGGGACAGAATCAGATCTTCTAGGCAAGCTAATCAGAGTCAATCTAAAACTCCGGAGTGAAAATCATGAGGGAAATTGAGATTAAAGAGGCTGGCAATTAACTCAGACCTCCTCAGTGCTCCTAGGGAGGCAGCACGTTTACATTGCCTTTTCTGGGGTCACTTCAGAGGTCACACAGAACTATTTCTTTTATTGTGTCCAGAAGTTTTCATCATGAACCCTCTTTTTTTTGAGCTCTGCCAAAATTTCTGCGAGTTCCTGGCTACAGCCAGCTTGAGAGCAGGACAGGTTGGTTTTTTTTGTTGTTGTTGTTGTTGTTTTTTTGTTTTTTTTTTTTTGCTTCACGTCAGATAACAAAGGGCAAAAAAGAATCATCCAGGGGAGAAAACCTCGTTCAGACTCCAACTTTAATTAGTCAAGGGCTGGATTCCTGGCTGTCGGGAAGTACCAAGGGCTGGTGCCAGAGCTGCAGCTCCAAACCCACCCCGAGGTGCCACCAGGAAGTCGAGGGAGGGTTGGGAAGGTGCCGGGCGAGGTGAGGCTGGGAAGATCAGAACCCAAAGCAGAGAGCACAGAACTCCAGCCCGGAGCTGTCTGCTGGCGAGATTTCCCTGCTCTGATTACCTGAACAAACTTGGTTTGCAGTGACAGCCTCCCTGAGCACAGGCCCGAAATCAGCCTCTCTCTCCCTTATTAAAATCCTGATAAAATGCAGCTCTGGCAACCAGAAATTCCTTCTGATTCCAGGATTGCAGCTGCTGGCTGAGCTCAGTGCCTGGCTGAGACAGGAGATGCTCTGGAAATCCAGAGAAACCCACATTTGAAGTCTTCATCTTTGACTGACATCTCTGATTTGCACTCAGCCATTTTCTCTTAGGCCTAAATTGAGTCCTTTGAGGGGGGAAAAAAATCAGAATTATCTGCATCCAAATCAATAATACTGAACCCAACAGCAGCTCTGAGGATGGCTGTGAGCCTTTGGGGTCATTTACTTTTTTATCTCCTTGTTCCCCTGGCCCTGCTGCGAGGCTTCTTGAGATTTTATTTGCATCAAACTTCTCGAGATGGGATCCAGTGCTATAAATTGTGAGGGCTATTAATTACCCTGATGGTCTCAGGAAGTTTTACAAGCCCTTCAGCCTCTGTCTCTGAAAGCCTCTTATCTGAATTCCACCCTCTTGGGCAATGTGGATTTGGCTCCCAAGCACTGCCCAGCAAATATTCCAGGGAATATTCCACAGGCAGAGCGAGCTTGGCAGATAATCAAATCCCTATTTTTGAAGCCAACGTCACCATTTTAATTATTTCCTCCTGAAACATCTCGTTAAGGAACCTCTGTGGCCAGAAAAACAGGTTTATTACATTGAGTAACATCCTTTGAACAGATGCTTTTCCTTTCACTTCGGGGCCTTGCTCGGTTCTGTCATTTCTTTACAAATTGAGCCTTGCAAAGCAGGGATCTGCTCTGAAAAGTGGCCCTAAATGATAGGGAACAAAAAGGAATTTGTGCTTCTTTCCATGTCCTGGGCTCCTCACCTATCAAATCTGTTCCCATGGATGCAATCCCTGGGCAGTGCTGGCAGCTCCGGGTGGATTTGGAGAAGCAAAGTGGGAAATAAAGTGTGGGGTGAAGTCAGGCATGTCACTGACACTGTTGTTTGTCACCCAAAACCTCATGGAATTGTAGCTCTGGGACCAAAACCAGCCCAAATCCCAGTTTGGCTCCACAGGGAAGGTGAGTTCTTGTTGTTCCACACAAGAACAATGCAAGGCCCTCACCTGACAGTAAAAACCTCCCTGATTTCGCTCAGATGCTGCTCCAACAGATCCCAGCCCAGATTCCTGAGTCTTGATTTGCTGGGATGATAATAATTATCATTAACCCAGCAAACAGCCTGCATGGTTTGTGGAAAGGATTCCCTTGGCAAAGGGAAGGGATTTACCTTCTCAGCTGCAGCACCATGAGCACAGGGAGCCCCACAGATGGCAGATTTCTGGGAGATGAAGGGTGTGCCACGAGGGAAAGGGGAGCAAAGCCAGGCTGAGATTTTTGCACCCAGCTGAGGGGATTTTACAGCTCATTCCAGACCACGTCAAGGTGCACAGACTGGGAAATCGGGGTGGAGGGGCTGCACCTTTGGCTCGGGGGAAAGGTCACAGAGCAGATTTGGGGCAATCAAAGCAAAATGAGATTTCCCTGGAAGACTTACAGACTTTGGGAATATCCTGAGCCAGAAGGAGTGGAGTTCAACCCTGACACTCCAACAATCCCACCCTGGGCATCCCTGGCAGCGCTGTCCAAACTCTCCTGGAGCTCTGGCAGCCTTGGGGCCGTGCCCATTCCCTGGAGAGTTGTTCCAATGCTCCAGCACCCTCTGAGGGAAGAACCTTTCCCTAAAATCCAAACTAAATCTGCCCTGACACAGCTCCAGCCATCCCCTTGGATCAATTAGTGATGTTCCTCAAAACCAGCAGCTTTTTGCTCTCCTGACTGGCCTCCAGTTTAGGCTGGGGCCTGCTGCAGGACCCCTCTTCCTACTCCAAACACAAGAATCCATGATCCAGGTTGGATGAAACTCTCCCCAAACTCCAGAGGGTTTGGAAGTCCAAACTTTATCCACAGGAGGCTTTAATTCCATCCAACACCTTCAGAGGTTATGGGACCACTCCTGGCATCAGGGTGGCCTCTCTGCCCCATCCTACACGAGACAATTCCTCCAAACCAATGATTTTCCAAAGGCAACAAACCCCTCTTGAAAGCATGCTCTGAGCTGCTTGAAATGGGCTGGATATTTTTAGCTGGGGTATTCAGCCTGAGAGCTCTTCAAATGCAGCAAGTGCTGTTTATTTGGCTGACCAAATTAAAAAAAGCAACAGCAACAGAGCTCCAACCCCGTCATTTCCAGGGAAATATTTTCGGTGATCCAAAACAGATTCGAGTTGAGTGACAAAGCATCATCTCCAAGCAGTGGGAATGAAAAGCTCCAAACTCTTTTCTTGCCAAATTCAGCACAGAGAAGCGTTGTTGACACAGATCTCCAATTTTAAAGGCATTGGAGGAAAAGAAAAAGTCCCTTAGGTCCCAAATCCCAAATTTCCCAAATCCATGTTGTCAGCTCAACGAACGCTGACAACATGGGCACCCAGTGTGACAGCTCCTGAAAACACAGCCCCAAATTGGCTTTGGGCACAGCTGGAAACCTCAGACCTTTTCCTTCTGCTCCAGCTTTTTGGCTCTTTCCCAAAAATATGCAAGACTCCTGGAAGTGGGAGAGCAAGGCAGGGGATTAACAGTGGGGTTAACAGCACCTTTGGACAGTGCTGGAGCCAGTGGGAAAACCCTTCCTCTTGGATTTGGCTGGGATTGCTTTTTCCTCCAGCTTTAGCCAGAAGCATCACCCCTGGAGCAAAGTGTGAATGCAGGCCTTGCTCTCCTACAAATCATGTGTGGAATTCTCCACTCCCAGTTCCTCTGCTTTGCAAAGCAGCCTGAAGAGCTCTTCCTCCCAAACTTCCAGCTTCCCAATCCCTCTTTATTTTATCAGGATTGCCTGCACTCAGCCCTGGCCACCCCGAGGCTGTTGGTCAGGGAGGTGGGAAGGTTTTGGTTGCTCCGCTGGGGCTGTAATTCCAATTAAAATGGACTTTGTCAAAAAGGGTAATTCATCATCTGCTGTGTGACAACAATACCTGTAATTACTGCTCGGATGGTTGGGGCTGGAATTCATGTGCAATAAAGGGATCTTCATATCATGCCAAACCTCACAGTTAATTTAGGCTCCATCTCCTTTCATTTAGTCTGTAATAAGCTAATTAGTTCACCTAATTTGCCACCGAACGTGCCTTTGTAACAGATACAGACACGAATTAGCCTCTTGCACAACAAATGAGGGGAAGCAAAACATGAATCATTTGCAGGATTACATTAGGAATTATCATCCTTTACAGCACTCAGAGATGCAGCCATTCCCTTGATTATTTTTTTTTTTTCTTTTTTATTTTTTTGCACCAGGTTTTCCTGTCTCTGACTTCTCCTTGGAAGGTCGACAACACATCTCCCCGTTTTCCTGCTGTCACCTGTCCCAGATCTGGGAAATTCATGGTCATTCCCATGGAAAGAAATGTCTTTTGAAATCTCAGTTCTGGCAGATGGAAGAGCTCATCCACCCTTGGGTTTGCTGGATGTTCTGGAGTGGAAATCTTCAGAGTTTTCTGCAAACTCTGCTTTTTTTTTTTTTTTTTTTTTTTTTTTTTTTTTTTTTTTTTTTTTTTTTTTTCCTCGCTCTTGGTTTGGTTCATTCATGGTCTGAATGATATCAGACTGTGCCCTGGGGAACCCCTGGGCACTGCTTGCACTCGCCAAGTTCCTTCTGGATATCCACTGAGGGGCTCATTTCATCCCCCTCCCTTCTGACAGCTCCTAAACCACCCCAGATCATGGAATTCTGCAATGGTTTGGGTTGGGAGGGATCTTGGAGCCAATCCAGTCCCACCTTCTTGCCTGGGCAGGGACACCTCCACCATGGCAGGGACACCTCCACCATCCCAGGCTGCTCCAGCCTGGCCTTGGACACTTCCAGGGATGAGACAACCTCTGCCAGGGCCTCGTCATGCTCCCATTCCTTCCCATTACCCCGTCCATCCCTGCCCTCTGGCAGTGGGGAGCTGTTCCCCCTTGTCCTGCCACTCCAGACCCTTCCCAAAAGTCTCTCCCCTGTCTTCCTGTCAGCTCCTGGAGGGTCACCCCAGAGCTCCCTCTTTCCCAGGCTGAACAAGCCAAGGTTCCTGGCTCATTGGGGGTAAATCCCCAGGGAAGATGTGCTCAGCAGCCACCTGAGCTTGCCGTGGTTCCCACTGGAGATCTGCCAGCCCCTCAGGGCTCTCTGCACATCAGAGCTGCAGCAAAGTGCCAGGGATCCATCATCCTGCAGAATCCTGGCTGGGCACCCTGTCCCACCCCAGGAATTCAGCACCGATCCCCAGGGAAGCTCCTGAGTTCCTAAATCCATCAGCTGGGCTTTCTGCTCACTGGGAGCCCTCACCCAGCTGCTGACCTGCTGCTGCCCAGCTCCAGCTATTAAAAGGGATGAGAGCATGATTCCATGGATTTATCTGCTCAGTGTTACCTGCTTCCAGCAATTGTTTGGATTTAGGGCCTCACCTGCTGCACCCATCATTTCCCCCTCCCACATCCAGGTCGAGCTGGCACCTTGCCGCCTCTTTACCTGGAATTAAATCATTCCCAGCTCCTAAAAATGAGCCCTGGCTTCCAGCAGGAATAAACACAGGGGAAGAGGTTTTTGGCTGGAAATCCTCTGGAGCCTTTGGATGGCCTGAGCAGCACGAGAACGAATCATCGACCTCCTGGCAGCTGCCAGAACGATTTGAGGACAGGACTTTGGCAGACACTGCACTGCCCAAAGAAATCAGCTGAAACCTCTCCTGGGGCTGGGGGTCCTTCCTGAAGTTAAACTGAACCTTGTAAAGGATGACAAAATCAAATGCTGAGATGGAACGAAAATCTGCAGCTGGAAAAGGGCTCGGGAAGGGAAGAGGCAGCAGGACCCCTCTGGACCTCCTGCTCCTCCTCAAAGTCCTTTCCCTGACAAAAGGAGCCAGGTGGGATCTCCTGGGATTGTCTCTCAGATCCATCAAAGAGCAGGAAAAGGAGAATTCCCTCTTCCCTTCATCCAGCACTCACCAGCAGCCACTCCCTCACTAATTCCAAAGCATTTTCCCAGTGGGAAAACTGGGATTCAGATCCCAGTGGGATCTGCCTGGACCCCTTTGGATTTGGTTCTGAGCCTCTGGCACCAGCACTGCAATCCAAGGGCAGCTCAGGGCAAACATTCCCCACTTTGCAGCTCCCAGGTAAAAGCTGGAAGTGATGAGGTTCATGGGATAATGTGGAACTGGGAGGAAATCCATAAATGAAAAGCAGAGCTCTGGATGAGTAATTATTCCTCATTAACAAAGCTAGAAGGAGAATTCTGCTCTAGGAACAGATATCACCTCCCCTTCAGGGGGACTGAATCAACCAGGACATCCAGAGCCAAGGAAATGCTTTAACACCTGGAAGTGCCCGTTCAGGATGGGAAAGAACACAGGGATCCTGCAGCTGGGGCAGTCCTGGGAAAGCAGAGCCTCTGAACATGAGCTCCCCAGTGCTCCAGAGCTACAACTGCTCGGGAAATCCCTCAGTTATGAAGAGTTTTATCACCTGTAAAACCTCTCCCAGTCCAAGTGAGAAGCACTTTAGTCTTTTCTGAAGCGCCTCAAAAAAGAGGCTGAAATTCCTTGGGGGCAGAATTTCCTCATGAGAATTCTGGTCCCTTCCAGCATTCCATGCTCGTCAGGCTTACCCTGTGATTTAGAACCAAGTCTAAGCCATGCTAAGCTTCCTTCATTTTAGCATGAAATTAAATCTGGCCTAAAAGCCTCAACACCACTTCCAGTTTCCTGGTGCTCCAACGACAAAGACCCTGCTCCCAAAAATCCCTGGGAGTTATCTGGTTTGCAGAGGTGGAACCTCCCCTGAGTTTTGCTGCCTCAGGAAGTTCTTTTCCCTCTTTTAAAACTATTCCAAAAGAAAAGTTTCTTCTCTCCAAATGCTCTCTCTTGCACCATTTATTGCCTGATTCATTTATTCCTCATTTCTTGATTTGGAGTTTTACTCAGGGCTCCTTCCTCAAGCCCCAAAGCAGGAAAAAAAAGGAAACCAACAGAAAAAAACGCCAAAACAACAAAACCAAACCCAAGCAAAAAAACCCCACAAACAAACAAAATACAAACAAAAAACCAAACAAAACCCTCCCAAACAACAACAACAACAAAACAACAAAAAAAAAACCCCAAATCAAACCAACCAACCAACCAACCAACAAAACCCCAAAGACCCCACAAACAAACAAAAAACCAAACAAACCAAAAAACCCCAAGAAAAACAGGGGGGAAAACCCCCCTCATCTTTGGGNCAGGGGGGGAAACCCCCTCATCTTTGGGAGAATCCTACCTGAAAAATAGCAATCCAGGCGTATCCAATGTTATCAAAATTGATGGCCCCATTGTGGGGGTTGACATCCCCGGCCATGCAGACGTTGTAGTACTGGTTCCAGTTGATGCAGGAGTTCCTGCTGGGCTCGGGGCTGGCCAGGCTGGGGCTGTAGGAGTCCATGCTCAGGGTGCACTCCACCTTGGACTCCTTCCTGCTGGGGATATTGGAGCACCTCTGCATGCCGTTCTCGCGGTGCGAGGAGCAGATGAAGGGGTTCTCCTCCGCCTCGTCCGGCCGGTAGTAGGGGTGCAGGAAGGTCAGGTTGTAGGTCCTGGAGCCGGGGGGAGAAGGAAAAGGATGAGGGGTGTTGGGGGAGATGAAAAAGGAAAGCTTTATAAATATGACTGCTTAGGCTTTGAGAATATGAAACCTGTAAGTGAAATAGAATTGAAAGCAAGTTTCGATGTTTAGAGCCTTAGTTACTGGACAACTGGAGAACAATACTGTGGCTGGCTGAAGGTAATTAATCCCCTTTTGATTAAACATTGTCCTTCTTCTTACCAAAAGTCCAAGGGTCAGAGTAGACCCCACTAGCTTGGCAGGAGGGGTCCAAAGAGTTGGTTTTAGGGTTTAAAATATAACACAGCATGGTCATGGAATGATTCTTACAGGCTGTATGTAAATGCTATAGGATTTGTATCTCGCACTAGATTGGTTGGTGTAAGTTAGAATATTCAGTGTAGAAGAAGATTTAATGTATTGTAAGGGGAACTTCGCTCTCTTACTTCGCTCTCTTGCTCTCTTCTCTCTCTGCTCTGCTCTGAGCTGCAGCTGGCAGCTCTTCGCAGGGCTCCTTCACCCACTACAAACCTGTGCAATAAACCACACGCTCCAAGACCAGCCTTGACTCCAGAGATCTCTCATCCCCGTCTGACCCTGCTCCTACAAGGGGGTATGAAATCCTGGCTCGTCCCTGATTTTAGCAGCTGCAGCACGACACGAAGGAACGACGCTCACACGCTGAGATGTCCAAGGCAAAAAAAGGGCAGTTTATTTACAGAGCTCGACATTTATGGAATTCCAACAGTGACCATGGATTGGAGGATGAAAATTGTCCTCTCCAACCACACTGGTCAACCCAACAGTCCATCAGTTCTCTCCTCCTCCAGAAAGGAATGCAAAACAATCATTGTTTACATGAGAAGTGCGTGAGAAATTCCACCACAAAAAAAGTGAAACATCAGAAGGATAAAGCAGAACTTTAGAAGAACTTGAGAAGAACAGGGTGACAGCAGAAGGTGCTGGTTGCTGTCCCTTCTGCAGGACAAAATTCCAGCCCTTAAAATCAAACCCTTGTAAGGCACCACTGATCTCCCCGTGAAGATCAGTCAGAGCTTCCCCAAGCAAACAAAGCAGGTAAAAACATGAAGTGAGAGGGGATGGGGAGAAAATCCCAGCAAGATCAGGTTCTTCCCCAAAATCCAGGCAGCTTTGGGGCTCTCTGGAAGGATTTGACAATAGCTCCTCTGGTGGCAGAGCAGCTTCCCAATAAATTTGCCCCTCAGGATGTCTCTGATGAGGGGCTGAGCTCCCACAAGGACAGACTCAGCCACAGTCCATCTCCCATCCCCCTCTGTACTTCCAAAAAAAAAAAAAAAAAACAAAACCAGGAAGAGCCCAAATTAATGGGAAAACCACAGTGCTTCCTGCATTTCTGAAGGAATTGGCTTGCATAAAGTTGACAGCTCTGTCCCAGCCTGGGTAGGGAAATGCTGGAATTGCAGCAGGCCAGGAGCTGCTTTTTTTCTTTTTTCCTTTTTTTTTTTTTTTTTTTCCAGATTTGTGTCCCAGATCTGGCACTTTCTGGGTGGTTGGTGAGAGCTTGCAGCACTCAGGCTCCAGCTGAGGAGCTGCATTGCTCCAGAGCCAACTTTATCCCAGGTTTTCTGATCCCCAGGGATCTCAGCTGCTCCATAATCACCCGAAGATAAGCGAGAGGCAACACAAACATCAGAAGAGATGTGGGCAGAAGATAATCAGGTAATTCTTCCAGTCAGGACCATCTCTATTTTTATCTCTCCGAAAGTCCCTATCTGGTGAAGAGATTTGCCTTTAACAAGTGTTATTCCAGACAATTGCTTGGAATTGCTCCCCAAAAAACCCTCGGGCTTTAAGGAAAGAACAATCGCTGCAGGGCAGAGCAGAGGGGAAATCAGCCCTCAAGGCCCTCCCTGGGAATGGATTTCTGTTCTGTTCCGTCACCCAATTACCTGAGATGGGTGTGGAGGGTTCACCAGCTTCGGGAAGGGGAGAGGGGAGGAGGAGCACATCCCGGGAACTGTTGGCTGGGGATGGTTTGTGTTCAGCAGCTCCTCCTGGCGCAGCCCGCGCCTCCCGGCTAAACTGTGACCATCACCCGCGCTGCTTCTGGGCCTCGCATTCCAGAAAAACCTGGGAGATGCTTTTCCTCCCCGAGACTTTTCCTTGCCCTCCCATCAGCTGGCTTCCCTGGGAGGAAATTTCCATGTGAAACAGGCCAGAGAACGGGTCAAGAGCTGCAGCAGCCGCGTTTGGGGGGAAATCAGGCACCAGCCAGCAGTGCCGTGCACAGCGAGGATTAAAGAGAGGATCAAAACACACCGTGATGCGGGGAAACTTGGGAAGAGCTGGAGGATTCGGGAAAAGAAGCGAGGAGCAGGGAGGAGACACCAGAGGTGTGACTTGAACTCGCAAAAGGCAAAGCACAGGATGAAGCCCCATCCCTCTGGAGTGAGCCACGAGGCTCTGTGCATCCCAGGAGTGTCCATTTGGGAAGATTTGGGATGGAGAATGCCTGCCTGAGGACACAGAGCCCCGGGCTGGGGTCTGAGGAGCTGCATGGAGAAGATCTGGGCACGAATCACCTGGAGAAGCAGAAGTTTGGTGGCTGGGGAAGGAAAATCCGAGCAGGAGAACAAAGCCCAGCTCTGCTGGGAGGGGTGGGTGAAGCCTGGGTCGGTTCTACTGCTGCTGATGGATTTTATCCTCCCTTTCCTCTGCTTTCCACGTTTTGGCAGGTGCCCCCAAAACCATTTCCAAGTGAAAAGTTGTTCCCCTATGACAAAATCACTTGGGGGGCACTTTCTGCCCAACCTTTCCCTCTTCCCTGTCCTGATCTGGCAGGCCCAGCAATGATCCAGTCCCTGCAGTTCCAGCTCTCCCAGGTTTCTTGGAGCTCACTGGGGAAGTTTTTGGGAAGGAGCTGCTCCTGTGGGAAGCTCCAGCACCACCCAGGGAGGGGTGGAGGGACCCAAACTGGCAGCAAACGCTGCAAATTTCAAACCTTTTCTTGGAATATCCCCCCCCCCCCCCCTTTTTTGTTGTTGTTGTTTTTTGTTTGGTTGGTTGGTTTTTTTGTTGTTTTTTTGTTGGTTTTTTGGTGTGTGGGTGGTGGTTTTTTTTGTTTGGTTTTTTTTTTTTTTTTTTTTTTTTTTTTTTTTTTTTTTTTTTTTTTTTTTTTTTTTTTTTTTTTTTTTTTTTTTTTTTTTTTTTTTTTTTGTTTCCTGGAGAAACCAAAAAGGGGAAAGAAGGAAGGAGAGCAAGAACGAGAAACAAAAATGCTGCAGAACGAGGGAATCCCCAGCATCCCCCAAATAAACGAACGAGTTCTGCCAGGACCGCCCACCTCTTCCTGACCTCACCCTGTTCCCCGCCAACAGGTAGAGACAAATCGCTCATTAATGCTAATGAACCCGCTAATCAGGAGAGCTCTGGGGGAAAGGCGGGAGAAGCCAAGCCCCAGGATGGATCAGAGAGGATTAACAGCCCTTTCCCAGCTTTTCCCAACCCTGCACATTCCTGGATTTCCCTTTCTCTGGCCCTCGGCGCGTCCGTATCGAGGAAGGACAACAGGAGGGGCAGGGAAATCCATTTTTTTCTCTCACTCCTGCTGGATTATCCTCTGCTCCGTCCTCTCCCAGGGGAGTTTTCCCAGCCCATCCATCCCATGCACACATCCCAACCCTGGGAATACAGCCGAGGAACCTAGCCCTGCCCCAGCTCGGGGGAGCAGAGGAGGGAAGGGAGGAGGTGGTAGGAACTCAGCAGGATGAATTCCCTGCTCTGCATGGGAATCCTGCCCAGCAGTGCCAGGAGGAGCAATTAAACATCTTTCAGACAAATCCCGAGCCTCCTCCCGGCAGCGCAGGCAGAACAACACCGAGTTAATCAAAACTGAGAACTCACACCGCCAGCGTCCCGAGGCAGCGGAGAAACGCCAAGCCCTTCACAACTCCCTCCCCTCTCCTGCTTTTCCGAGCCGCTGAGTTCCTTGAAAGGCTCCCGGCCTAGAAAATGCTGCTTTGCATCCCAACGCACACGGAGCAGCCGCAGGAGAGCAGCCCAGCCGGGCTGGGGGTGCTCCAGCTCCTTTATTTCCACCAGGAGTGGCTCAGGAGGGTGGGAAGGAGCCGGAGAGGGGGAAAAACATCGTGGAGATGTCACCCAGGAGCTGCTGGCTCTGCTTCCCACACCAAACCTTCTTCCTTCCCACCAAAAAATCCTTGGGGGAGTGTTGCCCTGTTCTTCTCTGTTTTTCCAAAGTTTTTCTAAAGTTCCTTCAGCCTTCTGATGATTTACTTTTTGCAATGGAGTTTCTCACGGATTTTCACATAAACAGCCTATTGTTGTTGTGACTTCTTTCATGTTTACATTCTTCTCATCAGGAGGAGACTGTTGATGGACTATGGGGTCGACCAGTGTGGTTGGAGAGGATATTTTCTTCCAACCCATTGTCACTGCTGGAATTCTATAAATGTCGAGGTCTGTAAATAAACTGCCCCTTTTTTCCCTTGAACATCTCAGTGTGTGAGTGTCGTTTATTTGTGTGGAATTGTGAGAGGGGAGTTCCCCCTGCAGCTCCCACTCACAGCCATTCCTGGCCCTGCCTGTTCCATGCAATCCCATCTTTTGAGGGATCACTTTGGGCGAGGAGGGAGAGATTCTCCCGTGTCCCAAGGAGCGGAGATCCCAGTTCCAACCCTCTCCTGGAACAACTCAGCAATCTCTTCACAATTCCGACTAAAAAATCTTCAGATAACCTCATTGCAGCTCTCAGAGACACGGAGAGAAAAGCAGAAACTCCCAATGCACCTCCAAAAAGTTCCCAAATTTTCTCTCACAATACGCTCAACTCAAAAATAGTTGCTTTACTCGGAGCTGCCAACTTTCAAGGGAGATTGAAAAGAAAAGGTTTCCATGGGGAGAGAAGAATGATGGCAAAAATCAAAGTCAGTTCTTCCATCTGATGCCTCTGGAAAAGCTGAAGGCGCAGGAAGCTGCAGGGCAGAGCACAGCAGGGCAAGGCTGGATTTGAAGCAGCTGTTTGGGGGCTCACTTAACACCTCCTTTCATCCAGAAAATTTGGGGTTAGGACCCTGCCTTGCTGCCCTCTGGATTTTGTCCAGATCCTCTGTTTAAAGCAGTTTTGGTTTCAGCTGGGAGGGCTTGGCAGCAGGACCAAGGGGAGACCCTCCAATAATTCAGCTTTTCCCCTCTCTCCAGGGCTGGGAAGGCAATCAGAGGCAGGATTCAGCCCCAGCCTGGCTGTCCAGCCATGCCCCAGCCCCTTCTGAAGGGCTGGATTCCTCTGTGCCCTGAGGAATTGTGGATTTCCCAGCCCGGGATGTGCTGGAACAGCCTGGGATAGGGGAAGGTGTCCCTGCCTCTGGAATGAGAACCTTTAAGGTCCTTTCCAACCCAGTCCATTCCAGGATTCCATGATCTGTCCAACAGCAGGAGGATGGAACCCTGAAAAGTATTCCAGGTCATTCCATGACTTTTTATTTTTTCCTTTACAATTTGCTGCTGGCATGTTAACGACCACTGCAGGGGTGAACCATACCCTGATGCCTGGGTTGAAAGAATGAGTCAGAAATGATTAAAAAAAAATGGGAATAGCTCCATCTGGATTCCCTAAAACTTCCCCATCGAGCTCCAAGAAGCGTGGAATAGCTGGAAACGCAAGGACTGGATCATTGCTGGGTCTCTCAGATCTAAAATTAACCCAGACCAAGAGCCAGCAGTGCTCAGGTGAAGGCACCAGAGAACCCCACATTCCTCCTGCTGACACTGAGCTGGAATATTTCTGTTCCATAGGCACCCTCCTTTCTCCAAATTCCTTGGGAATTCAGCCACAGCAAACCGTAGGAGTCAGGCAGAGCTCCCCAAATTCACCTCTCCCAGCTGCTGGGGTGTGGCAGATCCCATCCCAGAGGGAAGGAGGAGATCCCAGACAAACCCCTTCAAACACGGTTGATCCCAACACCTGCCCCCGCCTTCCCTGACCAGGAGCAAGGCCGATAAGAAAATCCTGCGAGGCCTTTGATGCTGCTAATGGCCATTACATAACTGCTGCTTAATGTCTGCGCTGAGCCAACGCTTCCCCCGTGGTTCATCTTGAAAGCTCCACTTGGCAGAAAATCACCAAGCGTTTAAAAACCTGACTCCGAGAGAGCCAGAGGGGCTCGCTGGAGTTAATTACAGCAACGAGGCCACCCAAGCAGGGCTGGAGCAGCACGATTTGGGGCTTGGGGAGCAGCAGTTCTGGGGGTCGCTCGGAGGGTTTTGGTGAGCGGGCGGATTTTCCTGCTGGGGAGTGCAGGAGAGGGTTGGGGAACATCGGGATGTGGGGGTGGGATCGACAGCCATGGCAGGCTGATCGATCTGGGATGAGCAAACGCCACCGGAGCTGGCGCAGAGCGCAGGGAGAGGGAGGGGGAAGCGGCGGGACCGAGCGGTGAGAGGCAGGAGCAGGACCCGGGAGATGCTCGCTGCCTGTCTCGCAGACAATCCCGATGATTACCCCGAGATGTAATTACAGGCTCCATCTCCTCTCGCGGAGTTAAAACTGCCCTAAGAGCTGGGCCGGAGCATTTCCTCACCTCGTGAGCCGCTGACATCTCTGACAGGAGCCTTTGGAAGGATTTTTCTAGGCAAATCCCCTTTTTTTCGGTGCTGGCTGCGCTTGGGTGTCACCCTGGGCTTGTGCTGGGGGTGCTCAGTGTGCCCTCACCCCGGGAAGGGGCAGGGGCACAACAGCCCCAGCTCAGGGAGCAGCAAGGGCTGCCCCAAAGGCTGGGATGAGCCTGGAGCCATCCCAGCTCCAGCAGCATCCCAACATCATCCCCCCATCCAGCATCTCCACCATCCCACCCTGAACACGGCACGGAGAGCCCAGGGCTGGCAGCAGGGTGCAGAGGATGAGCCACGTGGGAAAGGTTTGTGGAGGGTTTTAAAGCTCGGCAGAAGGTTCACGTAGCATTTGCACGGAAGCTTTGAGGAAAGAAATGTTCACTTAGAAATGCCGTGGAACAGGGCAGATCTTGTTAAGAGAGAAACGGAGCTAGGGACAGGTTTTAGAGGATGGTCTTGTAAATAAGACTGAATACTTTAGAAAAATAGAATTATATTCTATCATATTCTAATTATGTTCTATAGAATTCTATATGCTCTCTATAATTCTAAAAATAGAATTATGAAAGGTTGCAGTAGGACCCACCAGGGGTAATGTTAGGTGATTAGCTTGAAGGCATTCACAGCTTTGAAAATTTCCTACAAATCTACAAATTCCCACAGAGCCAGGTCCAGGATTTATCCAGGAAGCTCAGGGGCCAAGAGCACCAGGAGCAAAGACAAACAGCAGCAGATCAGGACTAAGAGGCTGGGCTGGGCTTAAATTGATCTGCCAGGCCTTGGGCAGGGCTGGGGGCTCCCAGGTGAGGCTCAGCAGGGCAGTGAAGTTTTATTATTATCGGGGGAGCTGCTCCACACAAGTGCCCAGCCTGGAAATGAAATGAAAATTTAAATTTGAAGCTAGGTTTGGTGATCCTGGAGGGGTTTTCCAGCCTTAACAATTCCACGATTCCAGGTGCTGCCCATCCCTGATACCTGTCCCAAGCTCAGAGCTGTGTCCAAAATGATTTCAATGCTTCTCACATCCAGTTTCTTATCTCAAAACCCTGACAAGGGTTTATTTCTGGATTTCAGCAGCACCTCCATCTCAGCAGCCCCTGCCAGGGGCTGGGGTGTGCTGGGTGACCTGAACTGTTTGGAGAGCTGGGAATTTGTTCTAAATCCTCCAACTCCCAGAGTCAGGGATCTCAGGCAGAGCTAATCCAACCCAGTCTCACCCTCGTCCTTCAGGTGCAACAGGAAAACACAAATGAGCTGCTCAAACCCTTAGGAAATTGCTGACAAACGGGATTTTTTTTTCCCCCAGACAAAAAGTTCCCAGGTGGACCCAGAGCCCTGCTTAGTGCTGGAATTTTTCCAGCAGGAGACAGAAAAAAAAACAAACCCTGCTGGAAAAGGAAGAAAAAGGTGGAGTTTAAAAAAAAAAAAAAAAAGAGAAGAAAAAGGTGGAGAATTTTTCCTTTTGTTGTACTTACGTGGCAAAATTCCTGTCCAGGAAGCACCTGTTCCTCAGCAGCCCTGCCCAGAGCTGGACCCCGACGATCCCAAAGATGAAGAAGACAAAGAAGCAGAGGAGCAGGACGTTGCCTAACATAGGCAGAGTGTCCAGCAGCAGCGTGACCAGGATCCTCATACCTGGGGGAGAAGGGAAAACCATGTTAGGACGGGGAGAAATCGCCATTCCCACCTCGGATGTGCAGCCAGGGCAGAAAAAGCAGGATTTTGGCGTTTTCTCCTAAACCCCAAGGCTGAAAAGGGAGGTGAAAATGCCAAAGGCTTGGCAGGAAGTGGGAACAAACAGCAATTTTTGTTTGTTCAAACACCCCCAATCCAGAGGGTGGGTCCAAGGATAGGATTTCCAGGTGTTTTCCTGGAGAGGAAAAAAGCAATTTTCCCTGGAGAAATGTCAGCCCCCGGGGGAATTGTTAAAATCTGAGTTTGTAAACATTGCAAACTCCCCTCATGCTCCCCTAAAAACCACAGAGCCTGGGCCTCCACCACAGACAATTCCTTTTCCTTGGATAACTCCTCTCCTTGCTGGAAAGGAGGGAAATTTTGATTTGTTTTCTTGAGGATGGAAACCAGGATACTTTTCCTTCCAGGATGTTTCTCCCTCCAAGGAAAGCTCAGCTCCCTTTCCCTCCTCATGCAGAGGCTGTGGGGACTTTCCCACCCATCCCACAGCTCTCCCCGAGGATCTCCATGAACCCCTGAGCTCCTCCAGCCTCTGGTGCCAGGGAAATGCTGATTTCCATGCCAAATATTTCACCTTGGATATCCTGACTGGAGGAAGGGGAGACTTGCAGAGTCTCAGCTCAGCCTGGCATCTCCAGCACCTTCCCAGCATTGCTGCTGGGAGAGACTGGGAAAGGAGGCAGAGATGGGGCTGGGATTGGGAGCTGCCCCCTCTCACACCTCCAAACTCCAGGATAAAATGGGAATAAATTTGGAATAACAGCTTGGAGCTGAGCAGTTCAGCAGAAGTTAAATGAACCCTGCCTGGGACAGGACAAAGTGCTATCCACTGGCTGAGGAGTGATGAACTGAGGGAAAGAGGGAAGAGCAGAGGGAAATCCTGAATTATGGGTGGGAATAAAGTCAGATCCAAGCCTTGGGATCCACAAGGAGCAGGGCTGAAGTTGATGGCATGGTGGGAATTGTGGCTGCTGGCTTTGGAGGGATTTTATCTCACTAAAATCCTCCTTTGCCAACACCTTTCCCTGCCTGCCCCCCTATCTCCCTGGATATTCCCAGGAAATGCTCTCCAGCAGTCACCTCGCTGGATCCAGGCACTCAGACTGCTCCCCAGGAGATTCCAGTGGCTCCTCCCAAGCTTTCCTCATGCCTCCTGGAATCCCAGGGTGCTGAGCCTGGAATCTGCAGCCCTCAGGGGATGGGCTCTGGGAGCACCAGGGGCTCCAGGAGAGAGGGGTCTGCCTATCCCAACATTCCCAGCACTCCCCGCCATCTATTCCACCATTCCCAATATTCCCACCCGTCTATCCCACCATTCCCAACATTCCCATCTGTCTATTCCAATATTCCCAACATTCCTACCTGTCTGTCCTAACATTCCCACACATCTATCCCAGCATTCCCACCATTCCCATCCATCTATCCCAACATTCCCACCATTCCCAGTCATCTATCCCAACATTCCCACCCACCTATCCCAACAGTCCAGCCACCTATCCCACCATTCCTACCCATCTCTCCCAACATCCCCAGCATCCCCATGTGTCTATCCCTGCTTTCCCAGGCCCTGCTGGCAGGAGCTGGGATCCCCTCCCTCTGCTCCTCCTGTGGCTTTGCCCCCCGAAATCCCAGGGAGCCAAATCCCAGGGAGCCAAGTGGGGCATGAGGGCATCCAGCAGCCCGGCCAAGAATTCCCAGCTAATTAATAATTAGGGATGAGTAATGACCTTTGCATCCAGAGCCTTGCGAGGTGCCCGTGCCCGGCTGGGCCTGGGCTCCGGCGCGGTTCCCGCTGTTGGCACCGGATCCTGTCTGGAGCAGAGGCTGTGCCAGCCACCCCCAGCCCTGTCCCTGCTGTCCCCAGGGGAAGGGATGGAGCAGATTCCATCCTCTGGAGGAAAAGGGGGCTAGAATTCCTGGTGTTTTTTCCTGTCACAAAATCATGGAGTAACTCGAGTGGGAAGGGACACACCAGGATGCAAATGCAGCTCCTGGCCCTGCCCAACGCTGTCATCCCTCGGAGCAATCCCATGTTTTCCTGGCAAATCCATCTTTGGAAAAGGAGAGACTCACTCCATCCCCACCGGAAAGTCGATGCTGGGATTTTCTCCAGTTTTTTTCCCCCCCTCTCTCACTGATGTCCTCCCTCTTTTTTTTTTTTTTTTCCAAAAATGGGTAAAATTTCTCTCCCTGTGCCAGACAAATTTTTTTCTGCTTGGCTCCTTTTGGTATTTGGGGTTGTTCAGTGGCATCATCCCGGAGATTGAATCCAGCTGTTCTCCAGCTACTCTGGGCTCTCCTTGGAATGTCGAGTGTGCCATGGGAAAAAAGCATCACCCAGGCTGAAACAAGGAGCAGGATTTTCACTCCCCTCCCATGGGATGCTTGGTTTAAACCTCACAACAGAAAAATAAATAAAAAAACCCTTAAGAATAAAAAATAAGAAAAAAAAAATAAAATTAAAATAAAACCTTAAAACTACAGAATAAATAAAGGAAATTAAAATTAAAAAAA
>VWYO01024416.1:175013-186526 GCA_013400275.1 Rhadina sibilatrix
CTTTCATCCTTGGAATGAAGATACAATTCCCAAATTCCCAGGTGCTCCAGGGGGAGCAGCTCTGTTTAAAAAATTCCCAAATTCTCATTCCACATGGGAGAGAGGCCAGAGCCATGAAACTGACACCCTGAACTGAAGAGGAGCAAGACCACGGCACCATTTTCCCATAATCTCATTATTTTTAGGGGACTTAAATTTGTTATTTTCCACTGCCAAATCCCAGTGGATTTGGCAGCCTCCTGGTTATCATGGATCTCCACCACCCCTTTCCAAAATCCCAAACTGTCATGCCACAACCCTGACACCCAAGAGCTGAAGAGGAGCAAGACCACGGCACCATTCTCCCATAATCTCATTATTTTTAGGCCACTCAGGGGATTTTGGAGACTTAACCCGTGATTTTAACCCCTGGGATTTGGTGGGATCCTGGTTATTATGGATCTATCCTGAGGCTGAGGAAAATCCCAAAGCCCCAAATCCCAGTTTGATTCCAAGGGGAAACCAAATGTTTATGGGAGGGGAAGTTTAAAACGTGAGGAATGTGTGGAATACACAGACACACAGAGAGATCCTGGGAATTCCAGAGTGTTCCAGGGATGTTCTGCTTCTTGGAGAGTGGTGGGATGGGGAGTTTGAGAAGGGAAAAGGAAAAGGGAAACGGGAAGAGGGAAAGGGGAAAGGGATAATAAGGGGGNATAATAACAGAGAATAGCAACAAACAATAACAACATGAAAATAAAACGGCGGCGCTGACGCTGCTCCTAATGATGATGATGATGGTGCCAATTAATACCCGAGATAACAGCCACGATAAGGATGATGGTCAAGCGACTTGATAACGGCAAAGCAAAAGGATGAACAAAGGACAAGGATGAGCTGGGGGAGGAACCCAGCACTGAGATGGCTTTCCAAGGGCTGCTCGTCCAGGGAAAACCAGGATGAGTCAGGGAGCAAAGAAGGAAGGAGCAGTCAAGGGCTCTGGAAGAGCGGAATAAACCTGGGAAAATCACCCGGGGCAGGAGGAGCCAGGCAGGGGCTCGGTCCAGCCGGGATCACCAATCCCAACCTCCTCCCAGCGGGAATTTGGGCTGGGGAAGTTAAGCCTGGCTTGGGTTTTTCCTGAAGCTGGCTCAGCATCGATGGCAGCAGGAACGCTTCAGGCTCTGCCATGGATTGGCCCTGATGTGACACCGGTGTCCTGGGAATGTCACCTGATTCCCAAAATTGCCACCCTGCTGTCCCCAGGTGGGCACAAGCAGAGCTTTGTCCCCGAAATTGCCACCCTAGTGTCCCCAGGGTGGGCACACAGAAGAGCCTGGTCCTCAAAACTGCCACCTTGCTGTCCCCAGCAGCTCAAGCTGGGCTGGCCCTGGGGATGAGTGTGGTGAAAGGAGGTGACAAGGGGCAAAAAAAAAAAAAAAAAAAAAAAAAAAAAAAAAAAAACAAAAAAAAACCACACCCAATAAAANGATAATGCCAATCATTCAAGAAAATGCGATTTTGGAGGCAGGGTCAGCACAGAGCAGAGACAAATGTCACATGGTCCCCAAAACTGCGGGGGACAGCCTGAGCTGGGGATGAGATGTCCCTAGAGTGAGTGTGGCTAAAAAAAGGGTGACAAGGGGCAAAGAAATGGACAATAATAATGGCAGTCATTCCAGGAAAAGGGATTTTGGAGGGAAAATAAAAGACGGGGGAGGGGAAGGAGGGGAAAAACGGGGGGAATAAGGCAGAGCCAAATGTCACCCTCTGGGCAGGATGTGAGGAATTCCCAGGAAATGTGAACCAAAGCTGAGCCAGGGCTGCTCCCAGAGCGTGGAGTTTGTTTAGAGGAAAAATTCATTCTGCTCTGCCCTGAGCTCTGGCAGCTCCCGGGTTTTTCCCGTGCCTGCCGTGCCCCCTGTGCTGAGCTGGCGCTGCCCCTGGGTGACATTTGGTGGCTTTGGGGATCCCTGGTGACCTGGGCAGGGTTGATTCGATCACAGGGGGATTTTCCTAAAGAGTTCTGGGATTCTCTTTCTGCCTTTGCTCTTAACCTGGGCAGAGCCTCACCCTGAGCAGCTCCTGCTCCTCCTCTGCTCCCTAGGGATTTTTCCCTCTGTTCCCCAGATTTTTTCTCCTTTGCTCCTCATGGATTTTTCCTTCTGCTCTCCAAGGATTTTTCCCTCTGCTCCCCAGGATTTTTTTCCCTTTGCTCCCCAGGGATTTTTTCCCCTCTGCTCCAGGGAATGCCCAGGACACAGCACCCACTGCCCACCCCACGGGGACACTGCAGGGACAGCTCCAGGCACACACAGAGAGATGGATGGATGGATGGATGGATGGATGGATGGATGGATGGATGGATGGATGGATTTATCCCATGCCATTCCCAGTGATCCCTGCCAGCCTTACTCAGAGGAGAAAGGATTTTGCAGCTGGAATTGAGGAGAAGGAGAAGCAGGCCCCAAATTTCAGGCAGGGGCAGTGGGAAGGGGGAGCTGGCAGCATCCCAGCTCCAGGCTGGAGCTGGATCCAGAACAGCCACACATTCCTGCCTGGCTGTCCACAACATCTGCTCCAGCCACGTGCTGAGCTGGAGGAGACAAATCCCTCCCAAAGCTGGATCCAGACAGGGAATGCCCTTTTCACCTCGGGAATGACGCTCCCAGCTTCCCCAGGAACTCTGGGCTCGGAGAGCAGAGGCAGCTCCCGGCTCTGTCAGGCTCCAGGAGCTCTTTTCCCAGCTTTTCCCTGGCTCTGGGATGTGCAGAGATTTTCCAGCCCTGGAGCAGAGCCCTCGGTGGATCCCGAGCTGGGCGGGGTCTGGGAATTAGCATGGCTAAAAGAAGTGACAAGGGAAAAAAGAAAATGGGATTTTTTTAAATTTTTTTTTTTTTTTTTTTTGAGCTTTCCAACTTTCTGGTCCTTGCCTGAGCATCCTGGGCACCCACAGGATACATCTGAGTCTCGGGGTGTCTGTGCAAGGCCAGGAATTGGATCCTTGGGGATCCCTCCCAGCCCAGGAGATTCCAGGAGTCTGGAATTCTCCATCCGTAGCACTCCTGTGCTCCTACAATCCTGGAACTCCCCATGATCTGCCCCCTCCACTCTCTCTTTTCCGAGGGAGATCCTGGGATTTTTTTTTATTTTTTTTCCTGTTTTGATGGTTATTCAGCTGGGAGAATTCCGGTGTCATTCCCAAAGACCCGGGTGCTTTGCAGCCGGAATTTCAGGATGGATTTGCAGCAGCAGCAGCCTCCATCCCTGCCGGGTTACACCGGTTATCCCAATCCTGCAATTCCATAGATCGACCTCTCTCTCCAAAGAGAGCAGCACTGCCAGGCAACAGAAGCTCTGCGCTCGGTTTGGGGGTTTTTTGTTTGTTTGGTTGGTTTTTGGGGTTTTTTTTGTGTGTGTGTGTGCGTGTGTGTGTTTTTTTTTTTTTTTTTTTCCTGACTGAATTGTGACAAAAAGAGGGAAAAATAATCTCCAATCCCCCAGCAAACGCTTCAGGCTCCACTTGGGATCCCCGACACATTCTCCTGATGGACAGAGGCAAATCTGTTTGTTCAGGATAATTGAAGCACCTTTGATTCCAGGGGCAGTTTGGGCTGACGTTTAAACGAGCCCGAAGTTAAGCCGAGCTTTATTCTCAGCTGTGATTTTCGAATTTGTCATGCAGGAATTCCCCAGATTCCCGGAAGCTCAGGAAGGAGGAGTGACCTGGGAGCTGCTCCGGGATCGGGCAGGGGATGGAGAGGCCGCGCAGGGTCCCTGTGCCACCCTTTGGGGACAGAGGTGACACCTGGGATCCTCCCAGCGCAGCACTTGGGGGTTTCCATCCTCCCCAAACCCTTGACGGGGTGCTGAGTGCTTGAACATCCCCTGGTAAACCCGGCTGGGGTGGAAACCTCGTTTTTTTCCCATTCCCTTCTCCCATCCTGGCTCAGCTGCTGAGTGAGAGGGACTGGACACACCCCAATGAGGCTGGGAAGAATCCCAGGGATCCTGCACCCCAATCCTCGGCCCCAAAGGGGAGCAGACCCTGCGGCACTGGGCATGGGGTGCCCCCAAATCTGACACCGCTGAGAAAAGGAATTTCNGGACAAGCTCCTGGTGGGATTTTTCCAGCGCTGAAATTCCAATGTTGGTTTAATTTCTCCCTCCCTTCTGTGATTTCTTCCTGATTTTTTTTTCCCCATCTTTAGGAGCTGTTTGGACGCTCCCCGTGCTTTTCCTCGCTCCGGATTTATTCCCCTTTATCCCAGCTCTGCCAAAGGAAACGAGGCACAGCCGGATGCCGACGGATCCTGCATCCAACCTGCCCCAAAAACAGGGAATTGGGCCTGAATCTCCTCCCAGGAGCTGCTCCACAGGGAAGGGATTCAGGAATTCGGGGAACAGTCCGCGGTGGCAGCTGGGAATCCCCTGAGTTCCTTGCCCAAGGAGTAGCCATGCAAAATAATTCCTAAAATATATAAAGTGATTTATAAAAAAATTATAAAGATACATAATAGCCTATAAAGATACAAGAAGCTAATAGAATAAAAATAATAAAAAAATAAAAAAGTGATGATTTGAAACAGGAATTAAAAATATAAAGATACATAATAGCCTATAAAGATACAACAAGCTAGTATCATAAAAAATTAATAATAAATAACGATAATAAATAAAAATAAATAATAAAAATAATAAAAATAAATAAAAAATTGTATTTTTTAAAAAGAATTAAAAATATCTCCAAGAATAATAAGTATACTCTTAACTAAATACCAAACTCCCAGCTGTTTAACCCCCTATCTCTACCTCCTATTATCCTTTTATTAAACTTTTCAAATTTCACAAAATAAACCTCATTTTTCACAACCAGCCAGGCCCAGTGGCTGCTCCCTGACCCAGCCCCATCCATTCCCACTCCGGGCTGGAATTCTCCAGATCCTCCCCAAAAAGCCTGGAACGGATTCAAACTCGATTCCAAGGGAATAAACTCCAGCTCTGAGAGGTTTTGGAAACAAACCGACCAAACAAAAGACTCCCAAAGCTCGGGATTCATGGAAAAGCTCTTGAGTTGCCACTTTTTTTTTTTCCCCCCCTTTTTTCTTTTCACGCTGCAACAAAAGAAATCTCCCGAAGAACTCCCCCTGTAGCTTTTGCAACCCAAACAGGCGAGGTTGTGGTGCCACACGAGCTGCAAAGAGGTGACAAAATCCCTTTTTTCCCCACCCTTTTCCCGAGCTCTCCTGCCTCAGGTGCCTCAGGATCACCGGGATCCTGTCAGGGAATTCTGAGGGCGGGAGGTTCCTGTCCCTGCTGCCACACAAATGGCACAGGAGGAGCTGAGCAAAGAAATGTGGGGTTGGAGCCAGCAGGAATTTGGGAATAGCTTCACCCTCTTGCTGCTAATTAAGGCCCTTCTCGTTAGCAGGGGGCTCAGAAGGACAATGGCTGGGGGTGTTTCCTTAGGGATCAGGCTTGGTGTCTGAAATTGAGGAAAAAAACCCCAAAATATCATTTATGAACAGCTTTAAAATTCCAGGGATGTTTGCCCTGGAGAGCAGCAGGTCCCAGGCAGGCCTGGATGAGCCAGGCTCTGATTTGGGATGGAAATCCTGTGGTTTGTCCCATCTTCCCACCTGTTTGCATCCCGAGGGTGCTGCAGGGAACAGAATTCTGCTCCGAGCACTGACAGATATTTTAGTGCTGAGTGATGGCATTTAGGGTTTAGGGTTTTATTTTAGGGTTTGTTTTATTTTATTATGGCATTTATTTTAGAGTTTAGTCCTGGCTCAAGCACATCTGGAAACTCGACCAGAGCTGGCTCAAATCCAGCACAACGCTTCAGCTGAGGTTTTCCTGTGGATCTCACCCAGGTTTAGAGTGGTCAGGGCTGGGAATGGCAGGTGAGGATGGAGCAGCAGGAGGGGAGAATGTGATGGAGCAGGAGAGGAACTCCCAGGAAGCAAAGAAGGGCAGGAATTGGTGGCCCACCAAAGCTGAGCCTGAATTTCTCCAGTTCTGCCAGGGCACTTTTTGTTATCTCCATTCCCTCCTTCCATAAAACACTGCTGGGGGGTGATTTCCAAGGGGGAATCACTCCAGGCTTTCAGCTGGAATTGGGGAATTCTGTGTGCAGCAAGAACAACCCAAATCAGGGTTGTTTTTGTTTTTTTTCCCCCTCTCACTAAGAGAGCAAAGCTGAGACAAGGCTTGGAATCAAAGCTGCAGGAATCCCAGGACTCCCAGAGCTCCGGGCTGAGCACAGCCAGCCACAACCACAAACTCCAATCAGCAATTCCCACCTCAGGCTGAACTTGCTGGAGCTGCCTGTGCCAAACTCCTTTTCTTGGATATAAATCCCAACACAAGTCAGGTATAAATTAATTTCCAAGCACAGCCGGGCTGGGAAAAAATCCGAACAGACGCCAGGATGAGGCCGCCAGGAAAATCCTTGGGAAGGCTTTTCCAGAACTCATGGATTTAATTCCAACAAAATACCCTGTGCCCCAGTCATTAACAAATCCGGGGAATACCTCATCCCATTTCTCTGGGTTAGTTCCAGGAGGTTTGAACTGCAAGGATCCAAGGCTTGCAGCTCCTGGTTCCTGAGTTTTCCCCAGATTTTCCTCCCAGGAATTCCCAACTGACCTCCAGCCCCGAGTGCTGTGTCTGAGCTGCCCCAGGAGCTTCCCCTAGCCTGGGTTCTCCCCAAATCCAGGCCATTTGGAAGTGCAGACCCTGGCACACTTCAGGCTCTTTGGAACTTTTCTGTGCGTGGCTCCTCTGGGATTTCCCGGGAGCTCCGGCTCATCCAGCCTGGATGGTTCTGAAAACCCTGCAGGCCCCCAAACTTATTTAGCAGCATTAATTACAGCCCTAATGAACAGAGATCCCCCCCTCTCCGGGGTTTTGAGGTCACTGCTGTCCCTACAGACTCCAGGTTGGGTGTTCCAGGCTGGATCTGGATCCAGGAGAAGGCTCTGGAGGTGTGGGATGGAACGAGGCAATCTCTGTTTCTCCCACTGCTCCAAGGCATCCAGCACCAAGCCCAAGAGGTTCCCGTGTCCTTTTCCATGCCCTGAACGAGGTGGGAATGCCCACAGGCTCCTCCTGTCCCCGCTGGAGCAGCAGGATCTGACTTTTCCATGTTTCCCGTGGTGAGTTGCAGTTTGGAGAGCAGGAGCTCCACACCTCCTGCATCTCAAGGGCTTCAGGCCCCAGCCTGGTTGTGTCCAGCTTGGAGAATCCCGGGAGGGTTTGGGTTGGAAAAGCTCATCCAATGCCACCCCTTGCCACAGGCAGGGACAACTTCCACCATTCCCTGGATCCAACAAGCCCATCCAGGCCTTGGATTGATGTGCTCCTCCAGCTTCCCACCACACCCATGGGCTCCACAACCCCATTTCCCACCATGAATCCAGGCAGAAAATTCCCAGGCCTCAAGCAAAACCAAAAGCAATAAATAATAATTTAAAAAAGGATTTAAAAATATCTCCAAGAATAATAAGTGTACTCTTAATTAAATACCAAGCTCCCAGCTGTTTAACCCTTTCCATGGGGGCAGCCACTCCTATTGCCTTTTTATTAAATTTTCAAATTTCACAAAAAAAAATAAACCTCATTTTTCACAGCCAGTGGCTGCTCCCTGACCCAGCCCCATCCATTCCCACTCCGGGCTGGAATTCTCCAGATCCTCCCCAAAAAGCCTGGAATGGATCCAAACTTGATCCCAAGGGAATAAACTCCAGCTCCGAGAGGTTCTGTAAACAAACCGACCAAATCTCAAGCAAAACCCAAACCCTGCAAAAATGGCATCACCACCACCAGGAAAACCAGAATTCTTCCCCAAAAATGTCCTCAGATCCAGCTGCATGCAGCAGAAACCCCTCAGCCACTTTGTGGGAATTTGCCACTGCTTTTCCCAGCCGTGAGTTAAGATCCCAAAATCCCCTTTTTTTTTGCATCCAGGATGTTGCAGTAGCTGTGACACCAATGACGGAATCCCTGGATTCCTCCATCCCAGCTGGAATTTTCCGGATTGCCCCTCTCTGACTGTGCCAAACAACTTCCCCAGTGAGAAAAATATTTTGCTGTCTCCAGACTGAGCAAAAATAACCCTCAATTCCCTTCTCAATTAGCTGAGGGCTGGAATGTGCCGTTAATTGGGCCTCTCTTGCCTCAAACGATCTCTGGGAAGCAGCTCAGTCCCACAGAAGCACCGGGAAGCACGGCCAGAATGGGATAATGGGGCAGCTCATCCCAGAGGGGCTGCACAGGGAAGGGAAAAAGGGATTTGGGGGGGAAAAATGGGAAAGAAAAGGCGGCAAAGGTTGGAATTTCACTGGATGCTCCAGCTCTAAGACATGTGGAGGAATCGACTGAATTTGAAGGAAAAAAAGAAGGCAGGAAAAAACCAACATTTCTGGGGGGCTGCACAAGGAAGGGAAGAGGGATCTGGGGGGAAATATGGAAAAGGAAAAGATGGCAAAGGCTGGAATTTCAATGGATGCTCCAGCTCTAAAGCACTTGGAGGAATAAAGTAACTTGGAAGGAGAAAAAAAAAAAAAAAACACACCAAAAAAACCAGGGAGAAACCCCCCATTTCCTTGCGGATTTGAGCCCGCTAATCGCAGCGGATCTAAATTTGGGAATCAGCCTTTTGTTTCCCGAGAAACCCTCGGGAAACACGGCTAGGGCCGGTCTCCAGAGTCGCCCCGCGTCCCCTGGGTGGCTCGGTGCCAGCCCGGGCGGTGTCACCCAAGCTGCCACCTTCTCTGCCTGTCAGCTCCTCTTTTCCCTCCGGCTGGTGAGGAATGGGAATAAAAAAGCAGGAAAAAAAAAAAAAAAAAAAAGGGGCGGCGGAAGACAGANNNAAAAAAAAAAAAAAAAGGCAGTGTGACAGTCAGATGCTGCCCGTGATGAACCACCCCGGAGCGGCTCCCACTCCCGGCGCCGCTGGATGCTCCCCTTCAACAAATCCTACAAATCCTACAAATCCGTCCCTCCGGAGCACGGCGTGGACCTGGAAACGGGGGAAACAAAGGAGCCGCTGATTGATTTCCCTGTTTTCCTACGGAAACTGCGGCTTCCCAAATGTTAATGAGCGCAGCTGGGTTTGTAAGGGAAGCCTGGGCTGTAGGGTGGGAGTGGGGATCCTCACAGCTGGATGCTGCGGGGGAGGAGCTGCTCCCAAAAAGGGCAGGGAATGGGACAACACCTCGGGATGAACCCAACACCGAGGAGTTTTGGCAAAGCAGCACTCGGGCCTGGCACTTGTGGTTTGCTGGGATGGGATTTTGTGGGATACTGGGAGAATTTTGTGTGGAGGAGCTGTGGCTGTTCCATCCCTGGAGGGTCCAAGGCCAGGCTGGAGCAAGCTGGGACAGGGGAAGGTGTCCCCACCCTGGCAGGGTTTTTAGGATCTCTCCCAACCCAAACCATTCAGGATTCTCTGGAGGCCTCAAAATCCCCTCAACGATAAATCAGACAAAAGCCCAGGCTCCCAAACTCTCTCTGACCTGATTTTTGGGATTTTTCTAATCCAGCTGAGGCTTGGCCATGGCTCAGGTGGGAATTCCTGCTTCCCTGTTTCCAGCCCCGCTCCTGCATGGATGAGGGTGACAAATGTTCCGTTTTGGAGTTCTCCACCCTGGCACCATCCCACTGTGCTGAGTGAGAGCAAAAACATTCCCAGCTTCCTGAGGCATCGGACAGCTGGGGAAGGATTCCTGGGAATGCCGAGAGAGGAGCATCCCTCTCCTCCCCAGCAATCCCACGGAGGCAGAGCTGCCTCCAAACCCCTGTTATCCCTCCAAATCTCCATTATCCCGTGCAAATTCCTGCTCCAGCTCCATCAAAGCATCGGGATGGGGAGGAAATGAGGATTTGATGGAATTGCGTTGGGCAGGTGCAGATATGGATCCATCTCTCCTGCGCCTGGCTGGAGCTCAGCAGCACCCACAGATCTCCCTTTTCCATCTTTCCCTGAGGATGGATTTGCTCAGGGGACATTCCAATTAAACCCAAATGCTGCCTGGGCTTCCAGAAATCCCGGAGCCTGCAGACAGGGAAGGACAGCAGGAGGACAAACTGCTCATCCCAGAGGGGCTGCACAGGGAAGGGGAAAAGGGATTTGGGGGGAAAAAATGGGAAAGGAAAAGGTGGCAAAGGCTGGAAGTTCACTAGATGCTCCAGCTCTAAAGCACTTGGAGGAACTGATTGAATTTGAAGGGAAAAAAAAGACAGGAACAAGAAAACATTTCTCGCGGGGTTGCACAGGGAAGGGAAAGGCAGCAAAGGCTGGAAGTTCAGTGGATGCTCCAGCTCTAAAGCACCTGGAGGAACTGATTGAATTTGAAGGAAAAAAAAGACAAGAAAAAAAATATTTCCAGGGGTGATGCACAGAGGAGGGGAAATGCAGCACCTTCTGGGTGGTGGCCCTGGAGATCACCTTGCTCACTCTCCCCATCAGGATGGAGCTACTTTTAATTCAGACCCGGGAAGGAGTGGCTGCCCCCATGGAAAGGGAATTTTGGCTCAGAGCTTCTTTCCCCCAGGGATTTGTCACCCTGAAACCTCCAAAAGCAGGTCAAGCCCTCAGCAAACCTCATGTTCAGTAAATCGCCAAATGAGAAGGTTCTAAATATGGGTTCGGAGCTCCCATCGATTCCTGGGGAACATTAATATTAATATTAATAATTAACCAAACCCCACTGCCTTATCTCTCCTCATCCCCTGCAGTGCCACATCCCTGCCTGGCAGATCTGAAAGGAGCTGGGAGTGACAGAAAATGGGGACATTTGGGGACAATGCTGGAACAGATAAAAGCATCCCACTCCTTCCTTTCTCCGGCTCCTGATTTATTCTGCTCTCCCATTTATCCTGCTCTCCCATTTCTTCTGTTTTCACATCTCCTTGCAGCTGTTTTGCCACGACAAAGTTGCATCTTCCCCAAAACACAGAAACATGAGGCGTCTTTGAATCAGGGCTGAGCAGCCCTTTAAAGGATTAAAAAGAGAGGAAAAATCAAGGGAAAATCTGAGTTGGTTTCTTTTCCCCCCCCTCACAAATGGTCCCTGCACATTAAATCTCGGATGGAGGCCACGGTGCAGAGGGAATATTTTGAATATTGGGGAAAGTGGTGCCAAAGAAGATGTGGCTGCTGTGGGATTTCCACGGGGAAGATCTGGGGAAATAATTTGAAAGAGTAGGCCAGACTTAAACTAAATCCCCACAGGGTTTAAGATCAGGAATCTGCTGTGCCTGGGGGAAATGAGGAATTCCAAGCCTGTTCTCCCTCTTTCCAGGATCCAGAAAAAAACATAGAGCACACCTGGTTCAAAAAAGTCCATCCCTGGAAGTGCAATTTTGGGAGCTGGTGGCAGCTGTGCCACAATACTGGGACCCATTTGGATGAGGGTCGTGCCTCCCTGCCTCCCTTCCCAAACTGCCTGGGAGCATTGGGAATGCAGAGTCCTGATCCCAGTCTTTGGATGTGCCTCCTCCTCATCAATCCCTCTCTTTTTCATTTT
>VWYO01024418.1:0-19559 GCA_013400275.1 Rhadina sibilatrix
CTCCGCGCTGCCTGAGCACGGTGCCCCGCAGAGCCCTGGCTGCGGAGCGGGGCAGAGCCGTGCCTGCTGCTGGCTCCGCGGGCTCTCTCCGCGCTTCCCCTGCAGGCAAGAGTTCGCTCAACTAGTCGAACTGGCTCTTTCTGTCTTTTTTTTTTTTTTTTTGTGAAACAAAAATTTGCAGAAACATGTCTGACAAAACTTCTACNAGAATTTCCTTCCTGATAAAAATGAACAGCGGGCGCCCCGATTGGACGTGGCGTTGGAGAGGATGTGACATCAGGCACATCTCTCGCTTGGCTGCCGAGCAGGGCAGCCCCGGAGCTGTTTTGTTAAATCCCAGCCCAGGTACTCGAGTTTCTGCCCAGAGAGCTGCCGGCACCCCGTCCCGGGCTGCTGCCAGCTCTGCTCGGCTCATGCGTGCAGAGTCTGTTCCAGAGATCGCTCCGGCCGCTGGGGGCTCGCCGGGGACCATGGAATTTGAACTCTGGAAACCAACCACAAAGTGAAAAAAACAGCGCTCGGGCAGACGGGGCTGAGATGGATGATGAGAGAACTAATCCAAATGCCAGCAAATTGCAAGGAGCTGGAGGCCAGGCATCAGCGGCGTCTCCATCCACCCCGCTGATGAGGGGTAAGTGACACTCCTGCCTGCCGCAAGCTCGGCGCTGCCGGAGGCAGCCGGGGCACGGCCAGTGCCGGCTGCTCCCTGTCTCCCGCTCCAGGACACGTCCCAAGTCGGTCCCTCAGAACAGCCTCATGCCTTTGTACTTCTGAGGGGATTTTAAAAAGCTAGTTCTGTTTGATACTGAAATGTTGGTTTTCGTTTGTATCATAGAAAAGAGTGGTTGATTTTGTAGTGCATTTTGTGCAAGCAGAAATGCAGCACTTGGACGGCAGCACACTGAAAAATAAGTTGAAATGTGGCATATTTGACTTAAATTAGTGCAAGCAGGAAGCTCAGCACTGGCTCAGTTCCTTCTTTTTCTCCTTCTTTTTCTCCTCCTTGTTTTTCTTTTTCTCCTTCTCCTTCCTTTTTTTCTTTTTCTTTTTCTTTTTCTTTTTCTTTTTCTTTTTCTTTTTCTTTTTCTTTTTTTTTTCTCCTCCTTCTTTTTCTTTTTCCTTTTCTTTTTTCTCCTCCTTCTTTTTCTTTTTCCTTTTCTTTTTCTCCTTCTCCTTCTTTCTCCTTCTTTTTCTTTTTCTCCTTCTTCTTTTTATTTTTCTCCTATTTCTCCTTCTTCTCCTTTTTCTCCTTCTTCTTCTTCTTCTTCTTCTTTTCTTTCTTTTCATTCCCTTCCCCCTTACTTTTCTTCTTTCTTGTCTCCTTTCTTTTGATTAAGTTTTGCTTTTAATATTTATCTTCTCTATCTTCTTCTTCTTTTTCTTTTTCCTTATTTCCTTCATCTTTTATCCCTTCCCCTTGTCTGTAAGGTGAACAGACTTAAGAAGTGTTGTTTGGGCTGAGCAGTCGCTCAGACAAATGGCCTCACTCTGGTCATTGCTCTGTGTCTGGCCCAAAGCCATTGAAAAGATGACATGGTAAAAAAAGACAAGCTTATCCTTAGCTGGATGTGTCCCATGTAGCTCTGTTTCTGTGAAATTACTCCTTCATCTAATGGTGAGTGCAGAGGGAATGAGGCAAATTCAGAAAATGTGACTTTACGCTGTCCTTGCTCCTTTCTTGGGCTGTTCAGGATGTTTCCATTAATACCAAATGGAAAAGTAAGACCATAAAACCAAAATGCAGGGCTGAGCAGAGTGTCTGCAGTGTAGCCTGTCTGTCCTCATGTGTGGCACGTATGTACAGCCTGAGGCACATGTGAGAGGGAAGGCACAGTGATATTATTAACAATGTGAATAGAACCAGTCCACGCTGGAGATGAGCTCCAGCAAAATGGAGGATGGAAGGAGGAAGTCCCACATGGCACAGTGCTGGACACAGATCATTTGGTCCTTTGAAAATCAGAGTTTAGTCCATTCCTTTTGTGTCTGCTGTTCTTTAGCAGAATCTATAAGCTCTGCTGGCAGTTTCCAGTGGGAATGTATTTGGCTTAGGCTATGTAGGTCACAAACTTTAAGGGACAGCCTTTGAGTTTGAAAAAAACCCATGTGTAACACTGTTCTATGTAATGCCTTAGGATTTTGGGTCTACAAGCATGAATGCAAGAGCATACCTTCACTGGAAGGACTTCAGAGCCCCTTTCAAGCTGCAATGTGCGTGATAGGCATGGAAGGAAAGCAGCCTGGGGACAGGCACGGAGGGTGCATGCCCTCACATGGTCAGAGATTGGAAAAAGTTGCTTCAGCCATCACCACAAAAACCAGTGCTCTAGAAAGGTCCTGTGAGAGCTCTGTTGTGCTCAGGGAACAGTCAGAATTTGCGTGTGTGCATAGTTATTGCTGTAAGGTTCCCTCTGGATACACCACCCTGCCAGTGCCACGTGCCTGAGGGATGGCAATGCAAATATGACCAGGGGTTTAATGTAACCTCTGGGCTGGCTGGAGTTTTCTGCACTGGGAAGGGGAGCTAGGTGACCCAAGCCACTGAAAGCCAGTGGGATTTGGATGTCTAGATGCTGAACTTCTGGGGTCTGACTCAGCCTCCAGCCTGGACTAAGATGTGGGTAAATTTCAAATTTGGACAAATTATCTTGTTTCTTTGTGAAAGAGCAGTTGTACTTAATTAAGACAATTAGTAATCCTTGTTGCAGTGGTGGTACATACAGTGAACACAGCTGTGTTCCCCCACATACTCTGGTCTTGCTACTTCATGTGCAGCTCAGGTGGGCAGAGTGTTTTGAGCGTGTTCACAAAAGTCACCAGTTCAGGATTTTGAAAGCCCGTGGTCAGCTGGAACTGACATTTGCTTAGGCTTTAATCAAATACAATACAGATCTTTTATATTCTGACAGTGTGCCTCCTGTGAAGTGTAAAAGAGGGCAGTGAGACATGGAAATCCACTGCAGCCTTTCTCCTCTTCCAGCCAAGAAACATGAGTTCCAGCCTGGAGAAGACAGAAAATAGAAATACTGTTATTTGCCAGGAGGTGATGCCCTGGGTCAAGAAACTGGGGAAGTTTGCCATCCCTTCCTGGGGGCTTGCCTCCCTGGCACTGCTGCAGATGGAGATAGGGCAGGAGAGACATCAACCTGGGGCTGTGCAGTTCACGGCAGCAGATCTGGAATTTTGCCATTGCTATTAGTCATCCGTGAGGCGTTCAATACCACTCTTCCCAAGGCTGGTGTGATGGACTCCACAGGGCTCCATAGGACTCCACTTCCACCTAGGATAAAACTCTCACTTTCTCTCAGTTACAGAACTCACAGATAGATTACATTAGCACATCCCTCTTTTATTTTTCACTGACATTTATTTTTGATGCTTACGTGGTCAATCTTTTAATTCATTTTTAAGACTTGGAAACTTATGGCAAGCTAATGGCCAGTCCATAGGTGGCTGGTCTGGCTCTTTTTAGAATTCCAGTAGAAACCTGTCTTTTCTCAAGCAAAGACTGAATGGATAAAATCCACACATGGGTATGTCCCTCTTAGTAACCAGAATTCTGACCTGATGATATAATAAGCTGGTACAATGCTCAGGTTGGTACAGGCGTGTGGCCAGAAAAAGTTCAAGTTGCAGCTCAAAAACTTGTACTTCAGTCTAGATTTTTTAGGGTTTCTATAAGCATTCTTCCCTTACAACTCATGCAATTTAGGCAATGGCATTAGTTTCTAAATGGGGAAAAGCTTTTTACATACTCTGGAAACACTGCTGACTGTAACACAGGCAGGATCAGCAAGAACAACAGCCCAGTCAGATAAGCATCAATTTGACACACATCATTTAGAGCAAAGCTGTTTTAGTCAGTTAATAATTCTGTGCTTTAATAATTGTAGCCTAGTTTTGCTATCCTTATGAACCAGAACCATAGCTTCCAAAATTGGCTGTCCTTTTGTTAAAGCCAAACTATGTTTGGGAGCCAGTGAAACTGTGTAATTGTTGTGGGATGCAGCCATGGAACATAGAAGGAGGCACTCAGAGCTCAAATAATGCTAGTAACAAAGAATACAAATTTCTTTAAAAGCTAATTTATGGACTCATAGCCAGGTTTAGATTGAATAGGACCTTTAAAGGTTCTCTAGTCCAACACCTGCAATGAGCAGGACCAGGTTGCTTGGAGCCCCATCCAACTTGGCCTTGAATCTTTCCAGGAATGGGATATCTACCACCTCTCTAGGCAACCTGTTCCATTATTTCACCACCTCATTTTTTATGTCTGGTCTAAATATACTTTCTTTTCATTTAAAACCTTTGCAATCATCAGCTTATGTGTAAACATTACTTTAAAGAATTATAGTGGCTTATTAGGGTTTTTTGCTGAAGACAGGCTTCCTGCTGTTAAGGATTCCATTCTATGCATGTGCTGTATTATAGTTCCTGAGAACCTCAGCAGCTCAGCCAGCAACTCAGCCAGAGACTTGGTCACTGGAGTTTTCTCTGTAGTTAGTGGAGGGAGAGTGGGACATCTCCAGAGAGCAGCAAAATGTCTTTCCATGGGAAGTTGTCTGAAGTGCCCTCTGTAAAGGCTTCCCTTCATTCCCAGGGGAAACCTGGGACATTGACATAGAGCAGACACTGGGTTTTGAATGCTGGGACATAAATATCTCCCAGAGGGATTATTGCTGTCAGTTGGCTCTGAGCCATAAAACATGTAGTACTGAAGATCTCCTTCTATTAATATTTGCACAGTATATACGTGCTGTACCTCACTTTGTGGTTTCAGCAAGGCAGAGAACACAGAAGAAGCTATTACTTCAAATGTACCACTCACACCAAGCACTGAAGGCTGAAAGATGGAATCAACAGGTAGCACAATTTGCCTCCTTGTACTTTGGTCTTTTCCCTTGCCAAGTGTCATTGACTCTAGTCCAGCTCTGAGCAGGGGTAAATGGCTGATCAGCCAAACCCTCTTCAAAACATACTCCTTTTGAGATAATTGGTAAATGTAATAAGTTTGTGGGGAAAAAAAAAAAAAAAAAATGCCCTGGAAATAATTCAGAGAGAGGTACAAGCTCAGCCAGAGCCAGGTGATGTTCTGCAAATCCCTCTCCTGTTTCTGTTCTGCAAATCCCCCTAACATGGGATGAGTTAAAAATGCACCCAGAGAGAAACCATCTTCTTGTCTGTCTCCCTCACAGCATCTGCTCCAAAGAAATCTTGGCAGCTCAAAGTAGAAGGGAGGTCACACAGTTGAAGTAAAGTATGTTAGTGAAATAAAATTTTTCCTGTCTTTGTTTTTATACAGACTTTGTTTCAGACTGGTCTCCTTTACACGAGGCCTCTATCCATGGGCGTCTGCTTTCTCTGAAGAAGCTCATTGAACAGGTACCTCTCCACTGTGTTCTTGTGGTCTCTGCAGGGTTGAATGCAGTCTGTGCTTTCCTGTGAAACTTTCATGGTGAGAAAATCGTGTTAACCAGGCCACAGTGAAACCTGCATGCAACAGGCTATTTTTTTCTACAATCATTTCTGTGCCCAGCACAAGCTTTGTGCATTAATTTGATGAGGTACTGAACTATCCTGGGTGATGCCTTACCTTTGGCAGACCCTGATCATTGGGATCTCTGGATGGCTGAGGGCAGCTCCTCTGCAGCTCCTGTGTGTGCCTGTGAGCAGTTTCTGGTGCCCCAGCTGAGGGCCAGCTCTGGACCCAGTCATGATGGGTCCACTTGAGGCTTCAATTCAGTCACCCAGACATTTGTTCCTGGAGTGCCTGAGCATATCCCAGGGCACTGATCACAGTCCAGAAGGTCAGGGATAGGTAGAAGTGAGTTCTGAACCTCCCCACCTTGTTTCTTCAAAATCCCTGGGTTTAACCTGTGAAGGAGTTGATGCAATGGGCAGGGGCATTGGAGACTCTTCCAGCTTAGTCTTCTGGAGCACCAAGATTGCTAGAAACAAAAGATCTTGTAGAATCCAACCAATGTTTCTAATGGATTTCTTTCCTTCAGTGGTTGCCTTGAGGCAAAGAGCAGAAAATACTTCAAGAGCATTTCAGGGTTTGACCCAGTCAAAGAGTCACGGACTCAGTGGCTAGAAGGTCAGAAGGCTTGAGCAGTGACAGAAAAAGGCAGCAGTCGTGGCCCTGCCAACAACTCTAGTAGCAATTTTTCACCATTTTCTTTCATTTCAGATTTTGCTATCCACAATGTAGTAGAAACCAAATCACGCTGAGTTCCTAACAGGATGTATTGTCCCTCTGGACAGTCCACTAAGCTTTCTGTGCTGGTTTTCAGTGTGTACAAGGAAGGCATGACCTCAGGTACACTGTGCCAGTATCCACTCCAGCCAAAACATCACAGCCTCTTCATCCCCTTCATCTGCTTAGTTTTTGAGATGAATAGCTCCAGGCAGTTAAAAAAGCCCTAGTAACATAAAGCTTTTGAAGAAGGCTTGTTTGTTTTTTTATTGTTGGTTTTTGTATGGGGGTTTCAGTAGTTGGTTGTAATGATATTTTCCATTATCCTATCAGGGGAATGATGTCAATCTTGTTACAGCAGACCAGGTATCTCCTCTCCATGAAGCCTGCCTAGGGGGTCATGCTGCCTGTGCCAGTGTCCTGTTAAAACATGGTGCTCAGGTGAGTACGTGATGGACAGACCACTGTCTCTAGTTGTTAGTATGTTATATTACCACACTTCAATGCTACATGATCTGATGGCAGAGTATCCCTGTGATTTACACTCTGTACTTAGCTCTGCATAAGGTACTTATGAAAGGCACTTCCTAACAAAGCAATCCAAAAAGCACAGATATAAGCAGCAGTTACTGTTGTTCTTTCACAAGAACAAGGGGGAGTTCATCTTGCAAACCATTTATAATCCTGCAGCAGTTAAGGATGTGTTTTATTTTATGCACATATTAATCTTGTTGGTATCAATATGCAGAGTCTTAAGTAGAGGCAGAGGAGTGTTAGGATCAACTGACAATAAAATGGGAAGAAAACGAAAACAAGATGCAAGTGAAATAGTGAAATGGTGTCTCATGGCCACTACTTTTCAAGCTAATGTCAACATTATAAGGAATAAGAAAATTAAGTCATACATACATTACCTTACCAGGTATTACCTTTCAGATTAAAATTAAGAAAAAAAAATAAAGAAAAAAAAATAAGGAAGGGCTGCATACTGCAGACTGTTTTAGGAGAGGGCTATGGGTAGGTGTGTTTCAGCTAAGATAACTGAGAAATGGGCATACATTTTGCTTGGTAGCTCCTGAGAGACCCTGCAGTGGCCCTGCTGTTGTTTTGTGGGGTTTTTTTTTGGTTGGTTGGTTGGTTTTTTTGGTTTTGGTTTTGTTGGTTTTTTTTTGTTTTGGTTTGGTTTTTTGTTTGTTTGTTTGTTTTTTTGCAGTAGGAGAGACTGGAGGCAATTTAAAAAAATACTTTTTTCTTTTATTTTGATGAAAAGATGAAGTCTTCAGAGGCACTGGGGAGTTTTGGCATGGAATTAATAAAAAAATACCAAAACCCCTTTTTTTCTGCTGAGAAACTGGTTAGTTTTCATCAATTCTGAAATACTTAGAAGACAAAAAACTTGCTGGATTGTGTTATTTTCCCCCAGGTGAATGGAGTGACTGTTGACTGGCACACACCACTCTTCAACACTTGTGTCAGTGGCAGTGTGGCTTGCTTGAATCTACTGCTGGAGCATGGAGCCAGCCTACACCCACCCTGTGACCTGGCATCCCCCATCCACGAAGCTGCTAAGAGAGGTAACCCCACAGGCATCAGCCCTCCTTTCCATGTTGCTAGCAGCATGTGGAAGGGGAGGAGAGAGATAAAGAAGATCATTTTCTTGGTTTGGGTCATGTAAAATGCCTTGCTAATTGGTCTCATCATGAGTGGTGCAGTTCTTACCACCCTTGTTGCTCATCAAGGGCAGGTCAGCTCAGCTGTCAGATCCTCTGAGTTTGTGTTGTGACACCTGGAAGGGAATGCATTGTTCAGCTCAGCTGCCTACAATGTGGACATTTGAGGGAGATGTCTGGCTATCTTCAAAAGGAGTGGAGAGAAACATGCAGTGATTCATCTCATCTTCAGCAGACATCTGAAATGCGTCAGATAAAATGTGAGGGCTTTGGCCTGTGAGGCTTTAGCCTGTTTTGCTGAATGTGGCTTTTCAGCTTCTGTTTTGCTGGCTGGATCCATTGGAGTGGATGAAAGTATTACACTACCACCTCTTGACAAAACATTGAATCTTGGCCAAGCTACACTGCTGCAACAGAGAATTTGCTGATAAAAAAAGCCTGATCTCTGTGAGTTGACTCTTCCTTTATCCCTTTTAAGGTCATGTGCAGTGTGTCGAGCTCCTTGCATCCCATGGGGTGAATATAGATCACAACATCAAGCACCTGGGTACTCCACTTTATGTAGCATGTGAGAACCAGCAACTGAACTGTGCCAAGAAGCTTCTTGAGTCAGGTAAAAACAAAAGTAAACAATGGTGTAATTTTGTTTCCTGCAACATCTATTTTTGGATTATCTTTACATCAGAGACTTAGAGGAGCTCCTGCTTTGGGACTAGGAGATGTTTCACTCCTAATAGCAGCCCTGGTTTAATGTGGTAGCAGAGTGATCAGGGTCTTCTTGACCCAGGAATTGAGCTTGATAGCTCCCAAAGAAATGATGGGTGATCCTGGATTTCACATGTCTGGTTGTGCCTGGAACAAGCTATCCTTTCCAGTGTCTATGCATGTGATGCTGCAGTTATTTGAAGTGGACAGGAAGAAATTTCATTTTTATTTTTTTTACCTCCTCTTTACCCAAAGCAATTGACTCAGCCACTTTTACATGGTATTTCTGCAAACATGTTTTAATTTCCCAGAAATTCATAAAAAGTTCATAAAAAGTTTGAGGGCTTTCTGACATAGAAGAAGGTTCAGCACTATATCCTTTGCATCACACAAATCTAGCTCTAGTCTACATGCTTGGATAATTAACACAAAACCATTTCTTGTTATCTACAGTAGGACAGGTCTTCTAGCCAAAGGGGCCATATAACCTAAAGTAGCCACATAGCTGCTACAAAAATGATGGACCAACAAATCTACTGTAGAAAAAACAAGCAAAAATCTCATACATCTTCTTTTAGGTCGGTCACTGTGTAGTACAATGATCTTTTTTCAGAAGAAGTCAAATACAAATTTATCTAAATACTAAATGTTTGGCAACTGTTTCCTTTTTTTCTGCTAATTTTTTTCTGCTGCCTCCTGTATATGGGAATGTGTACCATAAAAACATTATAGTTTTGAATTAGGTCTGCAGCTCACCTTTCTTAGGATGTTTTAGGAGCCAATAATCCAGGGTAGTGAATGGGGGAACTCTCATTAGAGGTGCTTATGCCCTCTTCTACCAAGGACTTCTAGAACTTTTCCATCCTCACATTTTTTCCCTAACAGATACTTTGGCATTTAGAAATCCCATCAGCTTAAGCCTCCCATACAGAGCATGTTGAAACCCTGCATTTATTTTAAGGAATGAGAAGCAGAGGTGGGCCATAGGTGGAACTTTGCTTTTGTCTTGCTTCAAGATATCCATGGGCTGGGCTGTGGGTGAAGGACTTCCTCATGCACCATTCCTTCAGGATCATTTTCTCAGCCACAACCCCGCTCCTCAGCCAGTGAGAGCTGTGCTCGTGCAAATTGTGGCATCAAGCCCTGGTGTGAAGGAGTCCAGCTCTACAGCATCTGTGTGCAGGCTACAGCATTGGTGCTTTATGCAGAGAAGCAGCAGCTAGTGCAGTGAATGAAAATGGTTTAGTTTAGTTTAGTTTAGTTTAGTTTAGTTTAGTTTAGTTTAGTTTAGTTTAGTTTAGTTTAGTCGTTGTTCGTTGTCATTATTCTTTGCCCTCTCTTGTTGTTCAGGAGCAAATGTGAACAGTGGCAAGGGCCTGGACTCCCCTCTGCACACGGCTGCCAGGAGCTGCAGTGTGGAGCTGGTGAAGCTGCTGATGGACTTTGGAGCAGACCTTTGGGTGAAGAACGCTGAAAACAAGAGGCCAGTGGAGCTGGTGCCCCCTGGCTGCCCTGTGGGCCAGCTGTTCCTGCAGAGAGAAGGTGCCCCTTAGAACGTGTTTTAGGCAAAACCCACACAGACTATTGCACAAGGCTATGCTAGCACTAGAAAACTGGGAATAACTGAGCTTGCCTCCATTTGCTGACATAAGGAACATTGTTCAAGTGCCAGAATATAGTGGTGCACTAACAGGGATAATGGTAAGAAAAATAACCCTTCCTGAACCTTCAGATTTTGAATGTTCTGCATCAGGAAGCAATCATATGGAGCTTGCCATATAACACAAAATAGAGTTTAGGGTGAATAAATCTAAGCTAATGAGCAAAAGACTCCTTAGAAATTAATGGTAGCTTTTTTCTTTTTTTCAAAGTTACCTAAAACTTTGAATTTAGTGAGTCTCTCAGTTCCCTTGTGTCAGACAGCAGTAGACCCAGGAGTGCTCTGCAGAGTTTGCTGACAAATGCAGACAGCAAATCACCTCTGATGGGATTTGAGGCTAGATAGTGAGGATGAGATTTGGGATCTCTGGTTGTACAGTAGATGGTCAGGTTTATGCACCTCAGCACAAATGCATAAATGGAGATTTGCAACCCCAAAAATTTGAATGCATGTAATACTAAAAAAATATATATTGAAGAACTTGGTTTCTAATTCTTTGCCATTTACTTTTATTCTTTACATATTCTTTACAGTCCAAGCTTCACATAGATGCAAAAATATCTTTAAAATGAAAGACTATGTGATTTTTTGATTTTGGACATTAGGGAAAATTGCACAGGAATGATATACAGAATTCTATATTTATATTCATTTATACACTGGACTTTCTCTAAAGACCAACTTTATGTGCTGAATAATAACAGCAGTATCAAACCATAAGCTTAAATTTTAGGAAGAGTCCATTTTGTACTTGTCAATTAAATAATTCCAGGTAAATTTATTTTATTGATTACGAAATCTTTAATGAAGTATGGAGAGAAATGTTACTTATTATTATTGAGGGAAATTAGAATAAGATCTCTAGTATCTACTCATGTTTGTACTTGTCTTCTTCCTTAGATTTTCTCATTCAGCTAGCAAGCTATAAACATTACTAAATAATCTGGATTTTCATTGTTTTAAACAAATTGGTGATGGTAGGTCCATGCCAGTTACATGTTGATGAGATTGCTGCCATAGAAATATTTACACTCAGGTAAAGTTGGAATGACAAAATGATGAATCAGACCCTGCTTAAAATAATAACATTAAAGTAGCATAGAAACACCTCTGCTGTGCATGTTATGCATGAAAAACAGATACTTGGTTTCCCAGCCTAATCTGTGGCACACAGAGCAATGATCTTTCTGAGTTCCAGTCCCTGCTGCATTTGATTCCTGACTCCCGTGGCACTGCATGTGTCCTGTTTATTTGAGATAGAAAAACATTTCAGGCACGCCCTGTGGAGCTGGCCTGGACACACTGCTCAGGCTGAGCTGAGAGCATGGGCAGCGAGCAGCTTTTCTAAGTGAAATTCAGCAATCAAAATCAGAAACAATAAAAGCCTGAAGGGAATTTTCCTGTGCAATAGTGTTTTTTCTGATATTCTCCAACGTGCCTTTCTCTGCTTGGGGTCATTCTTGTGGACAGCCTGTCTGGCTTCCTTGGCTGGCTGAACAACTGCAGTCGAGGAGAGTGGTGCAAAAGCTGCTCTCCTGCCCTGCTCCCATGCAGGGCTCCTCTCCCCCCAGGCCCCAGCTGCTGGAGCCCTGCAGCCCATGGCCAGGCAGGCTGCAGGGAGCATGTCTGGCCACCAGAGATGAGTTGGTGAGCTTGCTGACCCAGTCACCCTCCCAGGACCAGCCCAGAGCAGGTGTAGCACGTGTGGTGGATCCCTTCCCAGCAGTTCACCCTGCTGCTGGACCATCCCATACCCTGCTGACATCTCAGGGACAGTCCTGCGTGTGGGTGGGAGAATTAGTGAATGCTCAAAAAATGTACTGTGTTTTTGAAAAGTGTGCTTGTGTTTGCAAAATATTTTCCAGTGTAGTGTCACTGCTTGTGTTTTGATAAGTCTTCATGTTTTGGGTTTGGTTGTTTTTTCTTTTAATGGAAGCTTTTGTTTTTTTTTAGTGAGACGTTTGCAGGCAGAGCGTTTATCTGTGGGATCAGAGTCAAACGCAAGTGCAGTGTGATACTGCAGTAGTTTAACCAGCTTGCCTTGTTTTGTACCCAAGAACAGGGTAGCAACTCATCTGCTGCCTCCTAGCAGAAGGGTGCAGCCCTTTGCACAGCCCTTGTGATAGCACAGCAGCTTTCAGCCTTGCAGAGCTGCTGGAAGTGTGGTGTCCTGCACATGGGAAGTCACAAAAGCTGATCAAAGCTGCCACCTCACTGCATGTTTGTTTCCTCCCTTCCTTCCCTCTGCTCTGCAGGAAGGAAGGCACCTAAACTGTCCCTTCCCAGCTCACTCACCTCCCTCTTGCTTTCTGCAGTGTCTCTTCTCATGTCCTCCCCACTCCCTGCATCCAACCCCCTCATTGGTGCCCACCTTCTTACCTCCCACAGCCCCTGCCACCCTACACACTTGTCACCCCTGTGCTCTGGAGGGTTGAACACTGACAGGTACCACAGGTAAAAATTCACACAGGATCTTCCTCTTCCTGGAAAGGATAAGGGACCCGAACAATGTATAATGAATGCTATTATACTTAGATTTTTTTTTTTAAAGTGACAAAGATTCTTCAACAGGGCCCCCATCTATCAGTATGGGACTGGGTAACCTGGAAGGTTTAAATAAAGGACTGTGTAGTGTTTATTTTGCTTTGTGTTCGTCACTGTTATGAAATATGCCTCAAGAAAGCAGTGGACTGAAAACTTTGATCTCACTGGGGGAGTGAGAAGAGGGAAGGGCTTTTAAAGTAGCATCAATCATCTCTTCTCAGACAGTGCAAACATTTGTACAGCTTAAAAGGGAAAGGCTGATGCTGCTGATGCCAGTTGAGTAATGACAGAGTGACTAGGCATGGACTGGATTGCAGGTGGGCAGGTGTCCTTTGGGGGATGCAGGTTTGATTTTTCACTGCTGAGTGTGAAAATCTGGTTTGAGGTGGTTTGCAAGAGGTGGGTTGCACAGCTGCTGTTTCAGGTTTGTAGTCTTGGCATTATAAAGCCATGTGTGTAACCTCTTCCCTGGATCTTTCTCCAGGGCCACTGTCCTTGATGCAGCTGTGCCGCCTGTGCATCAGGAGGTGCTTTGGATACAAGCAGCATCAAAAAATAACTGGACTTCTCCTCCCAGATGAGCTGAAACATTTCCTTCTCCACATTTGAGCCTTTTCATGTTCAAAATGGTGCCCTTAATAACACAGCAAGGTTTGTTGACTTTTTTCATCACTAGTGTTGCCAGTGTTTGAAATGATAATTTATGGCAATTTTCGGTCTCCAGTAAAGCCCAGGTCTAAGAAGCACAGGAGTGACCAGCTTGTTCAGTCCTCACTGCCATCACCCCCACCAAATCCTTTCAGAAAGAAACAATCCTGCGTGGTTGCATGGTGAAGCTTGGAAATATGACATGAGAGCTCCCTTGGAAGCACAGAAAATTAGTGTAACATTTTAAAATGGATCACTTGATTCTCTGGCACCGTTTTAGAGGCCTTGTGGTTGACAACCCCTTACAAAGAAACCACATAGCCCAGCAGTAACAGCATTTCATGTAAACAGTAGGCACACCAGGAGAGCTACAGAGAGCTTTCTCTGTAAGCAGTGCTCATGTGCTTGTCTCTTGTGAGGGCTGTGCCCACACCACCACGAGTGAGGGGAGGGGACCCAGCTGAACCCACTTGCCAAGCAAGGAAGGCCCTCTGGCAGAAGATATTTATTTTCCAAGGGTATCACGCTGCAGACAGATAAGCACCAACCAACAATCATCTGCATTTAGGCCAGCATCTGAAACAAACATTTCTGCCAGCAGCAAAGAGGTCACTGCTGATGGCAGCTCCCTACAGTGCAATAATAGCAGGGCAAAAGTTTTTAATCATCCACTAAAGGCAATTACTCCTGATACTTTGAGACATAGAAGAGCTACACTTCAGAACTACCTGTTTTCTCCTTGTAGCATGTTATTTTTCAAGGACATAGGCTAACAGGCTATCAATAGCAGGCATTGAGTGCTCCCCTTTTCTGCCATGAAAATCAGGTGATATTTCCTAAGCATTTTTCAGCATGCATCAGAAAAACAGCAGCTTCAACACCCCTTCCCCACCCAAGAAAATATTAAGAGTGAGATAGTATTTTTTTTCTGGGAGAGTTGCTACCTCATTCATAGCATTTTCTATGGGAGTGGTAATAAAAATGCCTCTAATGTGTGGTGATAAAACAAACAATGAGCTCAAAGTCCATTCCAAATTTAAAAAAACAGTGGGCAATTACTACCCCTTGCTCTGTTGCTGAGCAGTTGACTCAGTGTATGATGTATGTAGTTCTTATTCCTTGAAGGTCATAAGAACAAATATTTCCAGCTAAATGGTAACATTGGGCATTTTTCTTTCCCTTTCAGAAATGAGTCCTGCTGCCACAAACTGAAGTGCAGTTGAGACCACTCTCTGCTCACTTGGGTGCTGCCCTGGGGATATGAGCTGCCTGATACCTGTGGCAGCAAGGATGCTGAGACTCCAACTCTTCTTCCTGTTGCACCTTTCCTTTTGAGTTCTATACCAAAGTGCATCTGCATCACCTGGGAGCAGCAGCATGCCCAGCTCCCTGAGGGGCTGCCAGGTCACCCCTGAGCTGCAGGGGCAGCCACACACTTCAGTGCTTCTGGAGATGCTTTTTCACTTCACTGTGGAGACTCTGTAAGAGTGGGCTGGGAGTGCAAAAACTGATGACATTACCAACACCAGCAATGAGAGATACAGAGTCTTCATCTCAGAGGTGGAGAGACTGGCAGCCTTCAAATATATGAAAACTAATTTTGGTGTTCACCAGTGTGCCGGTGTGCCAGCCTGCCTTGTGCAAGTGGAAGGTTGGAGAGATCAAATGCTACCTGGATGCTGGTATTTGATGTAAATCACAAATTCAAATCCTTGTCTGCACACCATGACTGCTGGCTGTAGGTATCCAGTGTGATGGTTTGATTCCTTTGTGCTGACCAAACACAGCACAGTTCTGCTGGGTTTGTGGGATGCTAAATTGTACCCTAATGTGACAAATGACAAGCACAGTTAGGTCTCTAACTCCTCTGGTGATAGAGACACTTGGGAATGTGTCACTTACCTGACCCAATTCATCACACATGTTTGAGTCATGTGAAAATTAACTGGCTGGTTTAAGATGGCCTTCTATGTCGTTTCCCTCATGCACAGGAAGAAAAGTGACATCTGTCTTCACAGAGGTTGAATAAAAGCAGGTATCAGGGATGGGAAAGGTATATTTTTCTAAAATCAGTGTCTTGGTTAAGCTGAATCTGCATTGAATAGGCAAGGAGTGGACGATGAACCTAGTGCTTAGCTTTTGGACATTAAAGTGGGATGAATCCCTGCTTTGGTGACACAGTGGGAAGCTGGAGATCCATCTCATTATAGTCTAGATGATGAAGAAACATTTTTGTATGTACTAATTTTACTTTTGCCTTTAAGCATCTTATTTTGTAACTTCAGCCAGTGGGTTTATAGGAGTAATGATAATACCAGGAGGAAATTGCTCTGAGAACCAGGTGAGGGTGTTGCTTCTAGCTTGCTTTTCTTATGAAAATTTTATGGTATGACTCTGTTTACTTGAACTTCTCTGCCCAAGTGTAATTAGGATGAATTCTGTATGCTCAGTTTGTATCATCTCAGTGTGTTTATTTATTTTCATAAAAAATGTGGTCAACACTGGTGAATTACAGCTTTATGCATCAACACTTTTCCAGTTACAAACTGTAAAAGTACAAGATGCAAACTGAATAAGCTTATTAGAGGTGAGGTTTGGATTTTTTCTATATTTGAAACCATTCAAAATGTAATGCAGGACTTAAATGATTGTCTAGGATTTATTTTATCAGATTCTTTCCTATTTTTATGTTAACAGATTAATAGTAGTTAAACCACAGTTTTTTAGGATATTTTCTCAGAAATAAATAGTTTATACACTTTTGCTTGTTAGTTTGTTTTCATTCAGGTTTTAAATGATAACCCTAATTTTGTGGATTGACTGATGCTATGGAGTTTTGAATTCTAATTTCTTCCAATCTCATCTGCAGGCAGGTAGTGAACAGAATATTTCCTTCAAGTAAAACTATCATAAAGATGAGACTAAAATGCAAATACTGTGCAAATCTTGCCTTTTGTTGATGTTTTAATATAGAGCTGGACTCTGGGAATTCCTTCTTTGCTCACTTGAGGGTTAATGAAAAGGAGATAGAGTCCACAAAGCAGGAAAGGATGTAAATTTAGATGGTCACTGTCTTCAGCTTGGTTTTGTTTGGCTTTTTCTTAACTGATTTGCATAAATTTATTTCTCCTGCCAGCTAAGCAAAAGGCACGTGCAATGTTCTGGTGCTGTTGTGTGTTTGTGCACAGCAGGACCCCTTTACTGGAAGTGAGAGTGTGGAGGTCCCTGTGTGGTCAGAAGCCCAGCAGGTGTCTGTCAGTGCCCTTGGGCACTGTTGGCCTGGGGAGGTGTGGAGGGACAGTCATTCCCTCTGTTAGATGCATCTCTGGGGGTCCCTGCCCACAAAGACCAGCTCAAAGAGCAAGGGCAGTGCCAGCAAATTGCTTTGCAAGATTTTTTTTTTTTCTGATAGATAGAGAGCTGCTTATGGAAACTAAAAACACCTCAACCAAAGAAAACAAAGGATTTAAGCAAGACAATGATCTTTTATTCTATTGAAATATGTCTGACACAATAAATCCTTGCAGTTGCTAGGTGGGATCAGCCACATCCCAGGACACAGCCCTTCTTCATGCAGTTTTGTGCAAAGGTCCACAGCTGTCCTATCCATTTCTTGTTGTTTTATATTTTCTCTTAACTGGAAACCACAGACATGCAAATCTAGTAAATGTAGCATACAGCTTTGGAGCATATTCAGAGAATGTCCTCTTGCCTGTCCACTGACATGAATTCTTTTCAAGATGACTAAGAAGGAAATAAATTTTACTTTACTATCTTAACAAAATGGGACAGACTGGCTGAAAAATAGTAGGTTAGTGGTGAAAAAGAGAGTTACTTTTATGCCTAATATGGGATATGCTCAATTCCCATCAGACTCATGTTCTTGAGAATCATGAGTCTGAGACTTGATGCTCCCGAATTCACTTTTCTTGCTTAACACATGCACTGTATTTGTTAAAATGGAGGCTCTACTGCTTTACCCTGCAGTTCCAGTCTGAATCCTGCTGGCTTTGGACAAAAATTCCCAGGAGTTATTTCTATGTATATTGAGCAATTATTTGTCATTGTTTGACACATTGCTCAGCTCACTGCTCCATGGGATACTCGCTTTCATGCACCAGGCAACACTTGATGCAAAACTGCTCTCTAGGATACCTAGGGGAGACCACTTTTCTTTAAAATGACAGCAGTGAACTATTGCTGGGAAGAGAAATGTTTCAAATTCTTGTGTCACTCAACACAGTAACCCTTACTCCATCCCAGCCTCAGTGCTGGAGAATACCTGGCTCATGTCACCCTGCAACAAGGTCTTGTCTCTTCTGTGCCAGGTGAAACCTTTTCTTTCTGAACTACTTCCCTTTGCACTTTTACAGGTCTTGAAACTCATTAATCATCTCTGATTCAAGTGACACAGCACTAGATTTATGGCTTTAGTGACTGTGCAGTAAAATTGAGTTTGTAATCTGTCAGCTCTCTCACTTCACAAATTAAACTGTGGAGTCTCTGCCGAGTCTACGGCTTTTGAAATCCATGGAGCTTTTCTTTCTGTGGTTTGTAAAATGCAGCAGTAGCAGCTCTTTGTCTCATGAAAGCACTGACTCTGAATCACAGAGGCTCATACAGACCTTGGAAAGATGTTATGAATAGAGTTGTCTCATTGTCATCGGGACTCCACTTTTTTATTACCTTATTTTGAGGAAAGGGTGTTGCATTTTTTTTTTTTCTCTGATGAAATAATTGTACTAAAACTGGAAGAGTTGGTGTTGGGAATTTCTGCATGGGGCAAAGCTCCCAGCAGCTGCTTTGCTCTCTCCAGGCATCTCTGAAGGAGCATCACCCCTGTGCTTGACTCAGCTTTTCCCCCCTCTGTCAGAGCATGGAGATTGACACTGACAAGCTCTGTTCCTTCCAACTCTTTATGTATAATCCTTCCTACAAGTTGGTAGACAGACCCTCCACCTTTCCAAGGCTCTTCAGTGAGGACTGTGGACATCCCTTTCTGAAATAACTCCACTGATACCCATCAGTTCAGAAGAGGTGACCAGTGCGTTTCTGCTCCTCAGATAACCATAATGGTGAGCACAAGGTGTGAGCACATCCTGATTTCAGTGGGATTATTTCTATTCACTTATCCCATAGAAAACATGGAGCACTGCTCCAGTTCTGGGAGTACCAGCTCAGTCTCCTTGTTCACTGACCACAGGAAGGGGGTGGTTTTGTCCACAGCTCCGAGTCTTTTTTTCAACCCAACAACCCTAAACAAAACTTTTCCCTCATAGAGCAAAAGTTAAGAAGTAGCTTCTTCTCTTTTTCAAGCTATAATTACTTTTATTACTTCTCAGACTAGAAAACAAACAAACACAACCCCAAACAGTTCAATCCAAGTCAAGGAAATTGCTCATTTTTCTTGCAGGAACAGAAGAAAACACATGAAAAATATTATCAGTTGGGCTATTGGGACATATTTGTTAGAGGTGATGGAAGCAAGTCCAGATTCCATCCTAGAATGAAATAAATTCTTTCTCTATATTTTCTATCCCTGGTGCTTTGGAGCTATATCCTCCTCAGTTTTGATGAGTCTAAGCTTTCCTCTCACCCAATTTACCCAGCAGTTGAAGTATGACTTCAGTTCACTAATATTTTCTCATTGATTTTGCCTCAGTACATGAGAGCATAAGACCAGATGTTTGGGTTATAGGGCACCCCTGGGCAGTGACTGGAGCCATGGGTGGCTGAAATGGGGTCATGGGACTGGGGCAGGGGGAGTCCCAGGGGGCTGCCATGGAGCAGTGAGTGCTGGTGGTGCCCTTCAGGGCCTGGAGACATCTGGGTAGCCATGAAAATTCTCTGCATCCATGGTATCTAGTAATCCGCCACATAACTTTTGTATGCCAAATCTCCTCCCTCTTTGTTCTACGAGAGTTTCCAGTTAATTTTACCTAAGAAAGTAAGGAATTGTTTCTTAATCTTTCCTCATTAGTCCCTCGATAGCCCTCTCTCTCATCCCTCCCTCTTAGCTTCTCTTTCTCCCAGACTGGACTCCCAGCCTCTTTAGCCACTCCATGGACAAAGACCTGGGTGACCAAAATACTGTGACTCTGTCTGTAAAACACACATAGCCCTCAAAAAAAAAAAA
>VWYO01024418.1:20981-40679 GCA_013400275.1 Rhadina sibilatrix
TTTTTTTGTGAATTCTAAAGTTTTGACCGTTCATACAGCCTGTGAAGAAAGCACTGGGAAAGTCTGAAAAACATGAACATAAGCACTCTCAGTCACTGGTTGTCAGTGACCTGTAATTAGAGGTACCCTGCAGCACTCCCAGTCTTTGAAGGGTCTGCTTAGTTTTTTACATAGCAGCTTGCTTAATATGTTTTTCTTCTAACCTCCATTAGCAGTTGACAGAAAAAAGATCAGTTCCAGAAAATGGAACATCCGTACCTACTGAAATTACATATAATTAACCAATTAGAAACAGAAATCTGTCTCGTTTTCCAGAATGGGTGCTAACTGGTGTATAATGCCTTTCAAAATCCCTTCTCTCTTCTAGGGAAATAATTACTGTTGCTGGCTTCCTAATTTCACAGGCTGGCTGTTATCACTTTCTAGACATCAGCTCTAAGCAAGAATACTTCCCATAATTTATTTTGGGCAAGAGTGATCCTTGGAGTCTTCTCCTAAAAATCATGTAGCACAGAATTTCACAAAGCCATTTGGTGTCACAGCCAGGACTTGCTACGTCTGTGCCTCATGCTGTGCAGTGACTGATTTCAGGGAAATGTCTTATTTCCATGTCCTCTCTCAAGTGTTTTGTTTATCCCGCTTCCCACAGTCTCCAGTTCAGGAGATGTATGCATTGCATATGACAATCTAGTTCAGCTCCATGTCGTAGAAATGAATGCCTTCACATACTGCCTGCACACTCTTAAGTGTAATACATGCTGTGAGTTATCATGTGAGCTGTCATACCACATCCTTGCAGATCAGGTAATTTGGTGAGACATCCAAGTGACTGCCCAGAGATGTGTGTTTGCCTTTGCACAAATGGAGGCAGCTGCTGTGACAGTGCTCCCATTTCTCTGAATCTTCTACGGGAGCTGCCTAGAAAATTGCAGCTATCAGTGAGCAAAACATTAGGGGGTAGGAATGGCATCACAGACTTGATGTGTTTTGTGCTACTTCTGTTCAGCAAATTGCAGCTAGGGGTTGTAAATATATAGGGTGAACAGCTCCTTCACCCGTCTCTTCTGGCACCACAAAAACCATGAAGAGAGGAGACCTGTGCTCTGCTTTGCTCTCTACCACCTGTGTACCTCTGGAATGCCTCTGTGAGAGGGGAATGATGCAAGCACTGGAGAGCTACTGGTTCATCTAATATGGGCCCCATCTCAAACTGATGCATATTTTGATACAAAACTCCAGCTATGATCATCCCGAGACTGCTGGTTTTTCAGCAGAGCTGTATTTTGTGTGCCAGTTGGTAAAACGGTGCATGAGGTGTGGAAACCTTGCTTCTTATCACACATCAAGGAGATATTGAAGATATTTTGGCTGACAGTAAAAACATAGTGGCTTAACTACCATTTTGGCCTTTCCAGACTTCTGTTAAAGTGGAGCTATTCAAATATGACCAGAGGGAAAATAAAAGATTTCGTGGTGGAGTTTTGTACAAATTGCTACTCTTCTCATTTCTGATAATTTTAAGCAATTTTCTCTCCAAGATCCCATTGTTCCTTTCACTAACACACTTATTGACTCATATCTATGGAAGCACCTTGCCTCCTGGCTTCTTTTTTGGCTCATTACTTGTATTTATTGCTGCATTTCTCTGAAGCAATTTCATTAAATTCTGCTTTATGACTATCACAGAAATCTTCTGTTAGGATACAGTGCCCTTTCATGTTCATAGGAAGTGCAAGTTCATTCTGCCGCTGAATTTTATTAATCTCTTTCAATCATTTAAAAATGAAAAAAAAAAAAAACCAAACACAAACCGTTAAGTTACTGCAGGATTTTTTGCCTCTTTCCATTACCAGCAAAATAAAGCTAATTTCCTGCAGCTTTCTTCTTTGAGGTATAAAGCTTTGGTGTGGATTACTTTTTTGAGAGCTATTATGATTGTCCACAGGCAGAACAAGTTCAGTAAAATATCAGCTTCTGAATCTCCAAAGAAACATTCATTAGGGAAAAACTTGGAGCTCTTTATTTGCAGCATTTTGTAGTTACTTAAGAGGCATTTATGTAACCTTCATCTCATGAAGGGTGACTGCTAGCATTAGTATTTTTAAAGCACCACACAATTATGAGGCATGAATGTGAACATTGTTGAGGGAATTTGAAAACACTTTTGAAAGCAAAAGGCAGATTAAAAAAAAAAAGAAAGGGAAACACCTTCACAAAGCTGAGAATTATGGGAATTATACATCTGCTCAAAGGTACTTTTACATCCACATCCAGGGCAAAAATATCCCAAAACAGACACCTGTAATATTTGATAGCTGTTCTTGATCTTCCAAATGACACTGTCACAAAACTTCCCTTGACAACCAGATCCTAAAAGCTATTCAGATGGCAGAGTACAGAAATTTTATTTGGGCCAGAGTGTGAGGGAGAGGCTCTGTGGTCTCATGGGTGGCCATCCCTTAGTGCAGTGGCACATACACTACCTCATGAAATCCTGCTGCATTTTCAAACACATCTCTTTGATTGGTTTTGAAGAGACCCCCCACATTCCTCTTACTCCACAGTGCAAGGTGTAGAAGTGTACCCTCCATGTCCCAGGTAGCTCCTGGGTTCCCCACAGCCAGATTCCATGGCTACAGGGGACCTCTTTCCCTCAGTGTGTGGGTGACCTGAGGGCTTGGAGTTACACAGCTGCACTTGCATGGCAGCATCTCTTCCACATGCAAAGGCAGTGCACAATGAAACTGGAATTAAGGATTCCCTCCAGGTGTTTCATAATTGCCAAAAAGAAGCCCATGGTTGATTTGGCATCACTAAGGCTGAACAACGTCTGGGTGACACAGCACAACCGCGTTTCTGCTCCACACATTGCCAACATCAGGGACCAGACTAGAAAATACTCTTTCTTTCTTCAGACCACTGTGACTGGATGTCTTTTTCATAAGGAGGAAGGAGCTGACAAAGTGGAGGTAGTATTTACCTGACTCTCACCCACCAAAGAGGCAGAATGATGCTCTGTGTACACCTGGAACAGCAGGATGGTCAGATGATCAGACTGTAGATGTTATTCCAGCAACACTGAGAATCATAGGATATTGTTCATAGCCCTTACCTATCTAAAGGGTTCAAAGGTTTTGTAGGATTGTTTATCCAATAGGTGGGTAAGCAAGAAAAGGGTGTCAGAGCACTTTTAAAGGAATCAGAACAATCTGGCAGTTTTGTTTCATCAATTATTGGATACCATGCTTCTCTCAGAGAAAATAAATGAAAATATTTGCACTGTCCTGGAGAAGGGAGTCTTGCATTGCCTTTACCAACTGCTCTGTGCATTCTGCCAGGCAAGATACATAAATGCAGCATTTAAAAAGAATCAGTCATACTGGATATATTTTCCCTACATCCAGTTTGATTATCAATATCTTTCTCACAGTTATTACTGAAATGAAAACCAGCTGCATATTAAGTATCTACAGTGTTATGTAACTTCAAACAGCTACAGAAGAAAATTATACCATAAATCTCAAATGGGCATCCAAAATTAGGAATCTTGCTGTGACTCCGCTCCTTGATTGTACAGCAGAGACTCCTTGCTGAGGAGCTACAACAAAGCATTGACTAATGTTTTTGTCACAGCAGTGATCAGCCCTAAAGAAAAGTGCTGGATGAAATGAATAACCTTATCACCAGGGCCTGGCTTAAATAGCCCACGATGAATGAGGCAGAGTGCCAACACACTGAGCAATGACAGGGAGCCACATTGCTCCACATGTCTGCAGTGACAATGCAGGATCTAGGGAAAAAAAAAGCTGTCCTACAGTTAAAGACCACAGCTGGATTCATGGATCTAAGGAGACTGAACTGAAGCTAAAGGGGACAGCACTATTCCTAGCACTGTCCAGATATATAGGGATTCATTGTGAAGCTTTAGTTGTTGTGATTGTAATTAGTTGGGTTAGCATGAAATGCACTAAAAAGGAGAAAAAAAGAAGGCATTATTTTGAATTATTTGTCTTGCCTCATGTGTGTTTAAAAAAAAAAATAGACTTAAAGGAAAGAATAAGAGTCATGAAATATTGGTGCTGGCTTTCACAGTAGTATTCAGGTGAAGTCCAGTAAACTTCGCAGCACTAACATCCGAAGTTCTCATCCCAGTTATGTCTCCTAGAACTTGGTCCTTTCCTAAGGGAGACCAGCCCTAACAGTGACTGGGTCCCAGTGCCTGCCTGGCTGGGTGGGTTGATCTGAGTGCTTGCCACAGCTCCTCACAGAGAAGGGCAGGAGAACCTCAACACATCTGTTTAATGGTCCCAGTCCCTCCCTTTCTTTATCCTTGGCTCTTTTCTTATCTTCTCTGTTGTTTTGGCACCTGAGATATCTCAAGGATGTGCAAACTCCATGCAGTCCATGACTTCTGAAATAGATGAAAACATATGGCATCTTTCAGATGCTATTTAATTTAACAGTTAACAATTAATTAATTCACAGTATTGTTGCGATGGTTGTTGCAAAGACTAACTCATTTTCTAAATCTTTAAAAGTATTACTTGGGTTTTTACATTCTGTCACTTTGCTGGCCTGTCAGGGAGGAGTAACAGATGGTCTGTAAACCCAGTAAGTCTGTTGTACATTACAATTTCCCATGCAGGTAGGCTTTAAAAAAGTTTAGTGCAAAAGCTTGCAAACCTTTTCATAGCTTTCCTTTTATTGTTCTTGAATGACATGAAAAAAATTGGGCTAAGGTGATTTGAATACTCAGAGATAGAAATGTCCCCATGTCAGGGGGGCAGATCACTTCTACCCTAATAGACTGGAATACTCACCATCAGAAGTTCTAAGACTTCTATCAAGAACAGATAGAAGACATTCAACTGGAGAATTGCTGACACTGCACCTATCTTCAAAAAGAAGAAAAATAAAATCTGGGCAACAAAAGAACTGACATGTCCTCCTTCCCCCAAACAACTGTCCTTGATATTACCTGAAATTGCACAGGGAGATGCTTTAGTGGTTGAGGAGGTAGAACTTAAAAATATATTGATTGTCTCAGTACTCTGTGTCCACGTTTTTCTTCTACCATTGCTTCTTGTCCCTGGTAACAAGGTGACATCATTACTGTTGGGAAATTTGGGCTCCCTGAGCAGTTTGAGATCTGAGTCATCCTGTGGGATGAAGAGCTTGCTGAGTAACATCTTATCTGGAGGGCATCCTTTGCAGGAAAAGGAGTGTGATTGTGTAAGATATCCAGTCATGAAAGAGACTCTTGAAGATGGCATCCCCAAAGACAAATTGTGAGTCACTCTGGTTCCTCTGCTGTTACCAGTATCATAACCATATCACTTTGGAAATTGATCTGCTGCTTAGGTAAGCGTGATGCTTGGGGTTGTTCAAAAAGGTGGGATGACTTTTTTCTTTCTCTTCCTGTGAGACATATGTTAGATAATGCCAACTAAGGCAAGGGCAGAAGGGAATTTCCAAATTTTGCACTTTAATAGCAAATAGCAGTTAATAGCAGTCCTCCAAGGTTTCCTTTGCAATTTACCAGGAAACAGGAAATACTTGTGGTATAGAACACCTTGCAGTGTTGCACCCACTACTCTTTTTGAATTCTCTGCTTTTGGGAAAGCAGACAATTATGTGCTGGTCCATCACTCTGCAACAATGGCAATAAGGAGGCATGATACTGAGGAAAACCCAAGAACTATACATTGAAACTTCAAGGTCAAGTTTCTTATTGCAAGCTAGGAATAAAAAAGGTTTTAGGTTAAACCAATACCTACAGTCAGAATTGTTTCTTTACAGTGTATTTTTCTTGGTGCTCATTTTCTTTCCTACTCTCAGGATGCTCCCTGGCCAAAAGAGGTTTAGTACCAATGGCAAGAGCTTCTCTTCTAGATAATGCCTTCACTTCTTATTATAGGCTTTCCTCCAGGACATCCACCTGAGCATTTTCTCTTCATTTTATTATTCAGATTTGGAATATGAATGCAAATGTATTTGGTGGCTCTACTGGGAGGCTTGGATTTTGGGTTCTTCATTCAAAGATTTTAGGTTCGTCCCCAAAAGAGCACTCTTTACATGGACTGTGAAAATAATGTGAAGTGGGATGTGATGCTGATGAACTCACAATGAATGTTATACAGGCTGCTGGTTATAAATATCTTCAAGTAATCTTCCAGTTTCTGTTATGTTATGAGGTTTCCACACAGAATGCAACCAGGCATTAATGACAGATTATTAGTTACTCTGACTGTGCCCCACGATAGGAGGTCAAGCACCCTGTGCTTTTGACAACTATTTCATGGGATCCTATGTCTTGCCAACATATTTGCTTTAATATTGAGCCTCCACAATCTGAGAATAAGACAAAGGGCCCACATCCCGAGTATCTGAGGCTAAAGAATTATGGGAAAACAGGGTTATCCTGGAATATGTTGCAGAGGTGCCCGTTCAAGTGGTGCTTGCTCTTTTTGATCCCTTGGTCTGTCTTTTCATTCCCAGGCTTTTCACATGCATGGCCAGGTTGATATTCTTGAATGAAGCACCTGTATCCCACTGCTGTGGAGATAATTGTCCCTGAAATTCTGAAAACAAGAAGGACTAAATTACATCCTGTACCTCCCACTCACTTTTGTGAGGAACCCTGCCTTTAGAAGGCTCACATTTTGCCTTTCAAAAGAAAAACTCTACTCCTAAACAGTTTAAAGGTGTCATTTATCATGGCTTTTATCTTTACATTTGAAGACTATTCACTGAGTCAATAGACCTCAGTTTTCAGAAAACTTCCTTGCATCAGGCCTGTTTTCTTTTCCTGCATTTCACCTCATTAGGCCAGGATCTGTTTTTCTGCCTTCTCACCCTGCACATGAATAGTCACCAATGAAAGTAGGGGAAAATATAACCTGCATCAAAGGGGAGAGCAGCAAAGCTCTGAGACCATGTCCATTCCCAGAAAGAAAAGAGTGAAAAAGAAAAAGGGGTTTACTGGGTGGGAAACCCAATTTCTAGAAAACAAAAAAAGTCTGAAGCATGCCAATGTTTTGAATGGGAAATCTAATAGTGACTTCAGCTGTTGGATGACAAATAAAGCAATATTTGCCTAGAAGGGAATACTCTGAGAGGCCAAAAGAGGAATTGAAAATCAACACTGAACATTGATGGTACAGAAGGCTGTAATTCTTACAAATGACTGTATGCCCAAGAACTTGAGTGTCTCACTGGAAATAAAGCTGGCAAGGTAGGATGAATTTTACAAGACAAAACAGAGCTATATAATCATGACTTATTAACCAATATCCTAATAGGAAATTGGAACAACCACAAAAAGAATTTTCAAATCTCCATGAAGGTTTGGGGTTTTTTCCAGTATAAACATAACAAGCTACACAGCTGAGCTGTACATCAGTGGCTATGGACTGACAAAACACATTAAAAAAGCATTTCTATGGCAAATGTGTTGGCAAACGTGGTATCAGGCAACTATGCAAGAGCTACCAGCATGGCTTCTTTTGTGTCCCATCAAAGCTAGCCTTTAGGCTGGGTTTTAAGCTATATTGAAGAGAAACATGACTGATAAGGGATAGTTAACAAGCCATTAAGCACACAGTTTTACAGCCAGCCTCATCTGTCTATTACAGCAAGTGGCATGTGCTCTGAGACTAGGTGGTGTTAGGCAGCCACACTTTTTTAGGAATGTACACTTGAAATACAAGTAATTGGCAAGGATGAGTGGTCTTCACTGCTGAACATAAGTAGCACTCTGTATGTGCTGAGGTTCAGGTTTTTTTTAAACTTCTCCATTATATGCAGAATTCAAAGAGAAGTGCCCACTAAGAGGGAGCATAAAAGTTATTGCTCTGCAGGGGACACCTACTGGGCATACTCTCCTCTAAACAATCCTTTTGCTATGAAGGAGTTTTTTACATACAGGATATGGCAAAGCAGGGGTAAAGGATCTTTATGTCTCAAAATATCACCCTAGTGTTGTCATTCAGCTCTATCTGGACAGGACAGCAACACACATTTGAAAAACATAGGATCCCAGAGACTCCAGCTAGGTTTTGAAGATGGTCACCATTATTTTGGTCACTGTTTGGAAGGGAGAACATGAATTTTGGCAGGCAAATACAAGAGATCTGGTTTTGTAAGATACGCATTAATATTTTGAACTATGGAGCATATGCAATACCTGCTAAACATTTTCATGAAAGGACAATAAATTTCTGCTTAGAGACACGCACCAATACAGCTGTCAAGGGAAAGGACAATTAATGGAGAAACTAAAGAGCTGGCCTCCCTGCCACACCAAAGAGGTCAATGTCTTCTGTAGTGGCAGCAAAAAATACTGCATTCACAGGCAGTCCCACTGTGCTGAAAGGTTTTATTCAAAGAGCTGCAAGTTAATTAGAGGAAAGTTGAAGGGCTGTCAGATAATGCTAAGCTTCATTAAATACTGGCTTCCTGGCCAAAAAACCTAAGACATAGACAGGATACATTTTGTTTTAATTGCTTTATGCTTTTACCACAACTTGGCCACCTTAAATATCAACTTCCTCCACAGATGTAACTGATCAGGCAAAAGGGAGAGGACAACAAGGGTGCATCACGATTTTGGCCGGCATTACACTAAGCCAAAAAAAGAAGTAATTAGTGAATGTATTTTTGTTTATGTCAGTCTGGCAGACAACGGAACATCAAAGTACCTTTGGTACACACTGGAGCTTTTATAGAGCTAGGAAATGAGACATATAAATGTGACAAGCAGAGTTAAACGGAATGAATTTTTCCTCCAATTTGAATAAAATCACCTAATTTTGCTTCCTGTAGCCTTATTGGGATATTTTTGGTCTCTTTACAAGATGTTCTCTGTTATATGAATAAAACTTTAGGACTTCAGAGAATCCAACAGGATTTGAATTAAATTTGTAGTATGTGGGCAAATATAGATGCCTGCTGAAGACTAAAGAGAGTAGTAGAACAGAAACAGGACATGAGCAGTCATGGGATCAGAAAAAAGTCACATGGCTATTTCTATACCATACAGTTACAGTAATTAGAAGAGCAAACCATTCCTAAGCAAGCTGCAGCACACTGCAGAGAGGCTAACAGGAAAGTATGTAGGGGTCTGCAGGTGAAAAAGGGTTACAGAGCACTTATTTAATCCAGGCTAACAAGCAAAGCAGTTGTTCATGAGTGTTTGGGGTCCTTTACACATTTGTGGCTGTAATTCTGAACTGCCTGGCCATACACATGCATGGTTCTCAGCCCTGATGCTCCTGTGATTTGCAGAGTAAATCTTTGTGGGATTTCATGAATTGCTTTTAGAAAAATAATAATTTCTAAGTCCACAAAATCTATGGTAATTTAACAGGACAAACCATATTGAGCGTTTACTCAACAACTCCTGTATGAAAAATCTTGACTTAAATTCACTGTCTCTTCCAGAGAGATTTGAAACACAGAGAGAAAAACTTCGAATTACAAACATCTCTGTCTGAGTGGTTGCAAGGCCTCACTGATGATTAATTACACTTCAATTTCAAGTTGAATTTGCCTAGCTTCTGCTTTCAGAAAAATGTGTTTTTCCAAGGCCTTTTTCTCCCTTACTTTGCAGACACCATCTATTACTTATTTTAGGAAACAATGCAAAAGACTTCTTGAAAATGCTGGGATTTGGAGTGGAGAGAAGCAATCAATACCGTGTGCTTTGGGAGGAAAATGATCTCCAGGAATGGCACAGCAAACTGCAGCCTCAGGTGTGAAACCTTCCCAGGAAAACTATGCAATAGCAAAGTTACAAATTTCAGCTTTGACTTCTTTTTCCTGTTTACAGCTCTACACAGCCTTGCTCTTATGAATGATCATTAAGGACTGTGTTTGAATCCTACAATTCAGTCAGATTGAGAGAACCTTCTTTGAGAGATATTTAGATACAGGAGAACAAGGAAAACACCTCCTCCCTCCCCCTTCTGATGCTTTCTGTGGAGTTTGTCTAAAGCATACAACATTTGCTAACAAGCCTCTGGTCATTGCCATCTGATTTTCCTGCCAGGTATGGCTCTGTTACTCTTTCTGGTGCTACATGCAGAAAACAAAGCCCAATATATTGAATCATATTGCTTATGTACAATGTGAGATTGACAAAATGACACCAGTGCTTTTAATCTGAGCAATACATTTTTTTTTTTTTATTATTTCACTGCTAATTCAATGGTTAATGTCCATTCATAGCAGTGTTTTATCAGGATTACATTAGCCTATGGAACTGGCAGTCAGGTAAAAATGAGATTTTATTTTCCAAGGAAAACCAAAGATGTCTTCTTATCCCTGGTTAAAGCATGAAAGAGTCCTTGCATGCAGAGTAGCAGGGCTATGGCAGCACACACATTTCCATGGGTGCAGGGACATGCACTCTTGTCTCTCCCTGTGTGTGCAGGAACTGGGGAGGCTCTACTATGGGCATCTTCTCCACTGGTCATGGGATGTGTGCTCAGTCCCGTGGCTGTGGTGGTGTGGAAACACTCTGCACAGGGAAAGCTTGAGGCTGGTCTCACAGCTGAAAGCTTTTCATGCCAACATTAAAACAAAGAACTGTGTTCTGGAGGACAGGTCTAACCAGCTCTGCCATGCAGCTCCCAGCAGGGAGCTCTGTCTTTTGAGTTAAACCAAGGACTGACCTGCAGTCCAACTAGAAAAGTTATCCCTTCGTAGAGATCCGGTCATTTTTCACTCTGACTCACTGAGCATCTCACTTACCTTGCTACATTGGTGTTATTATCAACGACAACCTGGCTTGCTATAATCCCCAGTGAAAATGCACTCTTCCTTTTTCTGCTTTTCTTATTAAGAGGATGAATATATGAGAGAATTAATCCCACTGCATATTTCTTTGGGGGATTTTTGACCTGTTTTGTGATGTCCTTCTCTTCCCTTCTTCTGTCTTTAATCTTCTTTTTTTCCCTGGGTGTTAGGTTATTTATTCAGTCTATGATTCCCCCAGGCTTATTATCTGGTGAAGATCTCAAAGATAAGTTCTCTTGTAGACCTCTGTAAATGCACAGGGAAGAGATTTGTTTAAGGGTATTATATTGCAAAAAAGGACAGTGTAGATTATTTGTTATCACAATGAGTCTAACAAGCCAAGAATATTCTAGTTATATAGTGGAAAACAGGGGAAAATGGACAATATCTTGTAAAGGACCTTGTAACTGTCTCTTGCATGTCCCTTTGCTTCCTTAGCCTGAGTTGTCTGCTTCTGCCAGGTAGAGGTAGCCACTGAAATCTCCACTGAGGGTTGCTCTGCAGGCACATACACATCTTTGTTGTTGTTGTTGTTGATGATGTCCTGTTTCAGCACTTTCTGGTGTCCAGCTTGGATGGAAATTAAGCTCAGAAGATGTTGCCAAGTGTTTTCTCCAGGATAAGAGCTACCTTGTGCTCAACATGAGAAAATACTTGTGGGATTTTTTGTTTAAAAGGATAACTTTGTTTCATTTCAGAAAATTCCTTCTCTGTCTGTTCCTCACCTATTTCAACAATCATACCAGACTAATGCTTTGTGATCCTGTGTTCATCAGAGATGATGTTTTATTAGGTAACCTTCAATCAAGTTGCATCCAAGGTCATGGGTGAATGCAGCTCATCTCTACCCCTCAATTTCCATATTGTGAAAACACCAGCTGTGAAACAAAGGGAAACTGTGTCTCAGGGCTCTGTGCTCTTCTACCTGATTTTTTACATGCCTGACCACCAGAATGGGGCGTACTACTACATAAAGCAAAAGAGACAAAAAAATGAGAGGTTTCAGAGCCAGAGAGTCAGGAATTAGTATGTTAAACAATGAAACATTTAAAAAGCTACCACGGGATATGGGTACCTACCTCTTGGCCACAAATCCTGACCTGGCAGTTCTGCACTGAACCCACCCCTCCACTCTTCCCTTCTCCCCAAGTAAATGCTTAGCCAAGATTTGCCATAAGGACTCAGCTGAATCATTAAGGCTTAATCTTTTTCTCCAAGGCAATAAAACTAAGGCTATTCAGGTTATTAGTTAAAGGGTATTCAAAGTTATTTAGGGTATTGGGGTTGTTTGGAATATATATATATATTTTTGGGTCTATTGGACCCTCCAACCAGAGTGTTCTAATCATAAAGTTAAAGTTAAATGCAATCTGAAAAGTGCTTTGGATGTGAGGGGACAAAGACTTGTTAAAAATCCTCCCTGTTGGGGAAGCCTTAGCAGATGTGGGATCGAGTAGCTGGGCAGCTGGTTTTGGAGGGGGAGGCTGTGGGATGACTCAAGAGAGCACAGCTTGGCTGTGACTGTGCTGGGACAATCTTGGGCTGATGTGGTGTAAAGATACCTGACAGATTGGGCTGCACCTCCAATACAGAGAGAGGCATCTAACTTCTGTGTGCCAGGAGGATGTAGGCATGGACCAAGAGAGGGGCATAAAGGATTTCAGGGCTTGGAAACATAATTTCTACTTGGAATATTTAAATCTAGCTGGAGTTCATATGAACGCTGCACTAGATATCCATATGCACTTCCAGGCTTTCAGCACTGGATGAGACAGGTTTTAAAAGATCACAACTTCAGATCTAGGCAAGATTTGAGTATTAAAAGCCTTTTGTGACTCCAAGTCATTTCGAGTAATTAGCTGCCTATTTTCCAGGGAAAAAGAAGAGCATACGAGGATGAGTATAGAAGGTCAGAAGTTTCCCTTTAATCACCCTCAGTAAGCATTGTAGATGTAAGAAAAGCTAAGCATTATCCTGTCTTCATTTCTCTGAATGCTAATTTCATCTGCAGACTGACTTGGTCTCTGCTGCACTTCCCAGGTTTTGCTGGGAACACATCCCAGAGGAAGTCTTCTGCATTAAGGATAGATTTCTTCTTGCCACATGCTTCCAGCACACTGATTGTTGACAAGAGACATTTGGGACATCATCTAACATAGTCCTGTGGAGCTTCATGCATGAACCACCTGGAAAAGAACACCACTACTAGGAAAAAAAAAAAAAAAAAAAAAAAAAAAAAAAAGCTTGCAGCCACAGGAAAAGTTTGGTTCCCTCTAAAAGGGCCTGTAGACAGAACAGAATGTCTTTGGTGCAGTTAAATTGGCTTCAGCTTTGTTGCTCAATTCACATTTATGCAAAAGGAAAATGAGGAGAGGTGTAGCCAAACATTTATTTAAATTAATCTGTTCCTCTTTCCTACTAGAAATATACATTTAGCCTGAAAAAAAAAAAAAGAAAGACCAGAAAAAAAAACCAAAACCAAAGCATGTCAGAATCCTTATGAGAATTTTTAATTGTTTATTTCTAATGCTTATATCTCTTGGCCTTTCTCATCCAGCATCTCATCCTGAGGCCTTAGACTTAATCCAAAGATGCTGTAATGTTGCAGAAATTAATCAAACAAGGTACTTCCATATATCCTGTTGCCAAATGGTCCTTTCATAATTTTTTTTCCATTAAGGTATTCTGGACTGAACATTAGTACAGATACACTTGTGCAAGTATGACCATTATTTCAGAAGAGTCTCAAGTAAATCTAATGAAATGCCTTTTCAACTCACTCGGGTCTTAGGTAAATAAACTCTTCTACACTGCAAATTTTTTGAGTGAGGAATGGGGAGGGCAAAAAATAGAAATAAATTTCCTAAATAAAACATAAGTAGGAAGTATGCAATATTTCAGGTTATTTTAGAGGACTGTTTTGTATTAAAGCACTGAAAAGAGTAAAAAGCAGATAAATCATCCAGCCTGAGTTGATTAGAAAGTGTTTTGATGCAGTAGAAATTCATTACATACTAAAAAATATACCGTTTTTATAGGCTTCTAGATTTTATATTTTTATAGACTTTTATAGATTAAGATGGAAGAAAATGCCAGTTATTGAACCTGTTATTTAAATGATTTTAATATAATACTAGTGTCATCCTAATTTTTAGTGTGATATTCATTCAGATGTGATAATAACTTGCAGATGTTTTAACACCATCAGTTTTAGACCACTGCATCAAACAGCCATTAATTACAAGATGCTACTTTTGTTACAAGACCTGTTTAGAAAGTCTTGATAAAGCTAAAACATGTCAAGAGTTACTAAGAGCTCTCTTGGCAACAGCTGAATTCACAGCTGGAAGAAAGACTTTAAGTGAGTCTATTTTTACCTCTATGACCAGCATCAGTGCTGGAGTGGAGTGCATCTGCTCTGTCTGTCACTGCTGATGTCCACGGTGTTGATGAGTGCCATGGAATGGCCACTGAAGTTGTTCTTCATCAGAGATCACAGGATCTACCTGTGAGATCCACTGAAGCCTTGAATTCCGTTCTCACTCAAATGAACCAAACTGTCTGCCATTTTCCCTCTGGAAAACTGAATGTGGCAGAGCTCTGCTGCTGTCATTCCTTGATACTGCCAGAGAAGGCTCTGTTCCATCCCAAACTGGAATTATAACTTTAAAAAAGTTAGTCCAATCAGCAAAATTATATTTCCATTAGATAAACAAATACTTTGTGACACTGTCACAAGTTTAAAGTTAAAACATTTTGCTATAATTTATCTGTAGCACCTTTGAAAGGAAAAAAATGTTTGAAACAATTTAACGTGCTTATTTCGGTAGCTTTATTTCTCCTTTTTATTATTTTGCTATGAAACTAAACTTTGGCAGAAAGTGATACTTTTCTGAGAAAGTTTAGTTTCCACAAGTCACACTGGAAGATTCAAGCAAGTTTTTCTTGAGTCCTTAGCCTTCCCCATAGATTGTGTTTCAATGCCTGTGTCAGTACAGATGTGCAACCAGAATTACAAACTGTCTCTTCAACATCCACTTCCAGTGAAGAGCAGAGGGAAATTTGTCTCCCCTGATCTGACACCTGATGTCCCTTGTACTTGAACTGATCACTGCAGTTTGATGTGGGAAAGGACATAAGGAAAACTCTCTCTAAATAATTTTTAAACCCTATTCTTTATCTCAATAAGACTTTTACCACTAAGCCTACTGACTCCAGCAAAGTATGTAGTTAAGCACTTGTTTACGATCACATGCTGATTGCTCCATTACAGTTGGGAAATAAAACTGAAGGATTTATGCAACTTTGCTTTTTCTGTTACTTGAGGTTCTCTCATTTATCACATTCAGTGGCCTGGAGAAAGGTACATGCCCTTGCTGAAAATCAGTTTCATCAGATCCTTTTGACTTTTATGCTTTTTGAAGAATGAATGTGTTCAGACAATGATACTACCAGGGGTTGCAGTCCATCCTGTGCTAATAATTCTCAAAGGTCACTGAGCCAATTGTGGGTCTTTGTGACTGTACAGGGTTTGCATGACATGGATTTGTGTCTTCTGTAAGAATTTGCCAGGAGCTTCCCTCATTTCTGATGGAGCTAGTGCCAGCAGGCTTCAAGATGGACCCGGCAAGGCTGAGCTCATCAGTGAAGGTGGAAGCTCCTCTGGAATAATGTATTTCAGAAGGGGAAAAGAGTTATGAAAATAATATGTGACAGAAAAAAACCTCTGCAGACCCCAAAGCCAGTGAAAAAGGAGGGGTAGGAGGTGCTTCAGGTGCTGGAGCAGATTCCCCTGCAGCCTGTGGTGCAGACCATGGTGAGGCAGCCATGCCCCTCAGCCCATGGAGGACCATGGTGGAGCAGAGATCCACCTGCAGCCCATGGAGGACCCCAAACCAGAGCAGGTGCCTGCCCAAAAAGGAGGCTGTGAACCCACAGGAAGCCCAAACCAGGGCAGGCTCCTGGCAGGACCTGTGAGGAAAGGAGCCTGCACTAGGGCAGGTTTGCAGGCAGGACTTGTGGCCCCGTGGGGGATTGCTGCTGGAGCAGGCTGTGCCTGGGGGAACAGCACCCTGTGCCAGGAGCCCAGGCTGGGGCCATTTGTGAAGTGCATCCTGTGAGAAGGAGTCACACCAGGGGAAGTTCATGGAGGACTATTTCCTGTGAGAGGACCCCAGGGTGGAACAGGGAAGAGCATGAGGAGTCCTCCCCATGAAGAAGTAGCAGCAGCAGGGACAACATGTGATGAACTGACCACAACCTCCATCCTTGTCCCCCTGCACTGCTGCAGGGAAGGAGGGAGGGAACTTTGAGTGAGGTTGAGCCTGGGGGGAAGGGAGGGGTGGGAGATTTGGGTTTATTTCTCATTACCCTGCTCTGATTGATTAGTAATAAATACAATTAATTTCCCCAAGTGATCTCTCACTGTTCTTCTCTTGAGCCATGAGATTTTCACTCTGTTTTCTCTCCCCTATCCTGCCAAGGAGGAGAGTGACAAGAGTGGCTTTTGTGGGCACCCATCATCCAGCCAGGGTCAAACCACCACAGTGACCCAGGTCTTGATGGATTTTCTGTCATGCAATTTCACTCCTTGGACAGATGAAAAAAGTTCTTATATTGTGGTTATATTGTATCCCATCAACAATTCAGTACAGACAGTAGGAGGCACCGAGTTCTGCCTTCTTGGTACTTATGTCCACTATATGGTGTGCTGAAAATCAGGCCCCTGAATTGGTGTGATGGGCAGAGAAAACTGTCAGGACAGGACATACTGCCTCCAGAGTTATCCACTCATAATTAAAAGCCATGGCTGCTATTAATACCTGCCAAAGTGGTTAGTCTGTACCTGTGCATGTGTACATCAGTCATATTTGCTTCTCACCTTACCTAAAGCTTATTTTGTCTCTGTCATGGATGTTGATTTAAAACCACATAAGAAGAAAATGAGAAAGATTTGAGCTATTTTCTGGTGAAGGGGTGTGATAATTTATTGATCTGGTATTCATGTGAAACATTATATTCTTAATAAGAAAACCTACTGAAAAAATAAACATGTTTGTATTTTATAATTTCTGCACACTCTTGTTGGAGAATAAATGAGCTTCCTACCCCTCCAGCTGCCTCTCTGGCTTCTACTGTATAATGTCTCGCTCTCAACATACTCAATTTCTCTTATCACTGTCAACTAACATGAGGCCCCTCTGGCTTTTCCTGGGCTGTTTTCCTAACAGAGTTTTAAAAATTAGTTTATAGGTTTCTGCTCTAATTTTTCTTCACTTCTCTGGTTGTACTTTTTTTTTAAATCAGCTCTGAATGTTTTTAGAGCTTATGTGTTAAAATAGAAAATATAATCTTAGATAGGAATTTTTTAAACTTCTCAGTTGTATTCCCATGTAAGAGACAAAATAAAATAAAAATTAGACTAATAACAAGAAGTAATTGTTTCAAATGGAGGTTAAGGATCATTGGAAGATATAAAAAGAAGTCAATAAATATATTCAATACCAGATAAACTCTTTCAGCCCCACTTAAATGAACATCACAGAACCACCAATTTGTTTTTCAGATAAATGGTATCTTTCTTGGGCTTCAAAGACTTTTATGTGGAGGAAAAAATTGGACATTAAATGATAATTGCTACAATGGAACTTATTTTGTCAGCCAATACACTTCAAGGTTTTTTAAGCCTATTTGTTCAGTGCTGACTCCCAAATACCAGTGAGGAATAAGTTCATCCCACAAAGGTTTCTTCACTCTGCAAGGATTTTCTCCCCAGAGAAAAAAATAATTTTGTGTTTGCATGATTCGACAAATTCTGGTTCTGCAACAACATCCAGAAAATATTCAAAAATAATGATCTGCATAATGAATGAAAATGAAAACAATCTTAAAAGGAGAAAAGTAGATATATAAATCAGAGATACTTAATTAAGAATTTAAAAACAAGAAAAAATACATGTAGGCAGAAATCTTATGCCTCTTATTTAACTTCAAAATTTAATATGGGTGATGATATCTGCAGATTAAAACCTCTGAATGAAAACAGGTTCAAGGACAGAGGAATGAAAATGGGTTCTGGTCCTCTCTCATTATCTCAATCAGCATTTTCATAAGGTAATTGGATGTGATCAAGCAATTTCATCTTAGTCTAAAAAGGTAAAATATTGAGTACTTGGTATTCAGGACATTTCTTTTAATCTATTGCCCATAAACAACCATGGCTCATCATTTTCTCACTCCTCTATAATATATTCATCCTGTAATCACCACTTAATGTAAGTATAGATAGGCTGATGGATGCTTTCTCTAGAAGGTAAAGAAAAACTTTTAAACCACTCATGCTCTTATTTATTGACTAATGGTTCTCATAACAATTTCCTGCATTATCACCTTAAATATTACCTCTTGTTTGACTGAAGGAGAAAGGCTACTTTTGTTTTCCCTGAGCAGCAGGAGAATGAGTCAACAGCTGTAAATTAGGGGATCCACAATGAAGACTTCAGTCTAAGTCCCTGCATCACAGAAATACACCCTTCAGGGGGCTTTAGACCCCAGTCAAGGGAGCAGAGAGATACAAAGATAGATAGTGAAACCTATCTACAGGTGTAGATGAAACCCATGGAGAGACATCTTGTATATATATATATGTATGTATTTGAGATTGTTTATGAGGGGAGAGAGAGTCTGGTAAGGCCGTAAGAGGGCAGGGAGGAGGGAGGGGAATAATCATTGTTAGTCTGTTGGTGTCCCCAAGATGCTCCCATCACTGCAGTGTTTTTTGTTTGTTTGTTTGTTTGTTTGGTTTTTTTGTTTTTTTTTTTTTTTTTTTTTTTTTTTGTTGGGTGCACTTTTTTGGCCAGCAGAAGTTGACAAATTGGAACTTTGCCTGTACCTGAAGATTCAGTGGTTTTGTTAGAGCCAGGTTCAAAAATCAACAACAAATTCATACACTTGGACAGGAGTGACCTGCTTGCCAAAGGACATGTTTATTACCCAATGAACCTTCCAGCTTCCATGTCCATGCTGTGTCACTAACAGTGTCTCCTCTGGAGTAGGAAGCACGAGGAATGCTCCCAGGCTCCTGATCAAATACTTCATTTGTCCAGTCAGTGGTAATGCCAAGGCTGCCAACACATTCTTATGGCCAGAGCACACTGTCAAAGCTTTTATTGGGTTGTGAAAATGTTGGTTGACAGTGGGAGAGAGGATTATGGAGCACAGCACAACTCAATACACACAGGCAGAGCTTTTCATGAATGAAGATCATTTATGTTATGACCCTTGGCTGAATGATTCAGAAGATGGAATGTAATGATGAGTGAATCAGACATGTTTATACAGGAAGGGATTGCCATGCCCTGAAAACAACTCTTGATAGTGCTATTTAGTACAGTTACAGATGGTGGTGATGTTTTATAAGGAACAAGGAAAGGAATTGGTGATAGCCTGGAACTAGCAAAGGGCTATTCTCGCTGCAGTAAAAAGAGAGGAGAAAATCCTGAGCTGAGACTACAAAAAAGAGATTAAAACCTTGAATCTACATGCAATAGATGTCTGCTTCTTCAATTAATAAGATCCAAGATAGGGGCAAGAGTTTTAATTATCTTGCAACATTTGTTAAGGAATTGCTGATAAAAAAATTTGCTTGTGATTCAAAGGGGCATGTGGACTTCTGTACATTTCAAATAAAGTTCAGATCAGACAAAAGATAGTTTCTTCACCAGAAAGAAGTAGAGATAAGGGCTCTTGCACACAGTTTCCACATATTAGCAGGTAGGTCTTCTCTCTGGTCACGAAACTACTGAATGTGACTCTCCCTTGCTCCTGTAAACTTGACACAAACAAGTTTCTCAATGAAAGGCTACTTTCATTTCCTGTTTTGTTTTTTTGTTGGTGTGGTTT
>VWYO01024418.1:40762-66191 GCA_013400275.1 Rhadina sibilatrix
TTTTTATGAAAAGGTTAACTTATTTGCCAAAACAAAATATTTTCTGATAAGAAACCATTCCAGCAAAGTGCTTCATCAAGTTTGCATACCACACATTTTTTAGTTTTAAATATAACCTTTTCTGGGAGCACACACTTTAACAAAAGCAATTCAGCTTCCTTCTCTTAGTCTATATCAAACACCTGACTGGAAAAGATAGGGTCATGCATATTTCCATTTCCTAACTTCACCTTTCAGTATATGAAACCTTTAATCCCCCTCCCTCATTCAATATCCAAACCAGTTATGTCACTTGATTCTGCATTTATTGCATTTTATATCACTCATCCATAGTTCATTGGGTTTTGTTGCACTTTTTGGATTTCTGCCCAGGTCCTTCTTAGACCATGGGCACAGTTTAGGCCGAAGATATAAACTCTCTCTAGACATCCACCAGTGTATCCTAAAGCCAGGCTGTGAGAGGAGGAAGATGTGATGCAAAAGGAAAGAGCCTGTTTGCAGTAAATTTGAAAATTGCATTGTAAACCTTCATGAAGAACTCAATCTAGTCTGAAGGGTTTTATCACCACAATTCCAATCAATTTGTCCCATTGAGTACATTAAAAGAGTGAAAAGGATTATATCTGGCTTCAGTTCAGGTGTTACTGGAGCACAGCATTTCTGTTATGTGCTCCTTACAGGATATGTGTTCCTTGCAGGATGTGTGCTAGTTTGTCATGGGTGGAGGGATAATTTTCTTCCCACACATCAGTACTCATCAGCACCAACCCTCCACCCCAGTTTGTAGGTGGGCAGCTCCAGCTCCTTTCATTAGTTTCACAGTGATTCCCCTTGCCTCCTCTCTCACTCTTCTCTGAACAACACAGGAATGCTTAATGGTAAAGAAAAAGTCAATATTTATTTACCAAATCTGAAAGGTAACCATTTTTGTGGAAAAATAAAGACTCAATATGAAGCTGCTTTTGTGCAGGCTTGACGTCTTGCCTCATTCACTATCTCCTACCTGTGTTTTGCTCAGTACTTGCTAAATTAAAAAGGGTTTGTCGTGAATGAGGGTTTCTAAAATGCCTCTCCTCACTTACTCTTTCCATAACTCTGAGACCTCTCCTTTGGATTTAAATCTCTGAAGTTCAGAGCCTAGGATCATTGCTAAATGGAGGAGTATTGGAAGGAACACCTCCTGCAATCTGAAGGGATCAGAAGTTGTTTTCTTGGACATGCCTGTAAATCCCTGCCTTCTTCCTTCCTCACCCATCAACACTCACCAAGTCCTTTGTCTCAAAGGAAAGAGAAAACAATATAAAAAGAGTAACAGCAGAAGGTACTTTTTTGTCAAAGATGTGAACTGCAGAATCTGAAAATCTTGAACATTTCAGCCTTTCATTTCACCAGACTTTTTTTCTTCATCTTCTCTACAAACAGTTCTGTCGAGACAGTATATTTTAAATCAATTCCAATGAATTTACCCATCCTTACCCACTCCAAAGAAAAGGATAATTGGTCTTGTTTGTTGTTTTTTGATTGATGGGGGTTTTTTTATTGTGGTTGGTTGGTTTTGGCATGGCCTTTTCATTTTATTGTTGCTTATTTTTTTGTTAAGCACAGATCACCTAAAAAAGTTTTTCTTTCAAAAGCTCATGCAAATTTAGTTCAATTTCAGTAAATCCCTATGCAAATATTCTTCCTTCAGGATGGAAGTCATCCCAATGGACTTAGTTAAGTCACTTTCAAAAATGTATTATACTAAACTAAATTAATTCTACTTTAGGCCTGTCAGTACTGTAGGCAATACAGTGATACGTTAGGGTATGCAAGCATACTTGGGTGTTGGAATATATGTAATGATATCAGCATGGAGCTCTGTCCCAGATGATGAGCTTCACTGAGAAACAGCATCCATTAGCACGAGGGAACTGCTGTAGGAGTGCAGCAATATTGCTGCTGGCTCGTGGAATTCTCTGTGCCAACACTTTGGGCAGAGGGAGATGTACCCCCTTAGTTCTGAGAAAGAGTCTCAACTGCTGTTTAATGAAGTTTAGCTCTGCAGTCCTCAAACTCTGAATATTTGCTTCTTTGCAGTAATTGCTTCATCTCCATAGTGGGGAATGAGGGCATCACCTCAGTAAGAGAATGTCTGATTACACTCAGCCAGCTTAAATTCCAATTTAATTTTATGCTCACTACTAATTTTTATCAGCTTCCCCAAGTGTTCCTCAAGCCCTCTATGAAAGAAATGAGGTTTGTGTTCAAAGAGAGTAACTCTGCTTTAGACAAAGTAGCTAATATCTCCATTATATTGATCTTCATGCAGAGTGTGAACACATCACAGGAAGGAATGAATAGAACAACTCTGTGTAGACAGAGTACAAGACTGCTCTGTAGTCTACCTACCTGATGAAAAAATATTGAGAACTAACTCTGTGTTCCCCCTTTACTTGGATGGGTTTGGAGCATGGCAAAAACTTTTGTAGTGCCAGCTTTCAGTCTGGCACTGCAAGCGCGTGGACATGGTTAGCCTGCCAAAGGAACCCACCTCTCTCCAGAGCTAGTTAAAAGGCAGGTTTTCCCTTTGTTCTGAACTGTATAAAACATTAATTTGTTTCAAGAAATAATCTGTTGGAAAGACAGAAGTTATGTCTGAGAACATGCTTTCTTTTGAAACAGACTTGACCCTAGAGCAGCAAAGCCAAAACACACAGATGACCAGATACATGGCAAGGAACCTGGAAGGCTGATACTGCTGGGAAACTCAGTGCTCCCAAACCATGTGTTGGCCCTGGGCACATTCTACCTCCTACCAGGAATCTCCCCTGCTGCCAGATTAATAGCAGAGCCTGGCTGAGCCAGGATTAGCCACACAGTAGCCCAGACACCTCAGAAACCCTGCAGGGTGGCTGGCAGGAAGGCAGGACACAGCTCTCCCCCAGTAACATGGGTGTTTTCATAGGTGATGTATCTTCACACTATGAACTTCTGGGAAGTCCCAGTGTGGCTCATCCAGAGTGGGAGGATGCTGATTCCATGTGCCACAGGGCCCCTTCTGAGTTTCCTGGGAGCACCTATGGGAGTAAAATCTGCTCTTTGCTTTCTGACTGTCCCTGTGCAGTGAAATGAAGCAGAATGGAATTGATCCTGCTTTGAGGGGAATTCTTGTTGTCAGTGCCTGTTTACCTGTAGCTTGAAATTAGCTGAGTGAGGGCTGAGAGACCTCCCTACCCTGGCTATTTGCCTTGCTTAGAGGGAGGATTAATCTTGCTTTGGCTCACTGCATCAACAGAGGGAAAAAACATGAATTTTTAAACCCAAATCCCCTTGAGATCAAGATTCTCCTCCTCCCTCACTGAATTGTCATATAACTGAGAGAGTAAAGCAGTCAGACATTTTTTTTTCTCCTACTTTTCTTCCTTCAAAAATTATCAACTCAGCCTTATAATGCAACAGTAATAAATGCATAAACCCTCAAATATCCTCCAAGGAGTCTGTGACCTACACAGGGTGAGATGTTATTTTCTATTTCCCTTTTCCTAGTCTCCTGTGAAATGCACAGTTCATAAACAGGCCAAAACATGCACATTTTATTATTAGCTACTTAGCACATTTATTATATGCTACTTTTGTTTTCACTCCTTACTCTTTCTCCTTATCAGTTGCTCTTGGTATCCGAGATTATGCTAGGTTATTTTTCTCTTTCCTCTAATAATATTTTATTGTAATAATGTAATTATACATAATGGTAAATAATGTAACAATGTAATAATAATTGTAATCTTGTATTTAGAATCTTCTTCATGCGATACATTGGCTTGTGTCCTCATATTCCCCACATCCTTCACTTTTCTATGCCCTTACTCTTTGTGTCTATCACATAAGGGCAACTTCCTCTCTTCCCTTTTCCTGCACATTTCTTGGTGTTCATGCTAACATCACCCTTGAGTGGTTGTATGATCTTTGTGGTTCTACCACTGGATCCTTCCCCTTGGCCACCCCTGGGGTCACAACACTCACTGCTCTCCCACTGTGAATTGACACCAAATGGTGCTGTGGAAGGCTCCTGTACCTATTTGAGTCCATACAGGCATTCCTTCCCAAGCCATCAGAACTCAAAAAGTGAAAAAATACAGTTTGTGCAGGTGCTCTGATCAGTACCTCCAGTCAAGAACTTAATCTTTATGATGTGGTATTCTTGGTAACCAGTAACATCAGTATGAAATTGGTGGAATTAGGGGAAAAACTTCGGTGTGACATGGTAGAGAAGAAAAGATGATATTTATTTACAAACTCCGTAATCTGGTTGACTTTATGAATGTGCACTCCTTCACTCTCAGACTTCATTTGCTTCTGCTGCCAGCCCCCTGTCAAGCAAGCTGCAAGGTGTGTGCCAGGGGCCTACACTCAGCAGGAAGGACTGAGGCTGTCAGGTCCTCTTGAGTCTTTCTCTGGGCTTTCTTTTGCCTGGTGACAGCAAATGACTGTCTGGACAGATCTCCCTGACCCTTCAGAACTGTGAGCTCATATGGAGCAGTGCCTACCCCCAGCATGTTCCTGGCTATAACCATTAGGTAGGATTGCTGCCCACTCTTTGCTTTTCTTTGCTTGGAAAACATCTGTTCTCCTGCTAGGCTGGTGGCAAAGGGCATAATGTGATCTCTTGCCATGTTGGTGTCACCCTCCTGTTGCTGAGATGCAAAGTTTGCTGGAGAGGCAGCCGGGCTGGGGGCTTCCCACAGGACAGATTTTCTGTGCTTGGTGTAACAATGTGCCCCCATTTCACTGCTGGAAAGAAGGTCCTGGGCATGGGATGCTAAGCACAGTGTCCTTTGCTGTCATTGCAGACCTTCTTAAAAATCCTCTTTCAGCTGCTTCTTTCCCTACTTACACACAAAGCTTTTCACTCCTCTGCCTACACATCATTCTTAGTATTTTTGTTACAAAACTCTAGAAAATCACCTATTAAACTAATTGATCAACAGAGCAACATATTCTAGAGATAAATTACGTGAGAGGTGGCACTGTAAAAACCACCATAAGACAAGTCTTTATAGGTGTTTAGAAACCTGACTCTGAAGTAATTCATTGGTATTAATTAGTGTAATTTCTCTATTATTTGACTCAGTCAAGGCACTTGTGTCATTCTCAGAAGAATAAAAATATGTAAGTACACGAGAGAACATAGTACTGCAAGGCTGGACAAAGTTTGACAGAGCCTGAGAAGCACAAGTAGTTTTTCTAGGAACTGAGCATTTACTGTAAAGCATTGGACTGAACAGTAAATGCAATTGACTTCTCATTGTAGTTCAGGAATGAATTGAAATTTCCTCCTGTTGAAATTGAGGATCCTGCCAGCTGGTTTGACAGGAAGAGGATGTACTTCTAACTATGCAGATTTTTGGAAGCTGTCTTCAATATTGAAAATGCAAAGGCATTTTACATCTGTCCTGGCAAATTTCAATCAGACTGTTCTAGAAATGTATATCCAATATATACTGATGAATAGGTGTATGCTTATATTTTTATTATTAACCATTGTCATGTATCAGAAAAGACTGTAATTTAGTACTATTTTATCTGCACTGTTTTATATCTTCTAAGAATAAAATGCTCCATGATTGTTTTGCCATGATTTGGCATTTCTGGGACCTGCAGAGGAGAGCAACAGCTGTGAGAGTGCAGGATGTAAAGACTCCTTGGAAAGTTTTTCATTACGTCTTGAATGCTAAGCACAGTGAAAAATGGACTGTGATTGAATTTCTTGATGAAGAGATAGAATAATTTTAGAAATAGAATAGTCTTCCCTGGTTGCTATCAAACCCATTGCACATTCAGATCTATTGGGTTTTTTTTCTGCTTCACACATCTTAAAAGCTTAGGAAAAATCTGGCAAAAAGGAGCAAATGGCAGTAGGAAAAAAAGACCCAAAAATTTAAGATCTTTCATCATTTGTAAAGGAAAAATCTTGTAAATTCAAAGACACAGTGAAGACAGTAAAACTGCAATGCCCATCAATACTGTCTTTGATGCAAAGTTGGATAAAAAATAAAGAGAAAGCTGGCTTTAGTCCAATATATTGATTTTGGCTGGGATAGAGTTAATCTTCTTAATAGTATCTGATATGGGGTTATGTTGTGGATTTGTGACCAAATTGCTGCAGATAATGCAGGGATATTTTAGTTATTGATAAGCAGCACTTGCACAGAGTCAGGACCTTTCCTGCCCCTGACCCCAGCCCAGCAGTGAGAGGGCTGGGGGTTCCCAGGGATTTAGGAGGGGACACAGCCAGGGCAGCTGACCCCAGCTGACCACAGGAATATCCCACACCACAGGCATCATGTTCAGAGCTGGGGGAGAAGGAGGGGGAGGATGTTTGGAGATACAGCATTTGTCTTCCCAAGGCACCCTTATGTGTGATGAAGCCCAGATTTCCTGAGAGTGGCTGAACATCTGCCTGCCCATGGGATGTGGTTAATGAATTCCTTGTTCTGCTTTGCTGTGTGCAGCTTTTGCTTTATGTATTAAACTGTCTATATCTCAACCCAAAATGTTCTCAGTTTTACCCTTCTGACTTCCTTCCCCACCCCACTGGGTGAGAGTGAGGGAGCAGCTGTGTGTGGTTGAGATGCCCACCAGGGTTAAGCCATGGCTTCCAAGAAAATAATTTGTACCAAACAACGGTTCAGGCAACAGATGGTTTAGATAGAATAGGAAAGGATTTTGAAGCATTAAACATATGTTATGGTGCTTACTGGACCATACTTTTTATGAAGATGATTATAATTTCAAATAATGACATGACTAATTCCAGTAAAGGTAAGTTCACCATCATATAGGAGCAATGGGGACAAAACACTGCTTGCCCTCTCAAGCTAAAGTGGGCAAACTACAGTCAGGACAAAGCAAAGCTTAAATGCCCTTGAAACTGAGATACTCCCTGACTGCAAGTGGGTCTCATTAAATAGTATTTCCCTTTGGTTTTATTATTTTTTTTTCTCTTTTTCTAAAGACTGGGGTTAAAAACCAGCTCTTTTTGCACTAGTACAGCAGTATGAGCTAGGACATGAGGCAGAAGATCTCAGCTGTCCTTTGCAAATCACAAACCTTCAGATTTCCTCAGGACTCTTCTCCTCTCCAGCCTGGCTCCGTCACCTGGGGAATTTAAGCAGATCTGTGTGTTTTTTCACTTACTGAGAAAGGACATTTGAGCCATATTAAGAGGGAGGAGATCACCAACTAATAGAAATGAAGAGAGCAAAGCATACCAAAAAAGCATCCAAAAAAACATCCCCAAGACCAAAAGCCCCAAAGAAAGCTGCAGGAATCTGACTTCCCTGCAGCTTGATTGGTGTTGGTGCTGCAGGTACTTCAAAATGCTGGTGGGCTGATAGCTCTGAGAAAACTATCCCTTCACCTGCTGTTCAACCTATCTCCCTAACACCGCAGCTGCATGAGCAGCATAATTGCTGCAATTCTTCAGGCTTATGCAGTATTAACACAGTGGGAGTTTTTTTAATTTCTATTTTTTTTTTTCTAAATTAGACAGTCTCAGAGCTTACCTGCCCAGTGAACACACCACTAAATGATGACAATAACAAATTGCCCTCCTTCCCCCACTAGAATCAGCATTATCCACTAATTGCACAATGGCTTTTGCACGGCTGCCTCCGATGTGCCCGTGCTGGGATGGGCAAATGCAGATTTCCCAGAGCAGCCTGAGGCCCAGGAGATGGCACTGTTTCATAGCTCTTGTGCACACCTGGACTGTGCTACAGCTGCTAATACAGCAGTTGGAGTAAATAACTTTCCTTCAGAAGTGATAATTTTCTGGTAAAATGATCAGCAAATGGAATTCTCTGAGTTCAGAAGTCTTAGTGGAAAAATACCAGATGAGTCTGAAGCTTTACCCTCTGATGCTAGCATATGAAAACTGCTCCCTGACTGACCGAATCAATTCCTTTGCTAACTAGTGGTGTAGGAATAGCTTTTTTATTTATTGGCAAATAATTCCCTCAGCTGCTAGTTTCAGTCCAATGCCCAAGGTTGGCAGCTGCAAAAGTATTCTTGTGGATAAAAGTAAAATGTAGAACTTGATCTGCCACATAAGACACATAGAGAGTGATAAACAAAAGTATGTTGTCTGGTTCCTGTGTGCATCATTACCTGGAGTTTACTGGGATTTAATCAGCCAATCCCCATTGTTATTGTGCCATTACAGGGACAGTGTTCAGCTCCGCAAAAGCAGAAGACAAGGCAGTCTCTGAAGGTGAGGGACAGAGCACAGGAGCTGAGCTTCTGTCCATAGGTAAGGGTGGGACTGGGGCCAAGTACCTCCATCTTACTTGGGATGGCCTGGGGTCCAGGAGATGCTGGACAGAGAATCCTGCTCTGGGCTCATGTAGAGTAGGAGAAAACGGTTCTTGTTTCCTTTGTTTATTCCCCTCAGGGTGCTTAGTTTGCCAGCCCAGAGCATCCCTGCCAGTCCAAAGCCCTCCTGCCCAGCCAGAGCAGCACACGTGCCTCTGCAGGCATGCACCACCCATGTTGTGGCCAAGCACTGCAGATCTGTATTGAAGCTTTAGGTCTCAGCACGCAGGAAGCCTGTCCTGTTGGCCCAGGGCAGGCCAGTGTCACAGCTCGGGAAGGGAGGGCTGGTTACCACCACCCCACCTCCATCTCTGTAAGAATAGATCCCATACATGTGCCCCAAGCACTGGCTTTTGTGCTTTCCAAAAGCCTTTACCCACCTAAGCCCATCAATATCTTGTGCCAAAGCACAGAAAACTGCCAGAAGCTTGTGAGAGATCCCACATCATCACCCAGGACCTGCATCCTGCCCCCATGGCCACCCCTCAAGCAGCTCCCTCAGCTTGTCTGGCAGAGCCTTCCCATCAAACAGCTGAGAGAGGCAACCCCCACAATGCAGAGCACCACAGCAAAAAGAATAACAAACTGCCCCCTCTCCAAATGCTTGTGCCAATTTAGAAATTAACATAATTTCTCTTTTGCTAAAAGCAAATACTGGGCACAGTCTGAATGAAACCATCTGCATCCGTTACTTAATTAGACCACAGTTTTGCAATTGGGGAAAGAATTATCCACTGGGATACAAGTTTTTCCTCTAGAGCAGTTTCTTGTATTTCCATCTTGTATCCTGTTGAGTATTCTAACAGAGCTAGTTGCCATACTCTCTCTAGCCTCTGAACCAGCTAAAATCATCTTTAAAGATGAATATTAACCTTACTCTTTGTCTGACTACTCTTAAAACACTCATAGACAACTGCTATTGCTTGTACCCTACCTCCTGAAACAGAAGTAGCACACGGGAAAATTAATAATGTGGGACAACCCTCACTTCAGTTGAGTAATACAAGACTAATGATTTGACTGTTTGTCCTTTTTTTTTTTCTTTTGTTCTTTTTTTTTTTTCTTTTACTAAACCTCTGTTTTAATATGAATTTCTGAAGAAAGCCAAAAATAAGATTTCTGAGGACAGACACAGGACTCCTGGCTTACAGGCATTGATTTTTTTCTGATTCAGCATCAGAAGAGGCGTAAGTTACCAAGAATATGTTTGCAATACAATCGAATCTCATTGCTGCACACATCACATTCAATACTGCTTTACAAAAGTGCTTTCCCAGACCTTGACAACTTTTCCAAGGCCATAGGAACTGAAGCAGTGTCATTGCTCCAGAATTCGCGAGCCCAGAAAATATTACTGCATTTTTCTCTTTTGTTTTGCATTTTTCCCCCCCAGGATCTTTTAGTGAGCTGATGTGGCTGTCAGTCCACTGCCTGCACATTTAAGAATCAGATGTTTAAACACCAGCAGAGATGGCCAGTGACCAAAACAGGTGAACAAACACCTCTGAGCATGTGATTAGGATATTGTGTAAGGTGGGATCCCCAAGAAGGCCTGTACTAGATCTTTGTGGCTGGGACCTCTCTTGTTTGCAACCAAGTCTGCTCCTTGGGAAGTAAATTTAAAATCCTTCTCTTTGGTTACTACCATGGCTTGGGCATGGCATTTTTTCTTAAGATTGAGCAGACCTTTTCATCTTTTCCTTCTGTGTCTCCATAAACCACACATAGCTGTTACAAAATTTGCTTACCAGTGCTCTGCCTCTGCACCTGCTGGCTTTCTCATCTCCTTTCCTGACTCACTCCCCAGTATTTCTTACAGAGCACTGTGCCCTGCTAATCACAGGCTGCAAAATAAATGCACTTTAAAGGGTAGTCACTGCAATCTGGGGGCAAATGAAGGCAGCCTGGGAATGGCAATAGGATGGCAGTAGTAGTGCAGTCAGGGAATCCAAACCTATGTAGACAAACTCTTAAAAATCTAGTGGCAATACCTGCAGTTTTGGTGTTATTTCTGCTGCTAAAGCTTCTAGTTAAAAGACTATTAAACATCAATCAATTAATAATTTGAGTCCCCTAGATTGTTTCTGATAAAATTAACATTTCAGTTGCATGAAGAGTCTTTTAATGAACCATCACTAACAAGAATATCTCTCTAATTAACTCGATATCTTTAAAACAAGACAATCTTTGGAGTAGTTTGCTCTTATCCCTGCATCAATTATGCTTGAAACTGAGATTTTGTAAGATTTGTCATGCCTGTTAGAAAATAAGAAAAAATTGTGAGATTAAAAGAAAAATTGTATTAAAGCTCACTTGTCTTTGTTGTTGAATCTGAAATAATATGCAGGGTTTGTGAGGAGCAAAATTTTTAGATAAAACTTAAAGGGATTCTAACCAAATTAGAAATTTACACTTTGGCAGAGGAACATCCTTGTAGGAAGGCTTCCAGAGGCTGGAGACTGCTCAGACAAGAATCAAAGGTTTTGGTCAGCAAGAAGGCAAGAGGAAGTGAAAAGTGTGCCATTTCCCTGAAGGACACCTGAGAATCTACATTTGCCTTTTCAATCTTTCCTTGGGACCCAGGCTGAGCATCACAGCAAAGATGTCCTAGTATCAAAGGGGTCTCTTTCAACACACAGACCTTCAGCCAGAGCAGCATCATCAATGCAAGCACAGTGTTTCAACACACATTTGCTCCTTCCTCAGGCCAGCAGAGTGGCTGCATTGCTCTCCAGGGGTTTTGGGAGTCTCTTCTGTGCTCACTCTCTCCCTCCACAGCAGGGCTGGACAGGCAATCCACTCACTGGTGGTGTGAGTGCTTGTGGGCAGCCCATCCTCGTGTGCTTGACAGTTTCTAAGCTGACAGAATACTAGTGAGTTGGAGTGCTGAGGAATCTGCAAGGCTTGGTGCAGCCCCCAGGCACTTCACCAGTTTAGATGGAAGGGAAATAGAACCATAGATTGGCCTCTAACTTGACACCCCTCCTGGAAGTCCATCAGTCTGGGACAGAGACTTCAGTTGTGATCCATTCCCTTTCTGGAGCAGAGCTCACACTCAGTTTATGTCCAGATGCCCCCCCAGACTAACACTAATCCACCAGGCTGATGATCATAAGGTTTTAAACCTTAGAGGTTTTGGAGAAGTAAGTGATGTTGGCACAGATGAAGAAAAGCAAGATGGCATGGAGATTTATTTTCCCACCATGACTTATTTTAAATTGAAGGGTAAAAAACAGCAATCTCAACCTCTTGTTCAGTTCCCCTGAAAAAGATCACCATTTTCAACTTAACACCTTGATGCTTCGGTCTTGAAATTATGTAATTATGGGGCTTGTATCATCAAAGACATTTAGTCATCTAAACAGAATTTTATGTAGACATTGCTGACCACCCAAGACCTAGTTTAAATGTAATTAATACTCCCTTGAAATGACATGCACTTAATTTGATAAGCCCTCTTTAACAGACAGGGTTTAGCTGATGCTGTGGCAGTCATGGGTCACTTGATTCCATAAGCTAGGAAGTTTAACACACCTTTTCCCCACTGGCCCACACAGCTGGATCCCTTCACAGCTGAAAGAAACCAGAAATAACAACAATTTAATAAAAATTCCTACATGCACTGCTTGAATCTTGCATGCATTACAGCTAGATGAAGTCTATATCCATACAAGCACCTAGTTATTTCCAAACTTCTTTTCAAAATCACTACAACCAATTCCTAAGTAATTCAAGGTCTGCCTTTACACAGACTACCTAAAATGGTTCATCCATTATCCAAACATTTTTAAAGGCCTACATTTGAAAAAAATCCTCCAAATTCCCAGGTTCACTTATCTCAGAGTTCTTATCATTGCTTGGAGAATAAGATTTTAAGGACAAGAGTTTAACATTTGAAGGACACTTTGTGAAAGTCTATCAAATATACATGAGAAAGGTGCCTCTTTTGTAATTTCCTTTTGCAAGCCGCAGTGGGGCTTGCACATTATACATGGAATAGATCACATTTTTCACAGTTAAAATCTGTTTGTAAGCAAATGCATCAAAATATTGTACCAGCTGACTTATATGTAATAGAAATAGAACGAAATAGAATTGAAATGAAATAAAAACCAGCCAAACAATATGAGGACTATGTCTGAAAGCAGACAAAAACCAAGTTATCTATTCTCAATTCCCACATTGTGTTCTCCAGCGTCTCCATTCCCTACCTCCTCTTTCCCACCCTGTCTGATAACTTCTGCTTTTTCACAAGAAAGCAAATCAAACAATGATAAAAGTAGCATGAGGAAGTAGGTAAATAAAAGAAATCCTTGAATGCTGTGGGAAATGTTCCAATTTTTGATGGTTTGCATATAAGTATGAGCTCCCCTGATGGTTTCTTCTGCTGTGGTGCTGTGCTAAAAAAAAAAAAAAAAAAAAAAAAAAAAAAAAACTTTTTAAACACTAAAAGGGGCCCCCCCCCCCAAACNTCTTCTTGAAACCTGAGAGTGTGCCACCTCCTCAAAGCCTGGCTGCCTGGTCTTAGGTCCCTGAGAGCTGGACACCCCAGGTGGCCACTGATGTTCCAGTTTTATGGTTTTCTTAAAAAATGAACACTGAAGATTGATGCGTTTTACCCATTTCACTGAAAGGTCTATGAACACACCTGATTAGACAGGCTGTCTAGACCAAAGTGTTATGATTAAGATTCAGGAGAGCTCTTGTTCACTTTTAATACAATTATTTACCTGAGGCTATATTTAATTACCTGAGTCTTTAGCCCCTACTGCATTCAGCACTGATACTTCTCCATGATCTGGTGTGTATTTCCCTTCAGCTGTTGTGACAGAGAGGTTTTTGGCATTGCCATCAGCAGTTCTCTGATTGTCATGTAAGCATCTAAATATTATTATCATCATGTCTTTATAATCTTACACTGGGGTAGCATCAACATGGAACAGAGTGGCAAGAAGTGGTCTAGCACAGGCTATGTAGAAAGCAGAGGCAGGAAGAAAGAGTCAGAGCCTTTCCTTTGCCTCAATTTTTGAGATATATAAGGATACATGTAGATTTATATTAATTTGTGTTTTGGGGTTTTTTGCTTAATGGCTTTTTATGGGGGCAGTGATAATCTACATATGTTCTTTCATTTGTGGCAAACCTGATCTTTTTCCTTAATGCAATATGTGAATAATCAGTTTTAATTTTACCTCAAACACCATCTCTGTGTCAAAAATTTCTCTGTGAACAGAGTACTGTACTTTGCACTGGGACAGCAGAAGACAAAAGGAGCTTGGTGCAAGCACTAATGAATGAATAGATCGGCCTAGAGCACACACCACTAAAGGAGACAGCAGCATCTGCTGATTAAGATGGGATGGGAACAACTGATAGTAGGCTCCTTTTCACCATCCTGCATACACTTTCAGTGAAGCCTTTCACAGATTACATTATTAGTACAATAGGATGGATATGCTCAGTATTCTCTCTGTCTGGGCTCTGCTGTGCTTTGCCCCTTGCTCTGATGCTGCAGGCTGCATGGGCTGCCAGAGGCAACTCTGCTCCTGCGTGTGGATGTACAGAGGCTTTAGCTGGAAGAGACCAGTTTCTTATTTCAGAATAAACAAGATCAAGGATAAGCCCTTTCAGAAAGTGCTTTAGATTCTCGGTTCATGTGACTGGAAACTTGAAAAACATTTCTATATTATTTACTTCTTTCAGTTTTCTCAACACATACCCTGCTCTGCAAATAGTGTGAAATCAAAGTGAGTGCAATAAAATGCATGAAATTTCTTGTTAATATGTGAAGAACAATTGATTTAGCATTATTTAGATTTTTATAACCCCTTCAAATCTGAAAGGCTTTGCAATGCAGTATATAAATGCTGATACAAGGAAACTGACATCTTTATTTTTCAGCTATTTTTCCTTTTTTTCCTTTTACTGTAAATTAGATTGGACTCTATAAGACTTAATAAAGATAGCCAGATGCAAAACTGAGAGTCATGGGAATATTTCATTGATTTAACTGTGAAAGGAGAAATGAAGTGAATACAAGTTCTTTTCACATGAATTTAATCTAAGTAGAAAGTTCAGGATTTGCTGCAAAACATTTGTCCTGGAAGACCTCCTTCAGCACCAGAAAGATCCTTCATGTGCTGATGCAAGATAGGTTTGCTAAATCTATTCAGTTTGGAAGAAGTCTTTAGGAAATGCTGGAAGTCATGGTCCAGCTGGCTTGCTGTGCCTGCCCTACTTTTGGGAAGAGACATAAGGATGGGAGCTTACCTCTTTGCAGCTGGGAGGAGTGAGGGCACTCAGTCAGAGAGGATCTCTGAGTGTCTGCAGCCTGTGCACTTTGTCAATTTGGTGCTGTTCAGGTTTGAAGTATCAGGTACAGAGAAAGGTCTGGAAATTCCCACAGTACCAGTGGATCCCAGTGGGGAGCCCTCTGCGAACAGGGGAGATGGACCAGCTCAACACCACAGCAGACTGAAGCATGGGCAGAATGCTAGAAATGCCCACTAACACATCACAGATCACACTGCAGCTATGTCCAGGATTTCAAGCAACATCTTTTCTGACTTAAACATTGTCTACCTTAAGTCTGACTTAAACATTGATTTTGAACCCTAGTTGTGGCAGGAGGGGCTGCTGTTTAAACCCACGCATTTTTTTCGTGTCTGTAAAATTGTAATAAGTCATTTTGTTCTGACCTGGCATTTCTTCTTAGACACCCAGACAAGCATGTATTTTGTGATCGATGTAGTTGGGTGCTTACACTGCTCAATGGGAGACTGTCTCCTTTTGCTGTGACAGCACAAAGACTGAAAAAATAGCAAGTGAACTGTATTCTTCAGGCACACAGTGCTGACACTTCCTTTGTTCAAAAACCACAGGCTCAGCTGGGATATTTTGATGGTTTTCAGCCACGGGCTTTCTCTTGAGTACTATTTTGAAACTTTTGCCCTGAGTCACATGGGAGAAAATCTTACTCTTTCAAACAGAAGTGCCTCATATAAAAATTGGACTTTAAGAAACAAATCAGATGTCATAGTTTTGTAAGACTTGTGACTTTGTAGCTGGAGCTGCAACACAGCTTGCAGCAGAGAAGACTGCAGGAGCAGGCAAGTGCTGCTGGCTGCTGGTTCTTATGCTGGGAGAGGTGAACACCTGTTAAAGCCCCCCACAGAAATACCTCAACCAGCCTTGCATGGACTAGTCTGGCTACAAGGAGCAGGACAGCAATGGGGCAGTCACACTGTCTTTGTGGTCCAAAACCCAGGAAGTTAACCCAGGAAGAACACCACACGAGGAGAACTTCTTCCAAGATCCCGATTACTTTCAGTCTGGGTGGGTATTGGCATGTGGCACTGTAGGGCCTTGAGCTGTCTCCTGGAGACCAGAAAACACACATTTAGTGAGAACAGCAGTGATTCACTGTCCAGCCATCTCCTTTTGTGAGAGAAGATGGAATCTTACAGTGGGATACACTTTGGTTCTTGATCCTGCTTCCTTGAAGGCCTGGCTGTGACTCTTTGAAATGGTGACACAATAGCAGTCAATCATAGAATCACAGAATAATGTGGATTGGAAGGGGCCTTAAAACGTCACCTAGTCCAATAACCCTGCAGTAAGCAGAGACATCCTCAAGTAAATCAGGTTGCTCAGAGCATCACCCAGCCTGACCTTGCAAGCTTCCAGTGATGCAGCATCTACCACCCCTCTGAGCAACCTGTTTCGGTGTTTCATCATACCCATTGTAATTTTTTTCCTCATATGTAGTGTAAATCTACTCTCTTTTATTTTAAAACCATTACCCCTCTTTCTATCCCTACACTCCCTGACAAAGAGTCTCTCTCCACCTTTCCTGTCAGCCCCCTTTAAGTACTGGAAGGTTACTGTAAGGTCTCCCCAAAGCCCTCTGTTCTCAGGGCTGAACAGCCCTTTGAGGTGCTCTCAAAGCCCAGCTTTAGGTAGGAATGGCATGTGAAAACTGAGATTATATGCTTCCTGCCTCAGAGAGAGAGGGATGGGGCTCAGGAGCTCTGGGAATCATTCCAGCTCCTGGCCTGGTATTGGTGGCAACTCTAATTCCAACTGCATAGCACCATGCCAGGTGGAAAAATTGCACTGGTGAAATTCTTTATTAATCCAACATGAATTGTAACAAAGCCAGGTCACAGGAACAGATGAGTGTTTCAAAGATGACATAATTCTGTTAAAAGTTCTTCAAAGATCCCTTTTTCAGCTTGTGGAGAAAGTAGCAACTAAGTTTGAAGCTGCTAAGAAAAAAAGAGACAGGAACTTCTCAGCCATGACCATCAAGTAATTACCAAAGGTTCATTACTTACCAGAGCTGTGCTTCCTGTAAAATTTGAGCAAGCAGTGAACACTTTGAGCAGACTCTGGATGATCCTGCATTACCCATGGCTGAGAAGAAAAGGAGGGAAGGACACAAGTTTGGCTTTCTAGCCTACTTACCTAGCTGGTAGGCATTTTCCTTATGGTGCTCAGAGACAGGGATGATGCAATCCCTTCAAAGTCCCTTTAAAACATAGAAACAACATCCAGCACTTCAGCTACATCTTAGGAATATATTGTAATAATAATTAAAGGGTGATATGGTTATCAATCTAAAGCTACAAATCCTTTCAAAATTCTTAAAAAATACTTTCTTTTGGAGAATTCTGTCATATGTATGTTATATAAAACATAAATTACTTGGAACTCTTCTTAAAATATAGCATGGGATTAAAGCAGTGGAAGGTCATTAAGTGCTTTTATTTGGGTGATCTTATGGACATTTATTATCTTGTTTATTATCTGCTTGTGTATGGTGCTCCTTCCAGGCATAAGGCAATGACGTGCTCTTCATCTTTAAAACAAAAGCTTTTTGAGTTTTATGAAATGATACAGACTGAGGCTGTCCAAAATATTTCAATAAATTCTCTCAATAAACTCAGCCCTTTTCCCCTGAAAAACAAAACACCCTCAGTTAAGAATCACATATAGCCAAGCACTCTCTTTTGGCATTTTTTAAAGAATAATTTCCATTTTTCCAGATAAAATGAGTTTCAGTTTTAGTAAATTTTCATGAAGAAAAGTCCTGCAGATAAAGCAATTCAAAAGAAGTGAAAATATATAGAGAATAAATATTGCTGAACACAAAATACTGTGCTTTTAACCCTTCTTTTCAAATATCAATATTTTAAAAAAAATTGCTGAGTAAAAGCTTGATTTTTTTATGGATTCTGAGGCAACAGTAAATAAAATACAATAAAATAATAAAAAAATCCCACAACAAACAGACAAACCCCAATTGCTTGTATAGTTTTAGTAAAAATGACAGATCATTTCAAGAAGGATGTGAAGTACTCAAGTGGGTTTAGAGAAGGGCAACAAAGCTGGTGAAAAAGGTGGAAGAAACATCCTGTGAGGACTGGCTGAGGGCTTTGGGCTTGTCTGGTTTGGAGAGAAAGATGCTGAAAGATGACCTGGTTGCTCTCTAGCTTCCCAAGAGGGGGAAGGAGAGAGGGAGGTGCTGTACCCTTCCTGGGATCCAGTGACAGGATGCATGGGAATGGCTGAAAGCTGTGCCAGAGGAACTTTAGACTGGACATTAGGAAGCATTTTTTTACTATCAGGATGGTCAAACACTGGGACAGGCTTCCTGAGGAGGTGGTGGATGCCCCAAGACTCAGTGTTTAGGAAGCTTTTGAACAAGGTCACTAACAATGTGCTTTAACTTTTGATCAGCCCTAAAGTGGTCAGGCAGTTGACTGGATGATGCTTGTAGATCCCTTCCAACTGAAATACACCTATTCTATTCTATTCTATTCTATTCTATTCTATTCTATTCTATTCTATTCTATTCTATTCTAATTTGGTAGGTGAATTGTCTTTATCCACGGGCAGAACAGAAACTAAGAGAGGTGATCCCTTCCAAATTTAAAATACCGTAAAAATAGAGCATTCTTTTCACAAAGAAAAATTATTTGTCTTAGACAGTTCTCTCCTGTCTCTTACTGACTTTGGCATGATTGCCTTCTACGTAGTCTAGTTTGAAATCAAAACATTAACCTTACAGAAGTTAGTATTTTTAGCCCAGTCAATAGCTCTCTTTTCCACTTTGCCAATGTAGATGTCAGCACCTTCAAGTGACCACCTCTAAATCCTTCGTTTTCGAGGTACGTTAAAAACATTCTCTGCTTTCCAAGCTGAAGGCTTTTATGAGGGGTCCAGAGCTGGCCCAGAGCCTGCCAGCTGCTGCCTTTGGCTCCAAGACTGCTATAAGCCTGTTTATTTGCACTCTATATCAAAAGCTATAGATGTGCCAGAATAAACTATGAGGGCTTCCTCCAGCATGAAAGAAATATTACAAACTAAAACTAGAAGTAGTTTGGAAACAGACAAGGATTTCGTTGTTTCAATGGCCTATATGAAGCTGTGCCACAGCTACAAAGGGTGCACACATGATATCCCTGGCTAAAATGTCAAAGAGAAGAAAATCCTTTCTGTTTCACAAGGTTAAGTGGAAACGTCAGTCTGATTGACTGATGCTTTTAAAAGAGAGACTCAGTATCTGGTAGAAGAACCCAAATTGTCTTTTAACACATCATTTGTTCCCATCCTTTGGACAGCAGCATGTCTGTGAGGGTAGAGTTTCCCTCCCCTCCTCAGTGCAACTGTGAGGACTGCCTCTGAAGGACAGTCATTGCCATTAATGCTCTGGGGGAAAATTATCCCCAGTGTTAAGCTCACTGGTTTAATGAACTTACATGTAGGATGAATTTGACCAGCAGTTCCCATGTGAAGGATTACTAGAAGACCTGCTGTCCTTGTGTATTTTATAGACACACATTTTTTACAGACAGTGAACTAAACCTGGGTCTCAGCTGTGATGAAAGCAACCAAGAGGTTTCCTTGGACTGAATGTTATAAAAAACCCTTCCCTGTGAAATAGTCTCACTTTTTCCTTATATACACAAAGCTGGTGAGTGGAGAATATAAACCTAATTGAGAAATGGCTGATGTACTTTTTAATTTATTGCCTTACCATCACTGCAAGTGTATTCAATAATCCATTACTAAAGGAAGACTCTTTTTTTCTTCTGCAGTGACAGTGTGTAATGCACGTCTATTCTCAATTTAAAAGGTGATACCAAGAGTAATTGTTGCCCAATTTGTTAGATGGCTTTGGCTGTTCTTTTTTCATGATCTAGTCAATTTTAAACCTGCTAGAACAAATTAATCTGTGAACAACTATGGCACACACCCCAAGCAACAATTTTCAGTAGTGTGCATGCATGTCTTGTGTGAGACAACTTGAGTGAAAGAAAAAATATGGGTGCAAGAGATGAGAATTTTCTGATAAAAGTACATCTCACATTGCTTTCAGATTTTGTCACTTCCTTCATCTTTCCCATAGATGTAAAATTTCCATCTTTCAAGGAAGTTTTTCAATAGAGATTGTTGATTTAAGGCTGGCAGGTTTTTAGAGTATAATAATAATAATAATAATAATAATAATAAATTTAATTTAATAATTTAATTTAATTTAATTTAATTTAATAATAATAATAATAGAGTTTAATGACATGACACTGTCATCTACTAGATAAGATGCTGAAATGTCAGAGATATTTCTATCTCTGTTATAATAGAAAAAAAGTAAAGAAAAAAATCTTCATACTTGACCTCTAAGATAATTTTCATGATTCATGCCAAGCTTTCATATTTTTTACCTAACTGCTGAGCTTAGCAGAACATCACTGATTGCATGAAGAGGTCAAAGTAAAGCTGCTGCATTTACTCCAGTTTAAAGCATTGATATTTCCTTTGCAGAAAAAATATATTTTATGTTGTGTCCCCCTAATCCATACTGCCAATGCAAATCCACATACACAAGCACATTTTTTCCTTTATCATGGAATTGGATTGAAAATAAACACATTCTAGTATGGTAAGCTATGCAAGCTAGAGTTATTTGCTATTTAATGTATTCTGCTTGCATCCAGATATTTACTGTTTGGAGCTAGATGTGGTAGATGAATTTTTTAAATTTAATAGAAGGGGCTGAGAGGAATAAAGGTCCTCCCAGGAAAGTGAGGCTTCACCTTTACATATCCTCAGGGAAGAGCCAGCAAATAGGTACAGCATCATTACTGCCTCATGACAAATGCTTGGCACGTCCAACGATGCTTCTGATGAGACCATTTCTGAAGCCACCACTCTGCAGGAGGAAGTGCCCATTATGTGACACACCAAATTAATGCTCTCCATTTATAGGCTGACCCCATGAATTGAGGAGCACTGTATAATGCATGATGCTGCATAATTGAAGCAGGAAAACTGGAGCACAAAGTATGGGAAAGAGCAAATCACTGGCAAAGGAAAAGAGTTATTCCAGTTTTTGCTTATATTTCTGTCCTTAGAAATGTGACCTCAACTTAATTAGTATTTCAAAAGCTTTGTAGAACTGGCTAGTCCATTATACTGAGGTGGGAGTGATTATGCATTGCTCTGTACAAAGTTATCACCTTGTCATCCAGCTGCATGCACTTGTCAGGGTTGCCAAGTGATTTTTAGACTCACAATACCTCCAGTAATTTTCTTGGTAGGGAATTGAGGTACAAGTTTGCAATAGTGGTCTAGCCACACTTTTTCTCATTTAAGTTTTTTTTTTGAACAATGAATTGAGGAGCCACAGCGTAGGGCCTGAAGAGCTGTAATCAGAAGACTTGTGTAATTCTTCTTCTAGTGGTGTGGGTATGTATGTTTTTAAACTGGTCAAACTGACTTGACCATCTCTTGCTCTCTAGCTAAGAAAGAAAGAAAAATAGCTCTCTTCTGCTCAGTACCTGGCTGATAAACTGGTAATTCAGGACTAATGTGTTAGTCCCTAGGACATAATATTTAATCAGAAATTATTTTGTAGGTGATTTCTGTAGCATGGATATGAAAGCCAACTTATGAATTTAGTTCTTTGTTTATACAGTACAAATTTATCAGTATAGATATCATTTAGGACAAAAATAGATAACATGGGGCAAAAAGCAGACAGTCATGTGGCCTGATGTGTTCTTTGGTACCTTTAAAAGTCTAAATTTTACTGAAATTTTTGTCACTCTACTAAATCAAGAATATACCAAAATACCACTCATCATCTTAGTGAGTTTTTGGCCAGGAGCTCAGTTGTGTTTCATGGGACCATGAGTTTCCTTCTTCTTGCCTCTTTCTGTGGTCCTGAGTCCCCAAGACACTCTGACCAGCAGAGAGTGAAAGCAACTCCCAGTGAAAGAGAGGTGAGTATTGAAGTCTGAGCAGAAGTTTTGACCACAGCTCTTTGGTTTTTTCTTTTCCTTCATAAGAGATGTCACAGAAAATTAGAAAAACAGGTCTAAAAGTGAATGCCAGTCTTAACATAGGTATATGTAGCAGCATCTCAGTAACTTTCAGTGAGGAAAACCCCAGGAAATCTGTTCCAGGTCATTCTTTAAATTGGCTTTTTCTGTACTCAAAAAAAACCAAAAAAACCAAAAAAACCCCAAACAAAAAAAAACAAAAAAAAAACCAAAAACAAAAACAAAAAACCAAAAAAAAAAACCAAAAACAAAAAACAACCCCCCCCCCCCCAAAAAAAAACCACAAAAAACCAAAAAACCCCACAAACAAACAAACAACCTCACACAACCCTCATACCCTGTATGTTAGATTCATGACTTTTTGTTTCATTCATGTGGGACATGGAAACCAGTTCAATTAATTTCTCTCTTCAGCAGCTTTTTCATACAGAAAGACAGATTTGATGTCTTCCTTCAGTCTACTTCATATTTGCAACCTCTTTTTCTTCCAACTGCCCTCAGACTTGTAGAACTGAACTTTTATTTGTTGCTTTTCTCTCATTCGTGCCTTTTCTGAAGCCTGAGTCCCCAGAGTGCTTTAGGTGATGTGTAACTAATGTTAACCAGAGTCACAGGAATACTTTTTGTGTGCTTTACACACTTATGCTCAGATAAGCTCTCCATGGAAAGCTTACCTATTTTAGGATGTCTGTAGCACTGTCATCGTATTTTCAGCTTATGAATTGCTAAAAGCAGCAGCTCCTTTCTGCAGCCTGCCTTTCTCCCACCCTCTCATTGCAGCTGCATAAATCAGAGTGGAATTGCACCCAATATTTTGGGACTGTAACTTCAAGTAATCATTATCTTGAATTCTAATCATGTTCTTCAATATAGGGTCAGTTTAGAGACCTCTTAAAGGAGAAAGTTTTCTATTTCATTATTTGTGTCTCCATCTTCTAAATAGTGAAAATGGTGAATAGTTCACCAGCACTGTCCAATAATTCTGTTTGGTGCTGTGGTAACCTATTGCTGTCTATTCCATACATATATTTAAACAGTTTTAAACTCCTTTATATCAGTTTCATGTAGACTGTGTTTCTTACCTAGCTTGGAGGAAAGTTGGGCAAAAGAGTTTGAATAGGCTTCCTGGAGTATAGTGATGTCATATTACTGATTCTTCCCTTTTCTCAAGTACTGTTGCACTATCAGGAAGGAAATCAATAGTCTGATATGACATGTTATTTACAATTTCATCTTGGCTCTTTTCTTAAATGCTTGCTATTTTCCCAGCATCTGCAGTTGTTTATTGAGTAACTCATTCCAATAGTTTTCCTGGCTCTGAAGTTGAGCACAGCATCTTCCAGGTCCCCAGCAGTTTCTTTGTCTCCTGTTGGAAGATGGTGCTATAATTATTCATCTTCCACCTTCTGAAGTGTCAGCTGTCCTCAGCAGGCATTCTCAAAGATGACCTCTGATTGTTGTGAGATTAGTTCAGCCCATTCTTTAAATCTTACATAAATTTTCAGCAGGCCTAGCTGGGCTGAAAAAAAAGCACAGCTACACTGTCTTTCCTAAACTTTTCTTTTTGTATTCCAACCTAACTTTTTGCCTTTTGATGCTGATGTTAATTCAGTTAGAAATCCTCTTACAGGCACATTTTATGGTGAAGAGCAGGGGAAAAGGAAACACCAAACCATTTCTGCCCTTTCCCTGCTACCCATCCATAGCTTTAGCCTTGCTGTTTAGAGCCATTCCCCTGCAGGGAAGCCAAAGAGAAAAGGACAAGGGTCCATACTGGATACCTGCCAACATCTTTTTACTCACTATATTAGACTGGAACAAAAGAAGATGATATTCATCCACACAGAAGCCAAATAAAGACCTTAACAAGCACAAATGAAAATCATAGGGATTCTGTAGAAACTTCACACTTAAGGGTAGAAATGTGAGTGCACATACATAACCACCTGTCTCTTTTCTATTTCATTTTCAAAACTGGATTTAAAAAGGGTACCTTTTTTCTTCTTCCTGTATCTGGAAAGTTGCCAGAAAGGAACTAAAAATTTTGATTTTCATGACATTATACTGCCTCTGAGAAAAAAAAAGGAGGATAGAAGATGAGCGGCATCTTCCAGTGATGTGATCAAAACATATAGCTCTCCTTCAGTTTGAAAGAGAAAGGAACTAAGTGTAAGTCAGTGCACTCAAATGATATATTCCAATTAATTTTAGCCCCCTAGACCATGGAAGGGTGAGTAACGCTAGGAAATTAGCTGATGATAGTACCAAAATTTCCCAGAATGAGCAATGAAATGTGATGCCTGGAATATTTTATTTTTTTTTTTAACAGGCTGCTTATTTGTCTTCAAAACATCCCTTCAACTGAGAAGTAGTTTAACTATGCCACTTCTTAGTGTGCATGTAATAACCAAAATATGGCAGCATTCCTGAATTCATTTTTCACACCAATATCTATTATATAATCCATTGGAAACCCATCTTACTCATTATATCTTGGGCTGGTTGAGAAGGTGGTAATCAGCACTCACTAACAATTGAATTAGAATAAAATTAAACCTTGATTATTTACTGTTTCTTAAAGTTTAATAATAGAGGTCTGTGCATCCTCAGGGCTCAAAACTCTTGCCAAAATATATGCAGGGAAAATTTAGGCTGAAAATATTTGCCTGGTATCAGCAAAAGAATTACAAGCGTGTAATAACAAGTTGTTATGCAGAAGCAATTAGACTTACACTGTGGTTTTCCATTAGGAAAGCAAAGGCATAATTATCTACTAAATTAAAACTTCTACTTTCTCACTAATAATCAAAAGCAACATTATTATTTGTGAAATAATGACACAAACATGACAATAAAATAACTAGGATGAATATATGTTTGATGTAATTGCAAATAAATGTCAGCAGCAGCCAATAAGAATTAGAGCCTACTGAATTTGCAAAATGAAGGAAAAATAAAGTACAGTGAGTAAAGTACACTGATGCTGTTGTACACCACAATGACACAGATTCTGACTTCAGAAGGCTGACAATGACTTCATCTATTTCTGGCAATTTCTTCCCTTTTATGCTGTTCTACAGAGAACAACTCAATTGGTGAAACAAAGACAAACTTCTTCAATCACATTGGTTAAACCAGAAGGACATCAAGAAGAAGACCCTCCTAGGGAAAGGAATGTAAACAAAGGTTACAGTTAGAAAAACATGTCTCTTGTTGACAGAAAACTCTCTGGGAAAAAAGTTTCAGAAAACCAAAATATCTCAGGCATGAACCAGGGCTACAGTACATAAAATGTGAGATGAAGGCATGTTCAAGGAGAGTATTATTCCAAAGCACTGGCCCAGGACCCTGTTTCAGAGTAGCAATTACTACTTGTCTTTCTCCTCTGTTGTAAATTGAGCTTGTATGAGGGAAAACTGAGATGAGTGGAGAACCTTTCCCCATGACTCAGTTTCTGCTGGGTTAAACCTGTGGGATGGACTTCTCAGGAGCAAATCTGACAAAACCAGTGAGGGCTTACTTAGTTCTCTTTGATTTGAGGCATGAGGGTGTGTGCAGATGACAGAACACCCTTCTGCATCCCAGAGGAAGAACAGGCAGCCCCAGCCTCTGCTTGAGGAGCCTGCGCTGCACCTGCTGCTCACTGGCCACCTACACATGACCCATCTGAAGGAGGCTGCTTTTCCTGTGGGGAGGTTTAGACTGCAAGCCTCCTTTTCCAGAGG
>VWYO01024418.1:66912-80726 GCA_013400275.1 Rhadina sibilatrix
CAATTAATTTTAGCCCCCTAGACCATGGAAGGGTGAGTAACACTAGGAAATTAGCTGATGATAGTACCAAAATTTCCCAGAATGAGCAATGAAATGTGATGCCTGGAATATTTTATTTTTTTTTTTAACAGGCTGCTTATTTGTCTTCAAAACATCCCTTCAACTGAGAAGTAGTTTAACTATGCCACTTCTTAGTGTGCATGTAATAACCAAAATATGGCAGCATTCCTGAATTCATTTTTCACACCAATATCTATTATATAATCCATTGGAAACCCATCTTACTCATTATATCTTGGGCTGGTTGAGAAGGTGGTAATCAGCACTCACTAACAATTGAATTAGAATAAAATTAAACTATGATTATTTACTGTTTCTTAAAGTTTAATAATAGAGGTCTGTGCATCCTCAGGGCTCAAAACTCTTGCCAAAATATATGCAGGGAAAATTTAGGCTGAAAATATTTGCCTGGTATCAGCAAAAGAATTACAAGCGTGTAATAACAAGTTGTTATGCAGAAGCAATTAGACTTACACTGTGGTTTTCCATTAGGAAAGCAAAGGCATAATTATCTACTAAATTAAAACTTCTACTTTCTCACTAATAATCAAAAGCAACATTATTATTTGTGAAATAATGACACAAACATGACAATAAAATAACTAGGATGAATATATGTTTGATGTAATTGCAAATAAATGTCAGCAGCAGCCAATAAGAATTAGAGCCTACTGAATTTGCAAAATGAAGGAAAAATAGTAAAGTACATTGACACTGTTGTACACCACAATGACACAGATTCTGACTTCAGAAGGCTGACAATGACTTCATCTATTTCTGGCAATTTCTTCCCTTTTATGCTATTCTACAGAGAACAACTCAATTGGTGAAACAAAGACAAACTTCTTCAATCACATTGGTTAAACCAGAAGGACATGAAGAAGAAGACCCTCCTAGGGAAAGGAATGTAAACAAAGGTTACAGTTAGAAAAACACATCTCTTGTTGACAGAAAACTCTCTGGGAAAAAAGTTTCAGAAAACCAAAATATCTCAGGCATGAACCAGGGCTACAGTACATAAAATGTGAGATGAAGGCATGTTCAAGGAGAGTATTATTCCAAAGCACTGGCCCAGGACCCTGTTTCAGAGTAGCAATTACTACTTGTCTTTCTCCTCTGTTGTAAATTGAGCTTGTAAGAGGGAAAACTGAGATGAGTGGAGAACCTTTCCCCATGACTCAGTTTCTGCTGGGTTAAACCTGTGGGATGGACTTCTCAGGAGCAAATCTGACAAAACCAGTGAGGGCTTACTTAGTTCTCTTTGATTTGAGGCATGAGGGTGTGTGCAGATGACAGAACACCCTTCTGCATCCCAGAGGAAGAACAGGCAGCCCCAGCCTCTGCTTGAGGAGCCTGCGCTGCACCTGCTGCTCACTGGCCACCTACACATGACCCATCTGAAGGAGGCTGCTTTTCCTGTGGGGAGGTTTAGACTGCAAGCCTCCTTTTCCAGAGGCAGCCCACCACCCTACAGGAGCCTCCCTGGCCCAGGTCAAAGCTGTCTAAATGGGAAGGGGAGTGCACATTTAGAGAAAGTACCTATTTGTGGAACCAAGGGTTTAAACAAGGGTGGCAATTAATGCAAAGCTGAAAGTTGTGTATGCTAGATGTGTTTCCACTGGGAAATGAACTGAGTGAGAAATTATTAATTTCACATGGCCCACCTGATGCTCAACATCGAGTTTCTTTTTTCTGTCAGTTGTGCAAAATTTATACATTTTAATGCAATATGCTCTTCAAGAAATCTGCAAAGAATATTCCTTCCAAGTTGTACATTACACATACTATCACATCCAATGAAGGAGTCCAAAACTTTACTGCTTAATATTCAACAGGTAAAAGGCTAAAAGACATTGCTGTTTATGAGATGCAATGAGAAAAAAAAATATTCTTATGCAAGGTGCCTAGATGGAACTGGCAGGCAGATCAATGTGTTATCCAGCAGTTGAGCAGAGAGGGATATTTGTTTCCTACAGCACTGCAATTGCAAAAATGAGTCAGAGAATCAGACTACCCATAATTTTATGAATATTTATTATCTTGCCATTTGGATCTTGCTTCTATTTATAATATCTTTTAAATATTCAGTACTCTCTAAAGATGCCCATAGAAATGTAGAGGCAAGCTCTTTTAATATAACTCATTTTATTATAAGAAATATCTTTTCATAATAAAATAGAAAAATAGAGTTATATTTTAATTGGAAGTGGTATAAAGAAACAGAAATTAATGACAAATAAACTGGTACCTTAAAACCAGTCCTTTCCTATACTTGGTTATCTTTAGAAACTTCTGCACACCAGATATTTAAATGAAAATGGATTGCAATTTATAGGCTGTGCTTTTGAGAATTTTTTGTAAAATCCTAGGAGGAAAAACTTAATAAAAAACATGTTCTCAGTTTGAAACTTCACTTACTCTTTGATTGAAAACAAGACCTTTTGGTTGTTTGTGTGTCCTGGTTTCCTTATGAAACACCTGTAAGTACTACAGGTGATGTTAAAGCTCAAGCAAAAATGGAGCATGTCTGACTCACCTCACTGAAATACTGGTAAGAAAAATTTTGAGCCCAGGTGAATCCAGACCCATAGGTCAGCCGCGTTGGAATAATTTTTCTCGTCAGTGAGTTTCTTGAGATTTGTGGTCACTTCAACTTTTACAGTGTTTCAGAGCAGAGGGCAGTTATTGGTTTGTGTTCTGGTCTAATTTTAGGTTGGGTATTTCATGATCTGTCCCCTCTAGACCTTTCCTGATTGTTTACATGAACTTCAGAATCTGTGGTTGAGGCTTTCAGTTGCTGCACTGGTAAATTTTATTTCAGCAGTTGAGTAATGGATATCTTATTCAAAGCAGATAGAAGTAATTTCTTCTAGGAAAAAAAAAATTCTATGAAGCCTGATGTTAATTGGTGTCATTCTAATGACTTAATAAGCATAAACTGTGAATGTATCGGAGGAGTTAGATTATTTAAAAGCCACTCCACAACAGTATTTATAGATAAAATACTGTGGGTTAGATCTGAAGGTGATGATATTCAGAGGCTTTATGCTGATTTGTATCATCTTAGGGATCTTTTCCTTTGGAAGAATTCCATTGTACATCAGAGGAAGGTACTAATTTTCCCAGGAGTTTGCCCAACTGAAAGCAATAGATCAAACTATGCATGCTTTTAAAAGCAGTACTTTTGCTTCTGTTTCAATTCAAAAAGGAATAGGAAGAATTTTTTTTCTATATTCAATTGTCCCTTAGTTTAAACCTCAGTAATTCACCCTAATTGCAGAACACTTTGAGTTTCAGGCTGAATCGGATCTCCTAGGTACAGAACTTTAAATCACCACAGGTCTTTAAAGAAACTACCTTTTGCTTCTTCAGCTATATCTGTAAGTCCAAATTAAAGAACATAAAAGAGTACACATACTGCAGATCCTTTTTGTCCTTTCTCTCACACTATTTTATAACAGCTTAACTTCAGTTTTTCCTGGAACTGCTTATCATTTATACTGGTGAGAGAATAAGGATTATCTTGGTCCATCTGCAGATATATCAGGAAGGAAACAGGCGAAGAAAATGTACAGCTTGGGTTGCATTCAGAGCTGGACTAAAAGGAATTTTTTTGCCAAAATACAAACAACCTGTCATCTCAATTGCATTGTTTTATACAATCTTCTGCCTGCCTGTTTTGATTTAACCCCTCTAGTAGCTGCTGTGATCTGAATTCAAGAATAGATGAACAGCACTGTTCCTGGGAGGGAAGAGCTCAGAAGTACCTCCCAGGTACCCCAGTAGATTACTTTAAACTGGATTAATTCTGGCAGCTGAATTTCAGTGCCCATATGGGAGTCTGGTGTTTCAGCTCCTCCTACAGGCAGTGAAGTCAGCTGGAGCCTGCCAAAGTCTTCAGCTCATACCCAAACTCAGTTCAGCTGTCCAGATGTAGGCACCCACCACTGTGCAAGGGGCCCTGGGTACCCTGTTAGGCTGGACCAAATATATGGGGTCATTCTCTTGGCCCTGGGCTATGCCTGACAGTCAGCTGGGGCATTTCAGACACTCTAGGGCACCTCAAACAGCACTGGACACCTGTGTGTGGTCATCTGAATCACCTCCCTCTGCCTGAATAACCAGCTGAATACCCCTCCAGACTCCCATGAGTCCATACCACATGCTCAGCTTGCTGCCCACTCACAGGTGTGCAGGGCTACTTGTGATGCAACAGAATGTCCCCAGGGCCTGGCAAACAAGGACAAGGATATGTGCCCTTCTGAAATGAAAACTGCAGTGGGGACAACCCTGTGACCCTTGATTGATGCAGCTGAGGACATCTGCCTCATCCCCTGCATCTCCCCAGAGGCACCAGGGACTGCCCAGTATCCAGACCTAAAGATGAATCTCTCCCAATCCATCAGCTAAGAAACCAAATCTGCATGCCAGGGAGTCATTTTAACTGCATCCTAAGTCAGGGCTGGAAAATTTGAGAACATGGATATGGGCAGGTACTAGGTGTGTTCTCATCTGTCAAGTGGCATTTTAGGGCAGTGTTTTTTGGTCATCCTGTGAACTTCAGCTCTGTCTAGAGTCTCTCTGAAGTCTCTATAGGCCGTGCTCACACAAAAACATTGGACTAGTTATTAAACAGCCTTAAATCCTTAAATTTGTCAATTCAAAGTCATAGAGGAGACAGGAAATTGCTTAATGCTAAGCAGGGACTCCAGTTTGGTAGGTATGACTTTTAAACAAGCACAGGCAAAGAAGGAAGGAAAAGTAGCTCATACAAGCTTAGTACTGGGATATATATTCTCATATTTTAAACAAATAAAATATAAAGGTTATATTAGCACTAAAAAAAATATAAAGTATTAATATTAAAAATAAACCTCACAGAGTAATTGAAGTTGAGTAACCTCCCAAGAACCTGAACATTTTAATAGCTCTCATTACAGTCTCTGAAAATCCATGACAAATTCATTCTTACCAACCTCTCCTTTAATGGAAAAAGAAATGTTTAAGAGTCAAGAGCATTTAAGACCTCATAACAGCTTTCTGACAAGACTGCTTTAATGTCAGAAATTTTATCATGACCAAGAGCTATATAAAAATGATGATAGAATCCACAGTTTTTTGGTTTTTTTTTTTTTTTTCTTACTGGTTGTTTTAAATACCAGCCTCATTAAAACAGCTGCTGACATCTTGTAAGATCCATACTGAAATGTCTCTCAGGCCAATTTCTCATTTGAATCCCCAAAACTGACACTTCTCCAGAGAGACTGCAAAGTCTGCATGCTATTTGTTCATTTTTATGTTGGCATCATCACTTGAAAAGAAAATGCAAAACAGACAACACAGGGACGTGTGGTTGTTAATTGCAGTGTGTCAAATCTATGTTTTCATAAGATGAAAGAAAGGTGGCTTGAGTATCCTTATGAATCTTCATAGAATAACAATCACAGAATGGCTTGAGTTGGAAGGGACCTTAAAGACCATCCAGTTTCAACCCTTCTGCCATGGGCAGAGAACCTTTCATTAGACCAGATTGCTCATAGCCTTGTTCAACATTTCCAAGGATGGAACACCCACAATTTTCGTGGACAACCTGTTTCAGTGCCTCACTACCCTCACAGTAAAGAATTTCTTCCTAATATCTAGTATAAACTCACTCTCTTTCAGTTTGGAGCCATTACCCCATGTCCTGCCACTATAGGCCTTGTAGAAAGTCTCTCTTCATCTTTCTGATAGGCTCCCCTCAGGTACTGGGAAGCCAAAATTAGACCACCCTGTCAAAACCTTCTCTTTTCTAGGGAGAAGAATCCCAATTCTCTCAGGATTTCTTCACAGGAGAAGTGCTCCATCCCACTAATCATCTTAGTGTCCCACTCTTAAGAAGTGAGTGCCCAAGACTGGCAGGAGCTCATGGTTAAAAAGGAATTACAAGAGTCAAAGGGTCAATAAAAGAACTTACTGAGTTTTTATTGTAAATTTTGTGTTTGGTATGGAAACTGGTATATTAGGGTCTTATCTTCTAGCACAGGGAAGTGGACTTTGAATAAGAGATAGGATGAAAGAAAGAAGAGAGAGAAGGAAATTAGAGAGAGGGAGAGAGAAAGAGAGGAAAAAAGCAAGAAAGAGAGATCACTAGTCCTGGATTCAACATCAATCCAGCTAAGAGAGTGCCCAGTATCCTGGGATGCAGGTGCCCAGGCTTTTTGGGGTATCTTTTCATAGATAAGTTTCCCCCAGCTAGAGATAGGTTTCTCACTAGTTATGGCACACAGTTCGTCCCTCCAGACCTTTCTGGAAGTGGGTCAGAGGGCTGTGGGTGGTTCTTTGGTGGTCTTGATGCCCCCCTACTGGGTCGACCTTAGGTCAACTGTCCATGTCTGCTTCTCAACTTCATTCCTGCTGGCCACTCAGGAGAACTGAAAGGATGTCATAAGATTACACAGGGAAACACAGACTAAAGTTGTGCCAGAAGAAGTTTATATTTGATATTAACAAAAATTTATTCATTGAAACGATTATCAGGCATTGGAACTTCCAGGCTGCCCAGGGAAGTGTTTGGGTCCCCATCTCTGGAGGTATTTAAAACACTTGTAGATGTGGCACTTGGAATCATGGTTCAGGTGGACTTGGCACAGCTGGGTTAACACCTGGACTCAATGATCTCAGAGGTGTTTCCCAAATGAAAATCTATATGACTCTAAGGATTTTCCTGAAAAAAAAATACCTCGAGTGACTAACTGTTTGCAAAACTTCAATGTCAACATTTCTGCCCCGTGACTGAGAAGCAAATACTATTCCTTAATAGGAAATAGTAATTAAGTCTGAAACATTTATTCTCTTCTGCTTTAGGTGTCAGTTTGACAAAGCATCATTTGGCATAGCAGAAAACTATTCTATTGTCTTTAACAATAATTTTGAACTATGTATTTTCTTCTAAATGTGGTACTTTTTTGATGCAGTTCATGACAGTGTTGCTAAGTAATAATATAATAATAAAATCACTTAGTCATTAAACTAGTGCAAGTGCTGCCAGCAAGCCAGTTCAGTTTTGCTAATGGCTGAGAGTTGGTGTTCACTCCATTATTCTTCCAGTTACCTATCTCTTATCCACTTCATGCTAATTCTCTGCTTTTCTGTGGCTGCTAAATTCTGTATTTTGATTTGTGTACATTTAAATTATATAGGGGTTCAAGAAACAACAGCAACTTTATCTCAATACAGTTATTAGTAGGGGTTGTTAGTTTCAAGAAGCTGAAATGGTATTTTACCATTTGTTAGCATGATGTTACCTCCACTGGGGAGCTGACAGCTTCAAAATATGATGTGTGATTTACTCTGGAAATATTTTTAAAATGTCAGTCACATTTCAGTATGGAAATGGAAATATTGAATTTTTTTTTCTGGCCAAGTGTATTAATATTAATATGGCTTTATATAATATAGTTTTCCATTCTCATATGTTATCATGACCAGTAAATCTCCAGTTTTGATATTAAAAAATATAGTGTTGATAGACACTAGGAGTTCAGGGTGGGCAAAAGGTAATGGCATGCAAAGCCTTTCCCTCAAATATAATGATTTGAAATCCTGGGTACAATTCTACAGTGAGAATCATCAAATTCTTTGGAAGGAGATGACAGTGCCTGTCTTTAAATTATTATGGTGTTTAGCCCAGGCACAGCATTCACATCTCAGGTATCTGGTACTAGCAGAAAAAAATACAGAATGACCTTTTTTAAAAGATAAATATGTCATTTTTGAATGTCCCAAGCTAATTTAATGAGGACTGCTTTCACGTGCTCCCAGTGGGTAAGGGAAAATGACAGTTCAAGATGAGACTGCTCCTGCAACAATCCTCTTAGACACTTGCTCAGGTCTCATGTTGCTCCCCTTCCACATTACACTGAAAAAAATTTCTTAACATGAGAAATACGGGACATTCCAAGCGTAAAATACAGAAGAGTTCAGCCGGATCTTTATGTCCACTTCAAGACCCACTACATGATTAGGATTGTTGAAATGAATTCTGAAATCACTCCCAGTTTTCTTGAAGTGATTCCTCAAACTTTTTTTCTCATTTGGGTTGGAACTAGATGTTCTTTAAAGTCTGTTCCAACCTAAGAATTTATATGATTCTACTTTATATGATCATATTCTATGAGAGTGAGAACTACAAACACATGAGTAACATCTGAGGGCACTTGCAAAGACTCTTGCTCCCCAAAGTTGCTCTTTAAGAGGAAATAAATCTGCTTAGATTCCTCCTTAGCAGCAGACTGCCAGTCAGCCACATGAGGTGGCTTTGAAATGGAAGATGCTTGTGACAGGAAAAGCATTCTGGGAAGGAAAATTTCAGATGTAGCCCTGATCCTAACCTTAACACCAACCCTAACCATGCCCTCCTTTGCAGAGCTGAGGGAGGAGTCATGCTTTCTGCTGCTGCAAAGAAAGAAAGAAAAAAAATCATGCTGCCACAGTCAGCTGAGTTTGCATTCCAAACGTATATAAGTACCCACTCCTTTCACCAGAAGCAGAGAGGGGCTGTGACACCAGCAAGCCACAAGGAAGGCAGAAAGAGAAACATCATACAGGTGGGAGCCCTGACAGCTGGGTAGGTCTCTGAACAGCAGCATGGCACAGCAAGAGCAGCAAATTCCATGTGAATTTGTTTTCATGACAACTTTTTCTTGGCATGAAAGATAACAGTGCAGCAGGCTCTGCTGCTGAGTGTAGTGTTTGTATTTGGCCACATTGACTCTCATCACTTCACTGCTTTTATATTAGATGAAGCTTAAGGATGAAGAAGTACATAGGTGCTTTTTTGAGAGTAGATGGAATATATCCTGAGAGGTGGCTTTGGATTTGATAATAGCAGTAGGCTTTTCTTGAGGTAATTTATAGCAATATTATAAGAAAAAGGAAGACTTAGTATTATGAAGGTCAAGTTTCTGCTGCTGTTTTTCTGTGCTAGCATACTGAAGACTCTTTCATTCAGTATGCTATTCAGTCCAAGAACTGATTTAATTGTCAGAATTTGAAGTATTGATTAGAATTAATGAAAAAGAGTTCCCTGGTACCAGAAAGCTTTGAAGAACAGCATAATATGAATTCCAGTCATGTGTGAGTCCTTTCAAAAGTCACTGTAGGCTTGATGATAGCAGTATCCCCTAAATGTGCATTAGCATTGATCACCTGTTAGACAGGCATATGTGATACCTTTAATTGAGATAAAAGACAACTTTTTCCAATTCTTTTCCTCTCCTATGCTAATTAGGAATAATGCTGTTGACTGTTCATGGATCAAACAAATGTGAAAGATGCAAAAGAGCAAGTATTGATATTTTTCTTTGGAATTATCTTAGGTGATAATCAACAGTGCATATTACTATCCTTCTCTGATGCACTTCTATCTCCTCCTCATTTCCCAGATCAGACATTCAGATGATTTCTGCATACAGTACTAACTTAAATTCACATCTCTTCAGTGATAGGCACCTTTTTACTGCACCACCACATGTTTCTAGCTCTGTTTAACACAGGCATATGCAGTCAAGACCGTGGTGCTTCCTGATGCAAACATCACTAAACATTTAACTCCCTATCCATTCGAAGCAGCTGTTAAGGCTGAATTACTTCTATCATATGAATGGGGACTCATACTCTCATGCTAGACTACACTTTAAAAAGTATAGTGAAATGAAGTTAACATCATTTCATCTTAGTCCTGTTGAGCTGTAGGTCCACCCAGTATCACCTTTTGTATTCAGCAACACTTTGTGTGAAAGATAAGCTGGAGGTCATTTTAGAAAACTTCAAGCTGGTACAGACAAGTAATTTACATCTGTGCTAGTCATTATCAGGCTCCTTTTTGGTCAGCAGAGAGGAGCAGACAGTTTTGGGGATGATCCATGTGACAGGCATCTGCTTTAGATGTGAAGAACCAGTGTCTTGAGGTTGTGACTGTGGTAGTCATAGGTATCCACATTGCAAACATCAGCAGTGACGTGGCAAACCTCATCATCACATTTTTATTTGGTTGTAGGCATGCAGACTGCTTGTGCTGTAAGAGGCTTGATGAAGCAAATGTGTAAATAAAACCATTCCCCAAAGACCCTGAAGATCTTAATAATGTGAGAGGGCTACAGATGGCTTAATAAGTTACTCATGTTTAGCATCAGATGTAACCACAGAAATTAATCAAACTGCAAGCTGTTCCAATGGAAGACAGGGCATTTCTGCAGATGAGAGATCTTTTTAAGTAGAGAATTCAGTATCATAAAAAAAAAAACCACCCTTAAACTTGCTATATGTATTTATACTGGTAAGGAACTGGGGGTAGCACTTCTTTTATACTCATCACCTGAGGCAGAGCGGAGCTGAATGAAAACTCATCAGCTGGACTCCCAGGAGAAAGCTAGGCTCTGTCTGGATGACGCTTCTCCTAGAAACACTGAGATGCACCAAGTTTGAGATTTAGCAGTAATATAGCTGACCACTACTGCAATTAACTTGACAGTGAAATATAGGAATGATTGTTTCTTTCAGTGATCCATATAATGAAAGGCCTAAAGCATCAATCCTTAAATTGCTTAAGGAGGAAAGAAGACATTTCTTCTATAACTCAACACCTGCCAACTTGGTCTTTACATGTGAAAAAGCTTTATGCATTCAATACTCTTGATGAGCACCTTAGATTTAAAAGCAGTGCCCTTTTCAGTCAGTCACAGACCTGAATTTATGGCTGCTACTGCAGAGGATGAATCTAACCAGAGAAATAGGGTGAGAATTAATGCATTAGTCTTACATTGTTCATCTGTGTTCCTATATTTATTCTCAGATCACTCACTCACCTTCTTAACATTCCCTTCAATTCAGCTTGGAAAATGTCTTCACTTCTTTTGCCAAAGTAGACTTTAAGTAGACTTTCAGACACACTTTGAAATTTATTTCTTTTCTTTTGTACTCTTTTTATTTTGGTTTGTGTTCCTTAAGTTAACACAATTAGTCTGATACACTTTGAGGTTAGAATATTTCATTATCTTGTTTATTTATAGTTCTCTTATCCTAATAAAGCACTCTGAATTTGCAAGGATGTCTAGGCTACTTCAAAAAAACATCCATTTTTGCAACTGAATGTGCAATTTAAGTTGCGCTACCAACTTAAATGCTGTCTAAAAATAGAGATCCTGATTTATGAATCTCCGGTTAGATTACATTGCCAAATGAGATGTCTTCTAGTGTTCGGCATGTCAAATAGGAGCAGCTGAGAATGGCAGTGGAGGAAGCCAGGACCCTCCCTTTTCTTCCAGGGAAATGCAGTAGGTAACTAAGAAAATGATTGATTTTTTCTGTCAGACACATACCCACGAAATTTCACCCTCTAACAAACCAATCAGACTCTGCTGTGGCTGTTCCAGACAGAGATGCAACAAGCTCATTTATTCATTTGTATGCAAACACACTAAAACAAGTCCTCCAGGAAAACTCACTAATACACTGCATAGAAAGATAATAGGGTGAAGGATAGGTTGATAAATGAAAGTGAATTATCTTAAAAACATTGGGTATCAGAGATGTTACCTTGGTTCCCACAACAGTACGATTTCAGAAAAACCACCTTGTCAACTGTTCTGTGTCCTTTCTGACCTTAGTTAATAGGCAGAGGCTCAGTGGGGAGTTCTGTCTGCAAGGAAGAAAGGGGTTTATGCATTGTTGATGTGATCAAAGGTATTTAGTTGAAAAAAAAAATAAAAAAGAAAAAAAGTTGGCACCCATTTTCTCTGGCCACAGCAGCAATCAGAGGACAAGCTTTCTGCTCCCAGTCTCCCACAAAAATTATCCATTATCTCTGTCTCAGACCAGACTGCTAATGATGCTGTTAATGTATCCAGTGCTTTTTTGCTACTTATTTCCTCATCGTCAGGCACCCTTTCCTCTTTTTGTCACAGATGGCAGGCAATCACAGTTTCAGCAATCAGTTCTTACATGCCTGCATTTGTCTTGCCCTTCTCCACTACCAAATGATTCATCTTGTTCTCAGCCTTTGCAACATGCAAGACAGTGATTGTGACAGCTTTCCTATTATTTCTGCTACCTGGTTGTACAGAGCACTTGAATGTCCCCTTTTACATTTACCTTGAGTAAAAGGCAGCTCTTACACTAAGCAACTTCAACAACATTTAGTTCAGCTCAAGAACTTCTTATTTCACAGTTAAAGATGACAGAGGCAGGCCCTAATTCATCTCTCACTTAAATGAACTAGATCCCTTTGCCTTTGATGGGGACAGAATTATATTTGAATATGTGAAAGTTCTCTTCTGAGGTGAGATGAGCTATTCTAAAGCAATTTTTTAAATCTCCCAATTTAATCAGGGAATATGACTCAACTTTGCTGTTCTCATTCTCCACTGTCAGATTCTGAACCCATAGCATAAATCTGCTGTCAGATTGCTTTCTCAAATACTGAAACTCTAAAAACACTGAAGTGGATGCTTAAACTGAGCTTGAAGTGGGTAAGTTTTATTTTAATTATTGTTATATTGTTATCAAATACTATAATGTAGTAGTGAATATGTATTTGCTGAGGATTTTTTACTAAAAATCAAGTCTGTATCAGCAGTTACAGAAGGATATGTATGATAGAAAATGATTAATAATTTTATAAAACACCAATCTGTTGGGAGTTGTGTTTGTTTTTTCTTTTTTTTTTTTATGTTTTTTGTTTTGGGGTTTTCTGTTTGCTTGTTTGTTGTTTTTTATTACCCTATGCTGACTATTCTGCTTTAGTCACACTAGGATTAACAGTCTAATTAAAATTGTCAGTGACAAAGGAACCTGTTTATTTTCATCTACATTATGTATCTCTAGTTTTGTAAAGAAACTAGTTCCAAATTAAATCTTGCTTGCAACTGAGGGTTCCCGTTAAGAAGAATGTTAAAGAAAAGAAAGTTAGTGAAGTCTATATTCTACATGCAATCCTGGTGTGCGAGGATCATAAAAAAAAGAATAAATTAAAACCTTTGTTGCATTCCAAAACATTTTTCCATAGAGGAAACTGAGAGGACTGAAATTGACTTTTAATACACAGAAAGGCTGAGTCTTTTATTCACAAGTAGTTTCATAATTAGATGTGCTTATAACCGTACAAAAAGTTAATTACCGCTTTGATTTTCATTATCAAAATAGTGCTGCTTGTGACATTCATACCAATTTTAAAGCACATGTTGTTAGGCAAAAAGACAGTAGGCCTTCAGCAACTAAATGCAGGCTTGTTTATATCTAAAACCCCCCAGATTTAATACAATTCTTGAAAGACTTCTATTTTATCACCCACCAAATCTTGCTGAAAGTCCTGTGTTACTGAGCTTTAAGTGAACAGCTCTACAAACATTATTTTTGAAGAATCCAACAGAGCAAAGTCCCAAACTTGAGTTATTAGTTAGATATTTGATATAAAATTAGTTACACTTTTATAGTTCTCCTGTTTCCATGTGTTCATCTTGCTAACTGTCCAAGGAAAGATGGTTCAAATGGTTCCCAAAAACTTGTCCTGTTCTTCTGAAACCCACCTTCACAAGTACAGCAGCACATAGTTGCTGTATGTAGCCAAATGTAACCAGCTCACTGGTATACAATCCTGAAGGAAAACACCTGCTAAACCTGTATGATAGATAAAGCAAAAAAATGCCTTCTGTTTTTTGCAGTTCCCTTTACCTGAAGAGCTGGAAGGCAGTGCAGCCCTGTAGAAAACGTCGTAG
>VWYO01024419.1:0-20662 GCA_013400275.1 Rhadina sibilatrix
TTATTTTATTTTATTTTATACTCGGAAAACATTCCATCCTGCCCAGTGTCCACCGAGGGCAGCTCCTCCCCGATCTCCTGGATCACATATCTCCATGTGCTCTCTCCTTCCAGGGGGGGAAATGTCTCCTTCCCACCCCAGCAATTCCAGGGAAATTGGCAGGAAGGCAATTAAGTGCTCCAGGGGAAAGGAGCTGCTCTGCAGTGGGGGTGGTCACAGACAGCCTGGGTGGGGACAGGAGCTGGATCCTGCTGTGCTCGATGCCTCGAGGTGGAATTCACTGGGACACAGCATTCACATCCTTGGGTATGGAGCTGCTGGAGAGAGTCCAGAGCAGGCACNCTGCAGAGAGCCCAGAGGAGGCACCAGGGTGATCAGAGGGATGGAGCAGCTCTGCTGGGAGGAAGGGCTGGGAGAGCTGGGATTGTTCAGCCTGGAGAAGCTCTGGGGTGGCCTCACTGTGGCTTTCCTGAAGGAGCCGACAGGAAACATGGAGAGAGATGATTCCCAAGAGATGGAGTGCCCAAACAAGGGGAATGGCTTCCCACTGCCAGCAGGCAGGGTTAGACAGGATATTGGGAAGGAATTCTTCCCTGTGAGCATTGCACAGGTTTCCCAGAGGAGCTGTGACTGCCGCATCCATGGAATTGTTCCAGGCTAGGTGGGACAGGGCTTGGAGCAACCTGGGACAGCAGAAGCTGTCCCTGCCCCTGGCAGGGAGTGGCACTGGATGGTGTTTAAGGTGCCTCCAGGAGAGTTTCTCTCCCTTGGTACTCCTGGAGTTGAGTCAATAAAGTTAATGGAGCTCAGAGAGGGAGTCATCCAACCAAAGAAGAGTTTTAATTCTTTTTCCCATTTTAGGAAATGATGAAAAGTGTCATAGACTCTGCTTTCAGCAAGGGCTGTCGGAGTCCTGGTGGAAAATTTCCCTGGAGACCCCACTTCCAGCCCAAGGAATCCCAGCCCCATGGGAGCCCCAGCCCTGACAAGAGAATTGTTTCTCCCTCCTAGACCTGGTCCCTGATCTGTCTTGCCAAAGCTAATCCCACCATTTTGATTTAGATGGGATACTGGGAAGGAATTCCTCCCTGTGAGGGAGGTGAGGCCCTGGCACAGGGTGCCCAGAGAAGCTGTGGCTGCCCCTGGATCCCTGGAAGTGTCCAAGGCCAGGTTGGACAGGGCTTGGAGCAACCTGGGCTAGTGGAAGGTGTCCCAGCCCATGGCAATGGGTGGAATGGGTGGTTTTAAGGTCCCTTCCCACCCAAACCATTCCATGATTTCAAGCAATGCCAGCACTCTGATTTAAAGTCTGTTCATAGGGCTCCTCTACAGACTTGGCTTGTGTGTGGATGAAACCCTCAAGGCTCTGGCTAATTCCTCCTTCCCAGCATTACATCCAACCCCTGAAGGGAAATACCAGGTTGAAAGAGTCAGGACGGTGCCCGAAACTGAGCCTGAGAGCTCCTGACAGATCTCCATGGCACATGTCAGACCCCACCCGGCTCCCTGCCTCATTTAATAAGTGACCTGCTTTTCCAGGGACTGATAGTAGCCAACAAACTGCTTAATTTTACTGATTAATTAACACAGGGAAGAGGTCTGACCTTGCTGTGGAGGTAATAATGTTCCTTACTGCACCAGGAGGGGATGGTTTGAATCTGCGACCCCAGAGCAGCTGGATCATTACTGCCTGTTGCATGCAACATTAGAATCCTCTTTCCTGTGGGAACGCAGGGCGAGCCAAGCACTCAAAACAGGAATTCTCTGGTTTATGCCATCAGGAGATCAGGAGATAACGACAGAGCAGGAAGGGCATGAAGTGCATGCCTGTCTCCAGGAACATCAGCCAGCCACGTGCCAGGAATTTCGGGGAGGAGGCGTCTGCTCTGTCAAAAGGAGGAGTTGAAAGGAGAGCAGAGGAAACTTTGCCTTTTGTTCTGAGTGAACAGCCGGGGAGGGAGGGAGGGGAGGGGAAGATGGTTCACAGAATCCACACTCGTGGTGTTTGGGACCACATCCGGAGTGTTGGGATGGATGACAGCCCACTGAGCTCTCCTGGGGGTTTTGCTGACCCAACAGGCCTGCGGATAGACAGGGGAGCAGGAGCTGCTCCTCAGCCTTTGGCCGGGTTTCAGCTGTGACCAGGGGCTCAGGACCTTCCCCTGCAGCATCTGGTGGTGGCAGCCTGGGTTTGGCCTGCTTTCCAGCGCTGGTGGTGGCCGTGGCTCAGCACTGACCAGTCACCACTTGGCCAGTCCTTCAGATACCAATCCCAGGGAGCTTTTCCCTCCCTTAAGGTGTGGTCTGAGATTAAAAACCCAGGCACCCTCAGCATGGGCTGCATTTTTATCCTCGGGAAGTTACTGCAATTGCAATTCCATTTCCTACTTCAGTCCTTCCTTGTCCTTCCATAAGATCAAAACCAGTTTGGTCACAAATTCCTCTGATTCCTTCTCTTTTTACTACATCTGAAGTCATTTACCTCTGCAAACTCCTGCTCTGATGCCCGTTAACCATCCTTCACCTCATCCTGTTATCCTTGCACGGAGTTCAGTAGCCCTGGCTTCTGCAGGACCCTTCCCATGGGAAGGTCAGAGAGGCTGAGATGCCACCTGATCATCCTGTTTTCCCAAGGGTCATTCTCCTAGTCTTTTGGAATACACTGGAACGCCTCTTCCTCCTTTTCCATCATGACACAGAGGTAATGGATGCATTTTCAGTATCCAATCTGACCATGCCTTCCCCCCTAACCATCCCTCCAGACCTGCTCCGAGCTTCTTGTGGTAAATCCAGCACCAGACCCAGGAGGAAGCTTCTCAGGCGAATGTTGAGGAGTTTCTTCCCCCGTAGGAAAATGTATTCGGACTGAAATCAAAACATTGTGAAGGAAACGTGTTGATTTCGACTGGGAAGTATCAAAACAGATTGTTTCAACTTTCTCGGTTTGTTTTGACAATATCAAAATGTTTCATTTCCATGAGGTAAAAACATTTGGGGTTGATTTTGCTCTCAGTTTAGTTTTGACTTTCCCTTTCCCTGAAATCATTGTATTTTTGTCATGAAAAGCTTGAATAGAAGCCTGTGGAAGTGCCAAAGTCCCCAAATGGGAACCCTTCACTATTCAAGGTATTCCCAGGTCAGAGTGGGAGCTCTCCTTTCTCCTGGGCACCCCTGGCATACCACAGCCACCCAAACAGGGTAGAAATAAACCCAAACCCACCTCTGGAGCCAGGGCTGAGGAGAAGGAACCACAGCCAAGTGCCTTTCCTCAGTTTATTTCCTCACATCCTGATGTTTGCTGCCAACCCTTTGGGGTGCTGCTGGAATTCCCCACCCTGTGCTAAAAAAGCTTTATGGAAGCCATGAAAGCCAAGCCACCTCTTCATTTCTCACCTCCGCTCTTAACAGCTTTTGTTCCTGGAAGGGAGGAAGTGTTTTATGTCCTTCAGTGAGGCAGATCTATCAGCAGACTAAGGAAAACAATTAAAGCAAGGTAACAGGTAGGAATTAACCTTTAGGGGATAGACCCAGCTCAAATGACTCCTCTTCCTGCGCCCATCTGCATCCCAAGGTGGTGATTCATTTCTCCCTGCTGCTCATTACCGTGCTCCAAAGACTGGAGAAAATTAGGAGGGAGCTTGAAAATCCCCAAGCTTCAAAAGTTTGATTTCCTGGGCCCATTTTTTTTTTTTTTTCCTGCTTTCCCACTGGCTGGTTTCCCAAACAGCTTTTCCCGGGCATTTGGGGATGCATTTGCCTCTTGTGCATCACCATGGCTTGGCAAAAAAATTGGTTTCTTTCCAAAGTGACTTTTTTGTGCCTCTCAGCCGTGCCTGAATGATGTGCATTGCTTTAGGTGGAGGAGATGAGGGGTGAATGACCTGTGAGCCTGACTACCCCCCTCTCCATGGGTGTGTCTCTCTCTTCTACCTCCGAATGTTTTAGGAGGTTTATTATTTTGGAGACTCATTTCTTCCAGCAGCTGAGGTTAAAACTGGCTGAGATGAGAAAGGCACGTCCCATAAGCTTTATTCCTGCAAAATCTGAAGAGTTACAGGAGTTTGAGTGGATGGAGGGCAGGGCCTGGAGGGCAAAACACCCAAAAGCAGAAAGCAACAGGTCCAAGGCCTGCATAGAGCAGAAGGAGGGGATGGGGACCTCAAAATAACGCACAGAGTCCTTTGTCAAAACACAAAGAGCACAAGTGCAGCTTCTTCTGAGAGCCAAAGCAAATTCCCTGTACCTGGAGCCCTGCCCAGTGTTAATTTAATGGGTCCAGCCCAATCCCTCATCCCACAGCGCTGAGGCCAAGGGGTCATGTGGAGTGTGAGTGTTTTAGGAATAGGTTAGGAGTGGGATATGGGCCAGAGTCTCTTAAACAAGCAAAAGCCCCAGCAGAAAACTTCTCTCCACCACAATTAAAAGCAAACTTATGCACGGTTTTGGGGGTGCAGATGCATCTGATCCCTGGCCCCTCCTCTGCCCCTCGCCATAGGACACAGAGTCTCCAACAGCCAACAGCCTTGGACAAATGACAGCATAAAACCACATCCCTGGGTTAGACAGGGGGAGAAAGGAAGACTGAGAGGCAATGAAATGGGGCTGTGGCAGGAGGGAAAACAAACCCCCACTGAGCTGTTATTCCAGCCCTGGTGGAAGCCCAAGATCATTCACAGGAGCCCTCAGAAGTTCATAAACACCTTTGTTTGTAGTTTCCACTTTGACTTTGTTCAGACTGGAGGGGACAAATGCGCTCCTGTCGCTGGCTGCTGATTCTGCTACTTCTCCAGAAAGAAATGGCTTCGCCTTTCTCCAGAGCGTGCCTCATAAAACAGGGATTAAGAGCACTTCTTTCAAACATCCTTTCTGTAATAGTGCAGCCCCAAACCCCTTCAATCAGCAAACCTGAGCACGGCTTGACAGCCTAAACTGCCATTCCTTAACCCACAGGACAAGAAGTGCCATTTGCACATGGCTGAGTGGCGAGCAGCAGAGATTCATGCCGGCTGCTAATTGCCTTTGGCTCCGAGCCACGGCACAAACGCTCCAGCACCCAGCCCATTCCTCCTCCCCATCCCATCTTGGGAAATGGCTTTGCCTGGATTTCAATGACTCAGGAGTGCGTGGAGCCAGAATTCTTTCGGGAAGGTGGGCAAGGAAAGGACGGCTGGGGAGGAAAAGTTCTCCCAGGAGGTGAGACAGGAGCTCCTTGACACAAACCTCCAGTTGAAGCCTGCTGTGAATTCCTCTGGATATTCAGTTCTCCATGTCTTTCCATGTGTAGAAAGAGCACATGGAAGAACTCCTCTGGCCTTCCAAATCCTCTAGTGGAAGGTGTCCTTGACCATGAGCTTTAAGGTCCCTTCCAATCCAAATCATTCAATGATTCCATGATACTCCACGCTAAACCATGTGTCCCAGTGCTGTGGGAGGTATCTGAATCCATCTGGGATGTCCATACAGGATTGGAAAATAACACAGAGGAATTACAAGGTCCCATCACGTGACTTTCAGCAGCCCTGAGGTGGATGCTCCTTCAAATGTCCGTGGCCATCTCCGTGGGCGTCTGGAACCACCCACCCAAGGTCCTTTTCTGCCTGCAGGATACCCCAGGTCAGCTCAAAGCTGGTCTAGGTTCCAGCTCTACCTCATTTCCAACCTCTGATCCTTCAAAACCAAGTCAGGATTGAAGGGATAACTCCACTAACCCTTGTCCACAGAGCACTGCAGAAAAAAAAATGACCAGTTCTGGGATCTGGGCCAGAATCTGCAGCAAATAATATGAACAAGGCTTGTGAATGTTCAGATTCAGCAAAAAACCTGAGCAAGCCTCCTTGAAACTGGGGAGAGGTGGGACCTTAAGGGTCCTTCAGGAGAGAGAAAGATGATGTTGGGGTGAAGGAAGTGATTGTCCAGGGAACCCAGGTGAGAGACCAAGGTGGGGGTGCAAGGAGGTAATGAACTGCTTCACTAAAGACTCTGCCATCCTCAGTGGGCAAACCTGATATTTTATACATTTTTAAAATTCAACAAATAACTTTCAAAAGTTATTTATAGAAATAAAATTCTACAAACATAGAAATCAATTTCTACACATAACTTTTGGGGTGCTTGGCATGAGTATTCCCCCCAAAAAAACCCCTGGCATTTCCAACTCCTTGCACAATCTCCCCTAAAGCCACGTGACAGAAGTTATCAATAAACTTCATTAAATCCTTGGATGGTTTATGTTGGAAGGGACCTTAAGGATCATCCACTCTGCCCCTCCAGCTTGCTGGATTTGTCATTCCTGAGGAAAGAACGATAGATTTTGATTTCCTGTGTCCTGTTCTCATTGGTGATGTTTTCTAATGAAATACGACTGGCATGGATTTTCTTTTAATGGATTTAATTGAAATGATGGCAAATCATTCCAGCTGAAGTGTGGGATATGAAATAGGAGTCTACTCCCATATTTACACTCCTAACAACCCAAAATGTGGGGTTTCATGGCAACAACGAGCTTTGGTGGAAACAGCCCAGCACTGCCTTCAAACACTGATTTCAGTTGATTATGTGCTCTGTACCTTCAGGCAAAACAGCACATGCAAGCCCTAAAGCAGGAGCAGCGAGGATTTGGCACATTCAGCTACAGCCACAGAGGATGCAGCCAGCCAGGGATGCCATGAGGATAATGCCAGACTGGCTTGGTTTGGAAGGACAGGTGTCTGCCAGAGAAAGCCAGAGCCTCCCTTGGAATGGAGAATATAAAGCCCCTCCCTCTGAATTATTATAATTTTGAAATTAAGGGGCTTTCAGACAAAAATATGGGAATAGGAATAACAGTTCCTTACTAGGAATATTAAAAATGTAGCGGTACAGAAAAAAAAGGCAAACGAACAAAAAAGAAAAACACTGACAGAGTCAGAACACAACCACACACCCTGTTGGTCAGGGTGTTGGTGGGAGTCCAGTTAAGTCCTCCTGGAGTGGCAGATGTGGTTCTGCTGGAGTAGAGATGATCCTGTAGAAGGGTCCAGTGGTGGTGAGATGGGTCTGGTCTTCCTCTGGGAATCCAGTGCAAACAGGCTGCCCTGGTGTTCTGAATCTCAGATTTTATCCAGGCAGGAATGCTGGCTCCTCCTGCTGGGTGGAGCATCTCCCAATGGGATGATGTGATTTTATCAGTCATGGGGTGAGCCTTGATGGCCCATGAACAGCAGATATCCCCTGGAGGGAGGATGGGTGGTGGAAGAGATAAAGAACAGGGCCCCACCTGGTTTTAACAGCTGGGCCATTAGCAGAAGGCACCCACCCCCTCCCTGCTGCAGTTATGAGGGGTGGGTCATAGAGTGATAAAGAAAAAAACATCTCCCCAACTGATTTCAAGAGGTGGGAATAGAATACACCTTGCATTGCAACCCAAGACACAGATTTCCACCTGAGTGATGGGGAAAGATCCACAGGGAGAACTGCACATTCTCCCTCCTCCCCTGGGGAGGACAAGTCAAGCTAAAGCTCCCTGTGTTGAACAGGCTGAGCTGGAGCTGCTCCATCAACCCCAGGGACCAGGCTTGGGTCAAACTGCAGAATTTTAAAATTTCCTTTAGGAATTGTAGTGATAGGGTAAGAGGAGATGGCTTCAAACTGAAGGAGAGCAGGGTTAGGTGGGATATTGGGAAGAAATCCTTCCCTGTGAGGGTAGTGAGGCCCTGGCACAGGTTGCCTAGAGAAACTGTGGCTGCCCCTGGATCCCTGGAAATGTCCAAGGCCAGGTTGGATGGGGCTTGGAGCAACCTGGGACAGTGGAAGGTGTCCCTTGGCAGGGGCTGCAACTGAATCATCTTTCACTCTCTTGCAACACAAACCTTTCTGTGGTTCCATGAAGCTCTGGAGGTTTTCTGGGACATGATGGGATAGCAGGAGCACTGTGTGGTGCTGCCAGGGTGTGTGGTAACTCTTTTCCCAGAAATAACTGCAGAAGCTGGGCATTCCTGGTGGACTTAGGAGTGCCACCACCTCTGTGCCCTCTGCAGTGCTCCTCAGAGTCCCTCATGTAGCAGTGCCCTGACCTGCTGCCTCCTCCAGTGTGTTTGACAAACGGGAAGGAGGAGCTGTCCCAGGAAGAAAACTCTGCTGGTTTGGGGCCAGACCAGCACCTTTTAATCTGTATTAGATGAAAGATGATCCTCATGCTCTCACCAGAAATCCCTTTGCACGTTGCCACTTCCAGTTCCCATCCTGGTTCAGGGGGGTGATGCAGGAGCAGCAGGTGGCTGCTGCAGCCTGGAACCAGTCTGGGGCTTTCCTTACAGTTCTTACAGGGGGAGATGCCATGGACAGAGAGGTGTGCAGTGGCATGGAGACCTCGGAGCAATGGGGGACCTAATGAGGAAAACTGTCACTCCCAGCTGAGAGAGGCTTCTCCACCTGGCAAAGGCTCCCACCAGGGATATGTCAGGGAAAATAAATCTCCTCTCCGTTACCAGGGACAGCCTGAAAATACAACTGTTCTATACCTGAGTAGGCCTCCTTCCTGCTGTAATAACTGGGACAAGATAAACAGAAGTTCAGGCTGATAGTAGACTTAGAAATCAGTTAGTTCTGACTCCAAGAGAATGTTTTGCTTTATGCCTTTTACTGATTAGCATTAAATCAAAACAGTTTGTTCATGTCTTTAATGTGTTTCCCCCTATTTTCAAAGCAGAATGCATTTCTATCTCTTCTGGATTAAAAGCTCTTTTAAGGAAAACATCTCCAAATGCCTCATTTCTCTGCTTTTGTTTTCTACCTGTGAGGAATAAAAGCGCTTTCTTAATAAGCATGAGAGATTTGTGCATCAGGAACAGAGATTTGATTTGTGAATACCTGCTTGGAAAAGGTCTTCCGAGGCGTATCAGATGTGTTCAAATCCATTCAAATCAGCTGAGAAAACTCTGCGCACTGCTCCCAGCCCAGGACACCTGGAAAAGGTGGATAAGGAAAGGACCAGATCTGTGGTGGTGACGTTCCCTGACTCACAAGGAAAGTGTTCCCTGAGGATTCACTTCTGGCTGTAAAATACAGCTGTGGTTTCACTGACCAGTTTTCTGCTCTCAACTCCTCACAGCAACTGGTAGGAAGAAGCAGGAGCAGGCAGAGGCTCCCACTCCATGGATTTACCTCCTCTGCCACTGTCAGTGATGGAGAAGGACTAAACTCAGTCCTGGAGTCATTCATAAACCACTGACAAGTCAGAGCAGCCCCTCAGGTGTCTGCAGGTGCATCCACAAGCTCTGGAGTCTTGGGGACATGGAACAAATACATTTATATTTCAGGGAAACCAAACAAATGTGAAAAACTCTGTCTTGTTCTGTGGAAACTGGAGTGAGTATAGCTGGCGGTGGGAGCACAGCTGCTCTCCCCAGCAGAGGGATAATCATCCCCACTGCAGATTCCTGCTCTGCCACGCTCCTCTGTGGCTGTAGGCACACGAGGAGGGACTGGAGCAGCATATTTATCCTCACAGAGGGGACTGCAGCTGATGATTTCAGTGGCATCATGAGGCCCTTGCAACATCACAGCCTGGTTTGGTCTTTCTCCAGTGACCTGGAGCTGCTTTGGCTGAGTCTCCACAGGCTGGGAAGGAAGTCACATTTAAATCTGCCCCTGGAGGGGACCTGGGAGAGTGGATTTCCTGCAGGAGAGGAACTGGGATGTGTTCATAATGCAGCGTGTGATCCCTCAGACTCCGCCAGCCTGCAGAAGACAGCAAAGAATCCCATTGCCAGCTGGCAGAGCATTCCCAGAGGGAAAGCAGTCTCTCTCCTAATCCTACCTGAAGCAGGAAGGTTGAGCCTGGTCTGTGTGCACAGACACAATGCTGGACTGGCTCAGATGAAGACAAGGACATTCAGACAACTGTGTGACAGAAAGTCAGATGCAAATCCCTGCCCATTCCTGTCCCAGAGCTGGAATTCCCAGTCCAAGCAGCCTGTGGGGTCTGGAGGTGGAGGACAAACCCACCCTCTCAAGCCTTTCCTCCTTTGCTTTCCAGCACTTCAGCTGTGGTCGCATTTCCTCCAGAGCTTGGCAAGGAGTCTTCCACACCCAGACCTGAGCTACCATGGAAAGTGCTGCTGCTGGAAACCAGGCACAGCTGTCCCAGCACAAGAAGAATGTTGCAAGGAATGCAGTGCCATGGAGAGGTTTAAAACAACCTCCAGCCAGGGCTGTAAGAGCATCTCCCACCTCTCTGGGGCTTTCAGGGGCCTCAGCTCCCTCTGTCCACCCGAGCATGGAGCCCACGTGCAGGAAGATCCTCAGAGTTTATGGATTGGACAAGTCTGGGCAGAAGCTTTCCAGCGGTGTCAGGAGCCACGTTTGTGACTCCCTGCCAGCTTTCAAATCCTCATTCTGAGCGCTGGAGGTCTGAGTTTCTCAAAGAAACCATTGTCAGGATTTGTCTAAAATGAATGAAACTCTTATTTTTTTTTCCTAATCTTGTTTATATTGATCCTTCCTCTGAAATCAAGGAACATGTAATCAGCTTTTCTATATATCACAGGCTGCTAAAGGTCACCCAGATATCTACATCAAGCCAAAATATGAATGATGGCAAATATTTCCACCCTAAAGACAGAATATATCTGTTACAGCCAAGGACAGAAGAGAGAAGGATGTTATCAACGTATATTTTAATTAATGGCATGGAAGAGAAAAGCCCTGAACAAACACCCTGTACCTGCCCAATTTAATGAATGCCACTTATCACCTGGAGCTGAGTTGGGTTCCTTAAGCATCAGGTGGTGGAGGGATTTTCCAGGCCTGGATGCTTTGGAGGCAGATTTGTTGTACCTGTTCCCTACTTCCTGCTGGCCTTGAAGCAGCAATGATCCAAACTTGACACAACACCCAGGAGATGTTCCCCAGACCTGCCCAAGCACACCAAGGACTGCACATGGTTTGGGGAGGTGAGGAGTTGTGAGGAGGAGCTGGAGCACACCAAGAGTCAATCTTGATGTCTCTACTCTGTGACTTCCAGCTCTCAGGCTACAGACCCCAGCTCTGCCTGTGGAAAGGGGGTGGGCAATGGTCTGGTTCACTTTCAGGATTGTCCACAGCCCTGTTTGCTTCTTACCCAGGAGTTCCTTGGCCAAGTCTGCTTTGATTCACAGCCGGTGCTGCTGGAGTTGGATCCCTTTGTCCCCTGGGTCTTATTGGGAATGACTCGGAGCTGGAATGTGTCTGTCCTCACCACCAGGCTTCACCTTCCAGTCTGGGCATGAAGGGGTAAATTCCAGATGGTGACAGCTCCTAATCCAGGGAGCTCATGAAGGCTGAGGAAGCCTGGACAATTTATGATTTCATTCCAGAGGAGGATGAGATGCTGAGGCTGGCGAGGCTGACAAGTGAGGCCTCTTCTGCCTCCTGGATGGGATTCCAAAAGCAGGAGGGACCTCTCTGGCCACAGATGCTGGGCTCCACTTCCCCTCACCCTGCTCAGATGTGATGGAGTAGGGCCATGCACCAGATATTTTCAGTCTAAGTGCCGAATTGTTCACTAAGGAAATTAGGGAGTACCAGTTTGGGCAGCCAGAGTTTCCAGATAGTCCTTGGAATGGCTTTTCCTTCCAGGTTGGAGCTATGGATGGTTGTCCATCTCCTTGGGACAGGGAAGGACCACTGATTCCTGCCAACCTTCAAAATTGCCTTGCAAAGAAGAACAAACTGTTGGACTGCCGAGGTAGATCGGGGTTTTGTTTTTCCAGATCCTTTTCCCTTTGTTTGTAATGCCCACAGACATTCCAGAGGCTGCATGGCTGAGTATTTAAATGAGAAAACACTTCCTGGAGAAAATGACCCATGGAACACTCCCAGAGCTCTGGGACACAACAGCAGAAGAGGCAAAGATTACTAAACAGGCAAAAATTCCATCCAGGTACTGCTCCAGCTCTCAGCAGGTGGTGGGAATAAAAGATGATGAAGGCAGAGATAAATGAGGTGTCTCCTGACAGTGGGAGATGAAAGCACACTGGAGTCAGGCATTTGTGTCTGTCTGTTCTCCAGGAACTCTTGGAAAGAGGGTTCTGCCTGTGTTTTGTTGGAATAGAAGCCAGATTGCATAAAAAAAGATCATTAGGGGCGGTGTTGTTTTTATTATCTGTGATTTTTTTTGCCTCGTGCTAATGGATCCCAGACCATCCAAACCAAACCTAGCTGGGGGAAGAGCTGGAGGGATCCCTCCCTCTGCCAAGGCTGAGCTGCTGAGCATTTAATCACAACCAGGAGATGGGAACCAAGCCCAGAGCTCTTCAGTGGCCACTTCCCAGGGAGAAAGGAGGATTTGAAAGCAACCCAACGTGTCCAAAGGCAGCTTGGATCCAGCTGTTTCAAACAAGGCTCAGAGGTGAGCACACCTGAACACACCTGTGAGACCATGGGGGCCCTTCCCATCCCGTGCCTGGGGTAAGGAGCAGGAAAACTGGAGCAGAGTTTTCTACAGCAACCTGAGCTACAAATCCATCAATATCCCTGGATAACCCCTTCCTCCTGAACAAGAGGATCAGAAAGGACATGAGCAGAGAGTGGTTTAGGCAAACGGGAGGAGATGGGTTTCATCCATTCCCTGGATGCTGTTTGTGCCAAAGGATATGGTGACTGCTGAGAGTCCACTTGGATAGGGGGGGAAAAAAATCCATGAATACAGAGAAACAAGGGCCTCCAGTTGCTCCACCTTTGGTTTAGGTCGGATATTAGGGAAAATTTCTTTACTAAGAGGGTGGTCAGACACTGGAACAGCTGCCCAAGGCTCTGGGGGAGTCATGTCCATGGAGGGATTTAAAAGACGTGGATGTGGCTCCTGGGGGCATGGGTCAGTGGTGGCCTCAGAAGTGCCATGGTAATGGATGGACTCGATCTTGGAGTGCTTTTCCAACCTTAATGATTTCATGATTCTACACATAGACAACAAAACCCTTGAGCTGGAGTTTGTGGGGAATGTCACCTGGCTCTGAACTCAATCCATACTGGAATAGATCCTTCACCCAAATATCTGTAATCTGCCAAGGCCTAGAGTGGTGATGATGCTGGTACAGCCTTTCTGCCTCTCCCTGCTTGGTCTGGGTCCTCCCCAAATCCACTAAAACTGCTGTGGAGGCAGGTTGGATTCCTTATTTACCAATCCTTATTTACCAATTCCTTATTTACCAATTCCTTATTTACCAATCTCACCTGCTGCCCAATGGCCCACACCTTGTCCAGTGAACGCAAGCGGACACAGCCCCTCATTTTCAGTACACGGCCAGAATGTTTCTGCCAAGCAGAGTCCCTTCTGGAATTCCTCACTGGGACCTGATGCCAGGCGGTCAGGAAGACAAAACAAGTCTTGTCTCATGCATATGGAGCAGGGAAAAGGCGGGAGGGAAGGTGGGGAGCATCAGGGATTCGTGGAGCGCTCCAAGCGGCGCTCAGGGCTCAGCACACCAGGGCTGCAAATATCGATGATCCCGGCAGGCTGGGGGCCATGCCTGGGGAGGAATGGACACTTTGGAAAGGCAAATTCTCTGCCAATGAGAACCTGCTGTCTCAGAGCTCATTCTGAGCTTGGCACCAAAAAGAGGGAAATGCCTGGGGCATGGGTAAGGATTCCTGAAATGTTCCATTTATCCCGTTTTGGGCTGCTGGCCGTGTTCACGGGCAGTGCATTAACCCCTGGGTGAAACCATTGGCATCAGCAGCTTCCCAGTGCCCTTCCCACTCCGCTAGGTCCAGCAGCAGGGAATGGGATGTATGCAGCACATGGCTAATGTGGGATTGCAGCGGGAGCCCCGCTGGAAATGGAGAGAACCCTGCAAGAGGCAGTGTGAATTCATTAGGAACCCGCGCGGCTCCAATCGAGAATATCTAAGCAGTGACCTTCATACAAAATGCATCGTGCAACGCTCTCTATTAAAATAATCATAAACACAGTCAGCAGTAAACAAAACAATCCAAATGTGCCTGGAAAACAAATGCAGCCAGGGGATGGTGGATGGAGCAGGGATTAAATTTCCATTTAGGTATTACAGGCCACGAAGGGTTTGGGGTTTTTTTTGCCTTCTCTCTTTTCAAACAGTGTTTCCAAAATCAATAGCGGGGGGAGGGAAACGGGGTGGCGGGGAACATGGGGAGTAATTGCTCCAGTTTGTCACTGCTTGTGTTCCATGTCAGAGCAGCCATGAGGGGAGGAGGCAGCTGAAGCTGGCCCCAGTCAATATTTGTCCAGAGCACAGGGAAAATCCTGCAGTTCTGTGGGCTCTTGGATCCCGTGCTTCCCCTCTGCCAACATCTGTCCTTCCCGTTGGGATGAGACCAACGGATTCAGGATCAAACCACCGTGGTGCCAGATGACACAGGAACACACAGAGCATGGCAAAGCCAGACTGTGATCCGTGGGATGGTAAAACAGAGCTACAGAGAGACTTCCAGAGGGAGGGATGAGGCTGGGCCAGACTCTGGGCTCCTTCCAGGGGCTGTGGCAGTGTTGAAGCTGAAGGAAAAGTGTTCTTTAGTCTCTCTGAGATGCTACAAATGAAGTCTTGCTGTAGTTTTTGGTCCTGTGCTGGCAGGAAAGATGGATGCCCCAGAAAAGCCAAGGTTCCTTTGTGCATCAGGTAGAGAAACCGAAGGGCAGTGTCTGCTGGGAGTCCCAGGCTCTCTCTGGTATTTTGGATCCGCCAGATACATCCTGCTGTCCCTAAAAATGGACAGCTGGGAGCAGGGGTGGTCATGGCTGCCCAGTCAGGATCATCATTCCCAGAGGGTGATCAATGAATTTTGGAGTTTTCATAGAATCCCAGGAGGGTTTGGGTTTGAAGGGATCTTAAAGCTCATCCAGTTCCACCCCCTGCCATTGGCAGGGACAACTTTCACTGTCCCAGGGTGCTCCAAGCCCCATCCAACCAGGTCTGGACATTTCCAGGGATCCAGGTGCAGCCACAGCCTGTCTGGGAAGCTGTGCCGGGGCCTCAGCACCCTCACAGGGAACAATTCCTTCCCAATATCCCATCTAACCCTGCCCTCTGGCAGTGGGAAGCCATTCCCCCTTGTCCAGTGCCTGCAGGCCCTNTTCATTCTCTCCTGACATTCCCCAATTTTCTGTCACATCTTTTTTGGATGATCAACGATTTTTTCCGTCCTTTCTGCTCCTTTCTCCTTTTGGGAAGGTTCCCATCTTGCTGCTAATATGTTTAGTCACCCTGCCATAGCTGGAATTTTTTGCAACATATTTTCCCTGTTACTTACCAGCCAACTTCCAGACTGCCTCCTGAACTTTCAGGCCCCTAAATTTTCCAGCAAGCTTCTACCAAATTTCCTGGATTTGCCCATGTGATTTGAGAGAGATCCACACTTACTTTCTTCCCCTCTGCTCCCAAATGATTTTCTAATGGTTTGTCACCACAGTTATTTCCTGTGACCACCTCAGCAGCTATAACAAGTTCACCAAGTCTTAAGATTCTAAGATGAGAGTGCATTTATTGGATTGGATCCCATCTGAAGAAACCTCATCCCATCCATGGTGTGACTGTTTTTCTGATTTTCCCTTTCCTTTGTGTGCCAAGAGATCCTGGGCTGCCCTCCACGCCTGGCTGCATTCCCAACACTCCCAGCTTCTGTGGTTCAAAGCAGTGTCCAACACATTCCCACTGGAAATCCTTCCCCTGCCCTTCCCCCTTCTCTGTTCCTCACCTGCTGCCACTGTGTGCCCTCATAATTGATCAAAATGTTCATTGTATGATCTCATCTGCAGGCTTTTCCCTTCTTTTCCAGGGAATGAGGCAGGTTTGACATTTGCTCCCAGAGCCTTCCCAGTGCTCCCACACCACTGAAATCATTCACCCTAAAAAGCACTTCTTTAAGTGAGCATTATCAACGAGCTGCCATCGATGCCTCCCTCCTGATTAGCACTAATGAATCTAATAGGCTGCTGTTATCAGTATCCGTGCACATCATATGGTTTATTGATGGACTTGGGTGCCTATTTGCTCTAATGAAAACTATGGAATTGCAGATCCATCATGCCTAAGTGGTGATGGAACCCAGAGCCGGCTGTAATTGTTGATTCCTTCGCTGAGAAGGGGATTTGAGAAGCTCTAACTACAAAAAGCCATTGAGGGTTTTTTGGTTTTTTTTTTTTTAGGCAGAAAATTCACACTGATGAAGGAAAATAAATTTTCATGTAGGGCATAATTAGCTAGTGGGACTTGTCACCATGGAAAGCTGTTCAGCCCAGGAATGGGAGGGATGGAAAAAGCTCAGGGATTAAATGGATAGTCAGAAGGCCACAGTTACAGCTCTGGCTGGAAAGGGTTGGGAAGGGATGCAGAACTGCACTTCCCAGGTTTGCTGCACTCTCCCACAGATCACCATGAGCCATCAGGTGGGGCAGCAAAGACAGAAAGGCTTGTACCACTTTCTGAAGTTTCTGTGAAGAAACAAGGTCCCCAGCCTGCTGGGCATCTGACCTGCCAATGCTCAGAGACCCCCATTTCTGTCCTTTCCGAGTCCCAGAGTGGTTTGGGTGGGAAGGGACCTTAGAGCCCATCCAGTGCCACCCCCTGTCATGGGCAGGGACACCTTCCACTAGCCCAGGGTGCTCCAAGCCCTGTCCAACCTGGCCTTGGACACTTCCAGGGATGGAGCAGGCACAGCTTCTCTGGGCAACCTGTGCCAGGGCCTCCCCACCCTCCCATTCCTTCCCAATATCCCATTTAACCCAGCCCTGTGGCAGTGGGAAGCCATTTCCCCTTCTTAATTCTTATTTAAGCTGCCACATTCCCCTGTTTATAATGAAATAACTTCCTTCAATTCCTTATACATTAAAATAAATTGTTAATAATCCTTATCTATAATGTGAACTCAGCATTCAATATTAGAATAAATGCAATAAACAACTGGCATGCTTCAGAAAACTGGGCAGTTTCAGCTGCTAAATAAAACCTTGGGGTCTTCATAAAATTGGAACTTTTTCACACCTCCTGTAAAAATCAAAACCATTTCCCACCTTTTTTTTTCCCACCAAAATCTGGGTCTGATGGTTTTAAAGAAGAGGGTGACCATCAAGGCTAAATTATATTGGATCAAAATGTGTTTCCAAGTGGGGCAGGGGGCTCCGAGGTCACTCTTGGTCACACTCATGGTCAGTGCAGGTGTGGGGGATTCAGGTGATGCCTCGACCACTGTCCAGCAGGAATTCCAAACCCACTCAGTCTGTCCATGCACATTTCTGGCTGGGAGACCACAAACACCCAGCTTTGAAGACACCAGTGACTCTGGGGACAGGTTTTTTTTCCCCTGCAAAATCAGAAATTCCCTGGACAAACCAACCTGTGGCTGTCATTGCAGAGGGGGACAGTGAACAGTCTGAACAAAGCCTTCATCCCACTTCCTCCTGGCTTTTCCTCTGGCTCCTGGTATGACACAGGCTGTGCTTGGCCCTGGCCTGCCCTGGGGGGCACACAGGGGACCTCCAGGTCAAGCCAGCTGTGCCACATCTGGCGGGTGTCACGGCTGCACGGAGTAACCCTGACATCTAGTGGCTCCCAGAGCCCGAGCCCTGGACATCCCGAGCTGGGTGGAGCAGGGATGAGCAGGAGGCACCCCCGGGCTGTCCAAAGGCCCCTTCCCATGGATGCAGCCAACAGCTTTTCCACAGGGCAGAACAAGGTGTGGACAGCCAGCATCACTGCGAGGGATGTTGTTCATAAAGCGATAAATGTCACTAAGGAATTATTTGGACCCTGTTTTGGTTTCATTTTGTTTTGTTTTTTTAACCAAGCTGTTGGGTTTTGCTAGCCCCAAAGCCGAGCTTGCCCTGGTAACCTTGCCCAAGGGAAGCTTTTCCATGGCTTCCTTGGAAAAACAAAGTGTGGGGCAATGGGTTTCACCAGACGAAGACCTGTGCAGCCTCCTGTGTGCTGGAAACACTCCAGGGATGCTCCAGGAGCAGGCAGGAGGAGGTGCCAAGGACAGGGAGTTTTCAGTGTGACCTCTTCCGATATTAATGCTTAAAATTCCATTTTAATGGAGAGTGGAGGCCCCAGCTTCCCACTCCTGCTGCCAAGGTGGTTTTTGGAGCAGGGATTATATAACAAAGCCTTCTCTGGGCAGGGACACCTTCTGCCTGCTCTCCAAGGGCATGATTCTGGGAGATGTGGGAGATCTGGCTGCCCTCTTGCAGCTGATCAGGCAAGACAATGTCTGTGAGATGTTGGTGTCCCTGTCCCCTGGCTGTGCCACCAGCTGGCTGTCCAAACCCTGCTGCCACATCCCCCAGACCCTTCCTGGGTCCCCTGATGCAGCTGGAAATCCTTTCTAGGTCCCCCTGAGCAAGAGAATATCCCAAGGGGGAAAGCACCCAGGAGCAGAGGTGGTGAAGGAGATGGGAAACAGGGAGAGGTTTCACTGCACCACTCCCACTGATCACAGCAACACTGCAAACAGAAATGCAGAACCTGCCACGCCCATGGGGTGAAGGAATTCACACAAAAGCAGCTTGGGAAGCAGCAAAACTCAGGAACAGTCATCCCCGAGAGATTCCCGAGGGCTGCTGTCCCTGTCCCTGGTGCTGGCACTGCAGGCAGCCCCAGGGGGAGCTCCGGGGTGTCAGGCGCACCTTTGGCACCGTTTTCCTCTGCTGACTCCAGATTCCCCAGCAATGTGAGAAAGCCACGATCCCCACATTTCTGGGCCCTTCCAGCTCTTTGTCCCTCAGCACTGCCCGCCCTGGGAGCCCTGGGTGTGGCACTGATCCCATTCCTCCAGCTGGGCAGGGCTGCTCTGGAATTCCCAGATGCCACGCTCTGTGCCCAGGCGGCCCAGCAGGGAGCTGGTGGAGGTGAGGCAGGTCTGGGATGGGGTGAGGTGGAGCACAGCTCTCCATGTGCACTGTAACATCCCTGTGCTCATGGTGTTCATCCATAACCCCTCCTGGACATCTCAGGGATCCTGGATCCTGCCTCCTTCTCCCGCTGCAGCTGCAGGGAGAGCAGGCACCAGCCATGGGATGGACAAACTCCTGCCACTCCATCCCCTCCAGCTGTGGCTTCCACCAGCAGCTTTGGGACATCCAGACCTTGTGGGTGCATGAAATGCTGCTGGGACAGACACCCCTGGCAGCATTCCTGCAGTGCTGGTGCTTCTGCTGTGCTCAGGACAGTGGAACTCACCAGAGGATGTGAAATCCTGGTGCTCTGCCACAGGGAAAAGCTCCCCAAGAGAAAGCTGGGAGGAGTTTGCCTGTTTTCATGGAATCCCAGGACGGTTTATCTTGGAAGGGAGCTTAGGACCATCTCATTCCAGCAGAGGGACACCTCCCACTAGCCCAAGTTGCTCCAAGTGCATTTGGAGAACGTGAGGATGGGAATGAGGATTTACTCCAAGCACTGCCAAGGGATGCAGTGACGTGGGGTGTAAAAGCTCTGCCCCACACCCACTGGCCCCTCCAAGGTCCCCAGGGAGGGATCCCACAGAGAATTCCCATCTCCCCACTCAACACAAGCCTTTCCCCCTCTCCTCCTACCATCCCTCTTCCCTGGACAGAAGATCCCATGATTTTCCATTCCCTTCCAGCTGTGTTTACAGTCACAGGATTCCTTCCTCCACCTGAAAGTCAGTCCCAGGGTGAAATCTGAGGTTGTAAATTATTAAAATGTTATCAAGAGTGTGGAGACGTGCCCTTTTTTTTTTCTTTCCTGGTGGTGAAGAAGCTGATGTATAATTCAATTTTTCCCCCACACTTTCTTCAGTAATGCTTAAAAACTTTCCATGCACACACACACACACAGAGGCAGATCCAAACCTTATTTCCATTTATTTCAAAATCTCTTTGGGCCAGAGGCTTTATCTTCTCTCTTTCTGCTCAGTGCTGAGAAAAGTTTGGGTGTTGTCATTATATGAATAATATATAATAATAAATTCAGCATTCTTCCTTTCAGAATGTTTCTTCGTAAGAATTGATTTTAAATGCTTTTTCTGAGGGAGAAGAAGCAGGTGAGAGCACATATATGGCACACAATTATTACTGTTCTCTAATAGACAGAGCAAAGCCAGCTTCAATTTACAGTTTCCTGACAGGAAAATAAAAATCTCCTTAAATCAAAACACAACTCTTGCTTATCATTTTCTAGATTTTAATTCCTGGGGCTGAAACTTCCTTGGCTGGTGTCTAACAGGGTTCAGCTTTCCTTAACACAGGAAGGAAGCAAACTCTTCTTTTTCCAAACTCTTCTTTTCTCCTCTCACATTTAAGCAATTTTAGAACCTTGAGGCATTTCTGTGCTCCCAGAAAAAAACAAAAAAACTTTGGCTGTTTGACAGAGCAACTGAGGTCAATGGTGGCCCCTTGGAAATACATCTGAGCTTAGTCCCAGCTAAGAGCTCCTGGAAAAGCCAGGTTGCTCCATTCCAGCTCTTTTTTGGTGACTGGAAGCTGAAACCCTCAAATCTGGGCTCTACCCCAGGGGGAAATGCAGTGAAAGAATGGGAAGGAGGGCAGAAGCAGGAGGGCTGAGCAGTGGGAGAGGGCTGGAAAAGCTGCAGAGGAGGAGATGGGATGAGGTTCAAAGCCCCAGCCAGCCTGGCCTTGGACACTTCCAGGGATCCAGGGGCAGCCACAGCTGCTCTAGGCAACTGTGCTAGGGCCTCACAGGGAGCAATTCCTTCC
>VWYO01024420.1:0-19988 GCA_013400275.1 Rhadina sibilatrix
CATTTCCACCAGCTCCCTAAGTATCCATGTGTGGATCCCATCTGGTCTTATGGGCTTGTTTGTGTGTAAGTGGTGTGTCAGGTTTCTGGCCTTTCACCTTGGATTATGGGAGTTCTGCTCCCTGTCACTGTCTTTCAGCTCTGGGGGCTGGGTGCCTGAAGAACAATTGATTTTGCTATTAAAGACTGAAGCAAAGAAGGCTTTGGGCATCTCAGCCTTTTCCTTATCCTTTGTCGCTATGGTTCTCTCTCCATTCAGCAGAGTATAGAGTTTCTCCTTAGCCCTCCTTGTGTTGCTGATGTATTTATAGACACATTTTTTATTGTCCTTTAGGGCAGTATCCAGATTAAATTCTGGTTGGGCTTTGGCCCTTCTGACTTTTCTCTCTCCATAGCTTCATGACATCTTTGCAGTCCTCCTGAGTTGCCTGCTGCTTCTTCCAAAGGCTGTAAACACTCCTCTCCTTTTTTTCCAGAGCTTCAGCCAAACCGCTCTGTTCAATCCAGCCAGTTTTCTTCCCTGCCAGGTTGTCTTTTGGCATATGGGTCTGGGCCCTCTGGTGCCTTAAGATTTCTTTCTTGAAGAATGTCCAACCTTCCTGGACTCCTTAGTCCCTCAGAACTGCCTCCCAAGGGACTCCTTCAACCATCTCCTAAAGAGGCCGAAGTCAGCCACTCCAGAAATCCAAGGCAGCAGTTCTGCTGGCCCCTCTCCTTACATCTCCAAGAAGGTAAAATGAATGCATTTGTTGTCACCTCTAAACTGATTGAGGGTGCCTTCCTTTGCTTTGCCCAAGATGGCCTCCAGCTGTCACATCACCCCTGAGTCCTTCTCTGCTCATGAACAGCAGGTCCAACAGGGCTGGGGCCTTCACATGCTATGTCAGGAAGTTATGAACTTTCACACACTCCAGAAACCTCCTGGACAGTTTCCTCTCTGCTGTGTTGTATTTCCAGCAGATGTCTGGTAAGCTGATGTCCCCTGCCAGAACAAGGGCCAGCAATCATGAGACGGCTCCCAGCTGCTTGTAGAGTATTTCATCTGCCTCTTCATCCTGGTTGGGTGGTTTATAACAGACTCCCACCAGGATATCTGCCCTGTTGGCCTTTCCCCTGATTCTAATCCATAAACACTCAACTCTGTCATCACCATCATAAAGCTCCAGACAATCAAACCACTCCCTAAGACACAGGGCTACTCCACCACATCTTCTTCCTTTCCTGTCCCTTCTGAACAGTTTATAGCCATCCAGCACTTCACATGTTTGAGTCATTCACCATGTCTCTTTAGGGCACATGTCATAGTTTTCCTGCTGTTCAATGGCTTCCAGCTCCTCTCGTTTGTTTTGCAATGGTGTAAATGCACTTCATTTGAGTTATTGATTCTGTTACTTTTGTGGGAAAGAAGCCCTGATTCTTACATGACCATTTTCAGGCATTGCTGGGGTTTCTAACACATCAATATCACTTGTGTCTAAGCTGTGCCATGGATCTCCATCCACTACCTCCACTGAGATGGCAGATCAAAGACACCTCCAGCACACAGTCCCTCAAACATCAGTGTGCTACCCTAGGCTTATCTCTAGAGGGCCTGGTTATTATCTTTTTATAAGAGCTAAGTTTCTGGGAGATAGCCACTCGCCCAACTGGGATCTGTGGTGTTACTCAAGTATTAACTGCCTATTAGTCACCCGTTAACAGAAAGGTTAAACCAGAACTGCATGACCAGCCAGCACTCAGAGAGATAAAGAGGGCGTGAGCCAAACAACACAATTTGCAAAGCTCTTCTGCTCTTTGAACACATGCATGGAGAGAAACATTGCTCCTCAGTTCCCATGCATCACTGGGGAAGGACTCTGAGAGCACACACCAGGCCTAGTGGCCCTGGAAAGTGTATGCCTCAGGGAAGGAGTCCTAATTCAGCTTACTATAAAGTAACACAGTTTATTGGAGTAGTCACCAATTCAGATCACAGCATTTAGATTTGTGGCTCTCAGTAATGTCTGCAACAGGTGCAAAACTGAATTGAGAGCAGGAAACTAAGAGATCTCTAAGAGCATATTGTGAGGAAGTCAGTCCTAGGGAAAACTAGGACTTGATTGCTAAATATATTGTTGCTAAATATGCAGCTTTAGTGTATATTCAAGGATATCTAAAACTTATCTCTGATTCTGAAAACATATTGGAATTAAAGTAACATAGAGCAAAATTAATACTATTGATATGAATAATTATCATAATACGAAAAGGCACAAATACCTCTGTTCTAAATTTATTCATCTGCCTTTGTAAAGATGCATGCACCCTTATTAAAATCAAATGTATTCTGTTTTCTCATCCATTTTGCTTCTCATTTTTGCCCATTTGTTCTCTTTAAGAAAAATTCTGACATTTCAAATCATGTAGTTCTCTGCATTGTTACAAATGCTTATAAATTGCCTGTGATATATCCACTGATGATGGATGACATGCAGACATTAGATAAGAAAACTATTCTCATTCTTTGTATAAAGAAGTCACTATACAAAGTATTTTTTAACAGGCATTGTCTGGTTTTAAACAGATCTTTAGATGAGACTTCATTAAAAATACTGTAGTAATTAAAGACCCTACTATGTTGAAAAGAACTTAGCAGAACTGTAAAGCTAATATTGAAAAGATGATAAAATTGAACTTTCAGTCTCATATATAGCCCTAACTGTTATTCTCAACACCAATGAACCTGTCCCTCAAAAATTCCTCATGATGAGCCCTCCTTGGCTAACCAATTGAACATGTCTTTCAAATAACAAGTGCCTAGCACAAAATTCCATTTCCTGCAATTTAAATAAAGGATTCCAGGCTGCTTTGTATCAGACAGGTATGGCATGCTAGCTGAGCATGTGGTTATCTCCGTTTCTCCATGATGCTTGTTGACAACACAGCACTTTTCCTGCCCTGGCTATTGCGTAGATTTCATGAGTCCCTCTTCCAACATACTTGCATTCACCTCATTTCTGTTGAACCCTTTTAAGTATCCTCTTCCCCCTCTCCAGCCTCCACTTCCTGTAATATCTTAAATATACACTTTGAGCCCGTGAACTCTGATAATATGCCTCGGTCAGTCATACAAGTTAAATGAAGTATGAATAGAAGGTAAGTGGAAGGTAATAGGATGGAATTAATGTAGTTTTGGAAGATCTCGATTTCCAGACATCAAACCAGTATTTCAATCTCTAATACCCTGAAAACAAAAGGTCATGGATGGACACAAATGTTATGTTACTGCTTAAGACAAATACATCAGGAAGACATAGTACTATTTAATCCTTTATTCATTAATTTAATAGATAAAACAATTGAACTGTTTCTCTACTCTGAAAAAGCCATACAATGCATCCCATCTGATCCTGATTTATTGGTATTCATCCTTCACAATATGTGTGGAGTCCTTTTGGCAGGGGCTGGCATTCTCTCATCTGTTGTATCCTGATGCACATCTGCTTAGAAGTGTCACATGTAGGTCAGGCACAGCCAGAGCCACAGACAAATAGTACAAAGGCAGATGGTTACCAACTGCACTATGGGCAAGATGTTGGCTAAACAAGGTAATCACTTGCTCTGCTCTCAAATATATTCCCCATTTCAATAAAGATTTTTCCATCATCTTTTGAGAAATGGTGGCAAACTCCCGACAAAGATTTCTCTATGGCATGCTGCAACTTATCATTGCCAACAACCTTTGTTATTTGCCTGAGCTTTAGCAGCATCGTATAGTTTGGTTATAAATTGTTCACATATCGCTCTTCAGAGAGGTCATAAAGAGGGCTATTTTTTGATAAAGAAGGACAGGAAAGAATCCCTCCATACTGATCTTCAGTGCAAATGTTAAACCCATCACTCATACCTAATCCAAAATTAATAACATATTCTAGCACCACCACTGCTGGAGTTCATCTCTCTGTTACTTCCCATGTTTTATTATCTTGACAGTTTTTTCTTCATAGCAACATGATAGTTTACCTCAAAATGTTGGATCATGCTTCTCTTTTAAATGCAGAACCAGAGTTCTGGCTAAAAATACTAATTTTAAATCAGTCAATAACGTGAATATGAAGGTTGTTTTGTATCAATTAGGATGCTGCTTGAGGTTTTGGTATTTTGGGATTGATTTCCAGTGTCTACGTGATATGTTTAACAATACTAATGATGAACTGATAATTACAGCTTGGGCTATTGTATGATGTCTAAAATGTGATGGATGTTTACTCTGTAAATCTTGAGAACAATTCTGTATCAACTAGTGATTATTTAGCTTCATGAAAGACTCCTACAATTAAATCATCAATTATATGTGAAGATTAATTCTAGTTTCATGGTCATTGTTCCTTTCTCCAGTCATCTGTATTGAGTTAATAAACTGGTAGAAAAGAATTTTCTCTTGGCCTTTTAAGAAGAGCTTCAGTTGTGTTGATATGCAATGAAATGTGCTATTGAAATAATATTTCAGATTAATATTTACAGGCTTTTCTGTTCTGTACACATACATTGGTTAGGTTCATCTGCAGTGTGCAGACGTGCACATTTCTTGTTGGCTAGTGATAATAGTAATTATAATAGCAATGCTAATACTACTCTTCTGTGTGAGGAGTGTTTATATCTCCGGGTGAGAAGTGCTATAGAAGTCGGTAATGTGTTGTTACATCATACAGGTAACTGTTCTGTGATGTAGTAACATTCTATAACAACGTTGTCAAAGATGTTGCTGTATGATGCTATTACAACAATCACTATACCTTCAATAATTTTTGAAAATTTGGGCCTAGATACGGTAATACTCTGAATTTTTTTACACTTTCTTTTGTGTAAATGGACAGAACCTAAGGTGTACAGAGAAGTCAGGATTATATAAGAAGATACCATTAGATGATACCATTATTTATGTGTTCATTTATTTGCCCATTCTGAGCATAAATGTGAATGATTGGACTCAAGCCTTACATTTTCAGGTTTCAAAGCCATGTGATGACAAGAGGCACAGCTCAGCCTAAATACCTATTTACTTCACTGCCATTTTGCCTATGTAACATCTGCAGGATCTGTGCCCCATACTAATTCCAGTTCCTTTGATGTAATAAATACTATCTGCCATTTTTGCACCGCTACTGAGTGTCAGGAGATGTGCGATTTAGTTGTCATGATCAGGACTACATCTGTGTTGCTCAAGAAAAGCTACCCTCCTACTTAACATCAGTGTACAACTATCCCTACATAAAAAACTCTTCTACAAAAATCTCTTATTCAGTGAATTACCCCAAATTGGTAAACACTAGTTGAAGATACTCCCAGCTGCTTTGTGAGTGCCCCTGTTAGCTGCCAGGATTTGTAAATACACAAATGGTATTTTTAATATGTTTCAATCACATTGTGAAATAATTTTTTTTTTGTGAAATGGCTGATTTATAATATGACTGTGACACCTACGATATTGGACTCTCTCAAGAGAAGACAAACTGACAGGACACATACTGAGAAAACTGAAAGGTCTGTGTACAACTCCAGATTTGCTGAAGAATTAAAATGGTTGAAAAACTGTTCATTTCCCCTTTCTTTTGGCAGCTTATTCAGAATGATGACACACCCAGTATCCAAAGTCAAATGTCTTCTGCTTAACAATCTCAGAGACAGAGGGGGAAAAGCACTGACGTCATTGAAGTCTACAGGATTCTGGTATTTGATTTCAATGGGTAAGAAATCAGTCAGTGATTTCTAAGGGGTATAGAGCATCACAAACTACAGAGGACTGCCAACTACGCTTGGGATGACTGGACATTACGTGTGCAGTTGTGGGACAGAGCACAGAGAACTCCAGTGACATGCAGGAAACCTTGCAATGTATAAGAGCAAGAAGAAGGCAATACATAACTCAGGAAAAGTGCACAAAAATGATCCAGTTTCCACATACCTCATGGGAAATACTATTTTTTTCTCACTGTACTTTTGTACAAATGGCTGTATGTTCTGTGTGCAGCAGACACACAAAGACAATTGCATGCCAGGTGCATGTGTATGCCTCTAAGATCCTGACAAACCAGCTGTCCAGATTGAGCCACTTGTTGGAAGGTGCCACCAGCTTCATTTATTTGTTAGGTACTGGGATGCCATCCTGACACAGCACCAAGTTGTGGTCAAAGACACTCCTGTCTCCACTCATTTGCATGTAGATTTCACTTGGGACTCAAAAGGATATTCCAGGAAGAACTGACCCAATTTATAATTTTCTCCAAGGATATTAAGAGAGGAGCTGGCTTTCTATGCCTGGTCAATGGTCTGAAGATATGCTAATTGGGCACAGCAGACTGCATCAAACCTTCTGTGGAAAAGTTGGAGTGGAGTAACAGTTCACTAAATTGTCTGTGCCTTTCCTAGATGCAAGCAAGTAGATTAACAACTGTGCTTGTGAAGTGCTTTGAAATCTACAGATTAAATTTAGTGCCTAAAGTCATGTGCAGTGCTAAATACTTTTATTGTCTTCTGAAATTAGAAACACCTTTGAAACAATTTCAAACCCTTTTCCCACACAGTCAAGTAAAGGAAATTAATCTTGGCCACAATTAACTTTCTATCCTCATTTCTCAACCTGCTCCATCTGCTACTTCATCTGACCTGTTCCTACACTTCACTGATCAAATGCAGTTGCAAGCTTATCCATCATCTTACAGCATAATGAAGTATAAACCTTTTCTGAATCAATCTGCCATGTGAGCCATAATTTGGAGTTCAAAAGATTGCATCCAAGACCATTTTAAGCTTTAATCACAACCATGCTGAATAATGGGATACTTGCCATTAACAAATGTGTCTCCCCTTTACTGTTCAACACTTTCAATGAGTCTAGAAATTCTATAATTTTAATAAACATTTGAAATTGATCAAAAACAAAAAAAAACAATCAACAACAAGAAAAGAAGACACCTCACAACAAAAACAAATAATTTTTCTTAAATGACCCTATTTAATACCTTAATGTCTAGATTCCTATTTGAGGTGAGTGCAAGAGAAAACATGATATCAAAATGATCTCAGTGATCTGAAAGCACATGCTGGAAGCAAAGACACAAAACTAAATATGATTATATATTGGGTATTGCCTTTATCCTTCAGTTTTGCCTCATATCATCTGTTGCTACATAAAGACTGGTTCAAAACAACCTGCAAAAAAGCAATCATACACCATTTCATGCAAAAGACTGAAGTAATCAAGCAGCAATATAGCACTGCTCCACTAAAGCCAAAACCTGACATCATTGGTTTTCAATACTGTTGTCAGATAATATTAATAGTAACTGAATCCAGTGTCTGGTTCTCAGGAAGGAAAAACAATCTTTCTCCGCTAGTCCTCACATCCACAATATGTAATATTAAATTCAGAATGGCCGAGCTGTAAAATGCCTTACAAAGAGCAAGGAGCAGGGAGAACCTTGAGGAACACAGGGGAAGCTAGAGGAGAACAAACAAAATCAGAGTTCCACCAATTCAAAAAGGTGAAGAGCAAGCAAAGCATTCAACAGCCTCACTCATCACCAAATGAGGTAAATTAAGACTAGATATTTATCACTATTTTAATAAGGGATTAGAAATGCAGGCTGCACTTTCAAAGAACAATGTGAACAACATTTAGATAAGGAGAATCATTCAAATTGGTAACACCCAATGAAACACACACTGGCAAACTTTGGGATCTTGCTGAAGCCATTTGTGTTTCTCCATTAATTGTCTTGAAGAGGTTATGGGATGCCTTAGAGAAGGGCAAAGTGCTAATATGGCATACATTTTTAGAAGGTAGAGAACAGTCTGAGCTCAAGGAATGTAATTTCAGTGCATAGAACAAGTTATTGAGCAAATTTATTAAGCAAACACCGCTGAAGAACCCAAAAGATAATACAGTGATTGAAACCTGGCTATCCTGGAGTTATTGAGAAGAATCATGTCAAACCAATCTCCAAAGTAATCTCTCTGTCATATCTGTCAGCCCTGTATGGCTGCCCTGAGGGCACCACTGTATAGTTCAGACAGCAAATTCACCTGGTCACTCATGGCCCACTTGACAATGAGCCAAAGAGCTCTCCAACCTCCACCCACTGTAACAGCAGCTTAGATATCTAGCTCATGGGTGGACATGTACACTGAATGAAAACATGCTTAGAGTTGGTTTTGGTTTTGTCAAACATGGATATGTTTCAAATAATGTTCAGTAGGGATTTACCATAGATTTTGTCATGTTTAGCAGCTTGTAGAAGAGAACTGAAAAACAATTTTTCTGCCATTCATATGTGACAGCTAACTGGGATGGGATGCAAGTACTTTGGAGGACAGAGATAACATTTTAAGTGTTATTTAAGTGTTATGTTTTTGTGAATATGCAGAAGTGATCCAAGGTCTGCAGGGTGTTCAGTAAAAAGAAATTCAAAAAGCTTCCTTTAGTCATAAGATGTGAATACAGAAATGCACAATGGAGAAATAACAGTAAGTCACTGTCAGACTTGAAAATAATTCAGCAATTGCTGTGATTCACAAGCTAAAAATGTGTGTGCGATGGTGCTGCAGAAAAGACAACTCCCATTCTTGGATTCACTGGCAGGAATGTCATGTGCAAGACACCAGAAGTATTTAACATTCTCTCATCCATAACGATAAGTTTCCTGCTAGAGTGTTACTCTATCCAGGGCTGATAACCACTTTAAAGAAAGACATGACAAGCTTCAGAGAGAGTGGAGGAGAAAAAGAAGTATGACAGGAAAGCTACAAAATATTATTTCTGTATAAATTAGAGAATTTTGCTGTGTTTACCATGGGGAAGACCCAGGGGGTAAGGGGGAGGCAGGGCAGGAACAACTACAAGCCCTCCAGCTTACCAGGTTATAATAAGAGGGAGGGAGATCAAACTTCCTGTCTGCTAAGGGTGTACACAATATAATTGGCTTGATTTGCATCAGTGAGATGTATTTAAATCCTGTAGCCTTTTATGAGAGATTTTGGGAACAGGTTTGACAAAAAGGGATGGTTAATGCAGTATCAAAGCAGCAGAAGGTGGACTCACAGCTTTTCTGAGGGGAGGTGTTAGAAATGGCCAAACTGACTCAGAAACCACTGTTCACCCCAGCATCCTCCTACTACAGGGAAACAGAAAGAAACCTTGAGGGGCTGAGGAAGTGTCTGACAAGTGGCTGAGAAGATCTTGAATGGGCTGGGAAAGGGGTAGCTGAGGAGTAGCCCTGGTTTGGTGGCCTTCCTCTGCAGGAGACAGGCATTTCCCACAGCCCACTGAAACCCCCACCATGGAACTCACTTGATACTTGGAGGCTTGTGTTTCTGTGGCTGTTGATTGAACATAATATGTAAATGGCCTGCTCTTTTTTCTCTGGCTGCAAAGGTGGAGTGATGGTAGTTTTATTATAGCACAAGTGTTCTTCAGTAAGGTAGTTAATGAGCTGTCAAGACTCCTGTAATAAACTTCCCTGTCAGAGTTGTAAGTGATAACTCACTGCAAAATGAAGCTTTTAGTCATTGCTCAGAACTGTATTTTACCAATTTTGAGAAATAAACCTCATCTTTTTCAAGAGTCTTATCTCTCAGTAAAAAACAGTGAGACTTTCCCAGAGTGACAGAGTAGGGTTCTTTTAATACGAATGTAATTACCCCTTTTTGCTTATAGTGGAAATATGTGTGCTATAGAGTTGCAAAACAGTGGAGGAAATTGGGAAATTCTGCCTCATCAGTACCATTACTTCTGCCTCATGCCATTTCTCCTTCCTCATGTGTGCTCCTCCTGAGAAGACAGCTTATCCTGGCCACCAGTAACCGAGAGTACACAGAGCTCCAGAAGGGACATGATGGTGCTTTACAGCAGAGCACAGTTGCTTGTCCTGACATTTTCTGAATTAAAAAAATGTCAGTTTTTATTTACCAACCCTGGTCCTTTCCTTCCAACATACATTGCTCAGAGCTGTGCTCAAAGGGGCAGGCAGAAGAGATGAAGGTATTTGTTGTAAAGAATTTGTCTAAAAGCACATTTCCTTTTGCAAATGATGTGCACATTGTTTACAGTCTATGACTTTAATAACTGTTTAAAGTTTTATGGCTTGGATATACTTCAGCTGATTTTCTTCCTAAGCTTTCTGCTGCCTTTCCAATTTTCATGTCTTATGGCTGGTCAAATAAATCATCTGCTTGTATTTCTTGTCCACAAGCTGATCCAGACTTTATGGCCAGGAAAACTCCCTCTCCTGGTTTCTGATTATGCTCAGATGCTTTTCTAGTATTCCTGAAATGTGTCTACAAATAAGAAAAGTTCATTTTGAGTGAAGCTGCAAGTGCCTTTTTTTGAATAGTCACGCAGGTTTCAAAAGGGATTTTAGATTCTACTTACCTCTTTCAAAACACGGAAAGTTTCCTGCATTATTGTTCATGAATCAGCAAATGCAAAAGGGCAAAATATACCAACAAATCTGTGTTATGCCCAGCAGCGTGCAAGCAGTGCCCCTCCACCTGTCTGTCTCCCAGCTCCTGTGTTGGCACACTGATGGCTGCTGGGCATCTTCCCTCACAGCTGATGGGGATCCTTATGGTTACCGCCTGCATTTTCCTTAGCAAAAATGTAGGGATACTTCTGACTCTCCCACTTCCTTCCCTCCCGGAGAGTGACTGAAGGACTGCGGTGTTTTGCTTATGACCTCTGGTGGTAAAAGGGAGACTCTACAACTTCTTTATTTGCATCAAAAGTGATCACGAAAAAATCAGTTAGCCTTGTTTCTTATCAAGAATTAGGCTGTGGCGTAGCTGGGCATGATTTCTTATCAAGCACTGAATTTTCCTTAAGTACATCCTTGCATGATAGTGAGTCAGTTGGATGAACGTTGTCTCACAAAGAGCGTCATTTGCAGAGACACGACGGGGGACACCAGACCTGTACTTACCTGCTTCTCGAGTGCTTGCTCTCCAGGAGTGTCCCTGCTCCGTGATGTTTTATCTTATGGCATCTCCTTCTCTAAAGAAATGTCCAAAAATTTATACACTTTACTTAACACTGAATACTTTGCTTGTAAAATTAAATTTCTTTCTCACTTCTCATGCACTTTGCAGCAGATAAATTGTGAACCTGTTTGCACCCATACCAATCTGTAGACAGGGCAGGATCTGGACAGAGCTTGTTTAACCAATCTGCAGAGCTGCAGTGAAGTGTGTTCATCTAAACTGTGCATTAGCTAAGTATATATAAATATTAACTACATGTTACTGAGAGGGATGTTATGGAAAATGGAAATCAAATAACATAGAGACATTTGCATAAGAAAGGCAGTACTGGATACAGGCCAAGATATCTGAAACCTAATCTTGTCCTCAGACAGCTGGGAGCTCAGAGCAGCTACCAAACCATTTTCCTCCTTTGTACCAGCCCTATCTGTTGCCCCTATCACCTGCTTATGCCATAGAGGTGGATCTTTTTGTGTCTGTTGTCCAGTGGATTAAGCCTCAAGCTTTACTTGAGGGGGAAAAGAAGGACAGCCTTTCTCCTGCTCAAGCTGCTACCTGCCTGAGGGGCAGTTATCCAAAACTTCACAGCAATGAAGTTGCTCACTGACTGAGAAGGGGACAGAGCAGGGCTCCATCTCCCTTCCAGCCCTTAAATTGCATGGGAAAACTCAGGGCAGATTTTTTTTTGCTAGAATCAAACAAACCTCTCCTAAACCACAAGCAAATATTAGCTGCCATTTCCCAGACACTCAGCAGTGCAGCAAAATCCTTCCTCTGCAAAGTTTGACATGGGAGGATAAGAACTAATGACGCTGAAGGAAAGGGATGAACTGCAGGAGTGAGCATTTCCCCTGCAGAGACCTGCAAAGAAATTGGGTCACCGCAGTGAGCCTGACAGCAGGGCTTCACCCTGCCAAAGCATGTCAGCCTACTTTTAGCCCTGTGTACGTGTAGATCCTGCTAGTCTGTCCTTTGTTTTAAGCCCATTGACTTCACTGGGACCTCTCTTTTGCTTAAATTTCCACGTTTCTATGAGCTAGGTCAGCAAAGACAGCTATTTGAAGCTCTCTGTCTGTATTAATGAGGCTAGACATTTCTGAAGTAGCCTTTTCAGAAGTTACTTTACAAATCTGTATCTTACATTATCTGTATTCTGAGAAAGGTAACATAACTTTTAGTGAAGTGAGGTATCAATGTGCCTGCTCCTGTGGCAGCCACAGGAAGAATCATCCTTTCTTCTCTGAAAAGTCAGGGGCTATACAATTTATTATAAGGCTAAGCATTTAAATTGCATTTAGGAAGAGTTTCATAACAGATAGCAGACAAAGACCTCCCAGAAAATGGATATAAAGCCTGCATCATGTCTCAGACATGTCATTGAAGTGTCATTGAAGACACTCCAACTCAGAAGTCACTTTGGTGACATGTTGAAACATCCATGCCTCAGCTTCAGCGCCTTTTCACCAGGTGCTGTGGACTCAGAGGAGGGGAGTTGCAGCCCAGACTTGTGCCAGACCACTACATCCCACCTCACCTCTCACTTGGAAATGCCTGTCTCTGGCCATCCAGTGACCACAAAGAGAGGTGATGAGGATGAGATATTTACCAGGCTCTTCAGTTACATGAATGAAGTTACACAACATGGATCCAGACTGATGGTTCTACAGTGGTTGTAGAGGAGGATACAACCTGGAGAGCTCAGAAATGAACTCTGTTAAATGTGGCGTGGTGGGGAGGGGTGGTGGAGGATTTGACAACCTGCCCAAGTGCACATAGGCTGGCTGGGTGACAGCCAGAGATGAGTGCTTGGCTCCACTGCCCTTGTCCTTGCTCACTCAGAGAGGTGTGAAACAGGCAGCTGTGGTCTGACAGCTCTTTTCAGAAGTGTCTGTGAGAAAGGAGGATGAAAAAAAGCCATTAGAAGAGCAGAGATGCCAAGCCAAATGCCCATCTTTCCCCTGGCCAGAACTTCCAAAGCCAAGATGTTCACTGTAGAGGAAGTTTACTGTGTTTGTGTTAGACCTCTGTAATCTTCTACAGCATCATTGCCCCACTAAAGCTTGGTGCTAGGAGATTCATAAGTTTTGTTTGCTTAAAGTACCTGTAATGAGATGGAAGGTAGGACCTACTTCCTCCTGGGCACACACCACAGCATCCTACAAGGTGCAGGAGCAGAACTGGTCACCTCAGCTTCAGAGGTATATTACACAGTAGCACCAAGTGTGTTGTAACACCAACAGGAGCCCTATATGATGTCCCCTGTACAACCATGGCCTTACAGTTTTGAAGAGAAGTTTCAAAAGCTTTACCCGAAGATGAACTGTATAGAGAAATAAAAGTGCAGGAAATCCTTGGGTATTGCTAAATTCAGATTTGACACCTGAAAAGACTTTTTAGGTGTGAGAAAGGGAGGAGTGGAAAACCAGCTCGTTTTCCATCTTTATGTGCAATACTGGAGACATAGGAAAATTCTCAAACTCAGAGACCATCAGCAGGTGTTAGGTATTCACCAGACTGCAAGAGGAATGGAGCCAATTTTAGCAAGGAGCAGCTGATATCCCTGTGCCAGGCTGAAGACCATGAGCTGAGACAGACACAGGCAGCAAGCTGAATTAGAAAACAAACTAAGTGGCCAATGTACGTACACAGGCCACACCACAGCCCTCACAAGCCTAACACCATCTCAGCATGGGAAGTACAAAAAGGGCACAAGGGAGACAAGGATGAAAAGACAAGGACAAAGAAGAGAAGAGGGAGAGAAGTGTGCATCTCCCAGCAGAAACCAGCTTTGCTCTTCTGTGTATGCTTTTGCTATCTTAATGTACAAAGCTTGTGGCCGGCCGATTAGATCGCTCTCTCCCCCTTGCCATTTGTATGTCACTTCTCTGCTTATCTCGCATCTTCCCCAGGGCAGGGAGTATATCTTCATGTGCACAGCCTAGCTGCACTGCAATGCAGAGGTTAAGAAGAATGCAAAAGCGCTCACAGAGAGAAAACAACATAAAGAGATTTTTTTTTTTTTTTTTTGTGAACAATGGGAAAAAATAAATTATAGTGTCTGAACTTGTTACATTTAACTGCATAAACATATTGAAAGTCTGCTGCCCTCTGTGCCTTTATTATTCCCATGCACCTATCCCCCTAACCTCACTTACCCTGCACAGCTAAGTATGGTGCCCTTTTACTGGAAATAAGCCCTTTCCCTGTCAGTGTTGAGAAGATCACTGTAATGCTTGCTGTAGGGGAAAAAGAGAGGAAAATCAGTGCCTGATGTGCTTGCAGACAGTAAAACTCAAGGGTCATAGGAAGCCACTAATCTGCCAGAGATGATTAATTCAGTAGAGAAGGCAGAAGTCTGAAGTTTTTCTGTTTTCTTTATACTGTCAAAATTCTTTTTACTTGATACAAGGGACAACAATGGGTTAGGAGTGATGTCTGAAAGGAGAGGTCCCAGGGCACAGGAGACACTGGGATGCTGAGCTGACGCAGGGCAGCTTGCCAGCAATCAGGACCTATTTGAGTATGGGTGACACACACCTCCCTGACATGTCAAAACTCTGTCCCATCTGTGACATGACATGTTAGGTGATGTAAGATGCAGGCAGCTTTTGCCTGATTGGACAGGAACCATCTGTGGTGCTGGCTCCTCACCTCCAAATTCATGGCTGTACCTCTGTCTTTGGTACCGCTGAGGGATGAGTTGTGTGAGACCTGACTGTGTGAGCAAGAGTGGACAATTACTCTAAACATCAGAAAAACTTCAATAAGCTTATCTTAAGAATCACACAGTCCATGGGTTTTTGCAGCAGCAGCAGCATTTGTAAAGAAGGAAGAACTTAAACATTTGGACTAAAACTATTTCTTAGCTGCTTTTCCCTTTCTAAGAATGGATTATCCTTCGTCAAATTGTGTCACACTTCGTCAAAAGTGTGTACACACCACACTGATGCCCCCTCATCTTCCAAACCTGCCTTCCCTTCATTTCATGGCTTAAAAAATACATGTATCTCCCTTTTATTATCAAGACCCTATGGAGCTCTGTCCCTGATCTTTTGATCTTCTCTTCCTATCACTTTATCCTGATAATGCCCTTGGCATCCTTTCACTCTCCATTTCCCACTCTCATTTTTCTGCCCTCCGTTTTGCAGCTCTCCATGCACGAAATGACCTCCACAGAAAAGTCTTTACATTCTCATAATTTCCTGTCAAAAAGTTCACATCTGTCATGGACCTGACAAATAGTGCAGTAATGTGATAACAATAATATGCTAGATCTTCAAGATAAGCATGATGGACATATCTGTGTATTTATATAGATATGTGTATATATATATATATACATATATATATGTATATGAATGATGCAGGAAACCTGTCAAGAACTTGTAACCAAATAGACACAGGACATTCTTCTTCTTCATTCTCTTTTCTTTACCTCAGGTTTTGCATTACTTCTTCCTTTCCTCAGTAAACTCTTTTAAACAGGGACTCTATTTCCACCATTGGAGAGTACTTTAAATGGAACTAATAATAACAGACAAAAAAAAAAAAAAAACAACAAAAACCAACCAAACAAAAAAACCCACCAAAAACCAAAACCAAAACAAACAAACAAAAAACCACCAAAAAAACCACAGAGGAGTTGCAAGAGTTACAATTTCTGCAATTTGCAGTCCTGCAATCTTTAGCCTCATAAGCTTTTTCTATACTCCTTTTCAAAAATCCCAAGTGTGGTCACGTCCAGGCATGCTGGGGTGGTCCTTTCACATCCTAACCTCTGAGTTGCATCCAGGCACTGTCTAGACAGCTGCCCATAGACTGACCTAAACTGTTTAGGGAAATCACTGATGAGATGCACAGACGTATGGATGAACAGTGCTGAAACTCATGGCCTGGCCATGTTTAATTTACCTGTGCAAAAATGCTCATATTACATCCATTCCCTAGCAAATGCTTGCTCTTGTCCTTGCTTTTTCTGGGCAAGCTCTGACAACATTTAGCTGTGCAAAGAAACTGAGAGCTTCTCATCCCAGTCTCTCCTGCAGAACCTGCAGAAAATGCTGCACTGAGAAGCAGACTTGTGTAACACAAAATTCTGCAGGAAACTGCCTGTACTTTCTCCAAATGGGCTAAGAAGACATTCTCAAGCGCATGAGGCCAAGGTCCCCAAAACACCCAACAGCAGCATCCTTTGAAGACAAACTCTGTCTGATACACACCATTTGTCAACCCATGACTTGTATGCATACAAACACAAATAGAAACAGAGGCATGTGGTCAGAGTGGTGTCTACAATGAAAGTAGCTGAAGTGATGACTCACATTCTTCTGCCCCTTCTTCTCCACACTCTTTCCTAAGCCTGGGTGCTGGTCTGCCAGCATCTGCCTTGGACAAAAGAACTGTCAAAGGTGAGGCACCCAGAACTGTCTTATGGTTTCGCTTTTGAGAGTGTGCAAACATGGTCACAACAGTACTTTATAATGGACTATCAGATTGAAAAGAATTTTTGACACGCTGTCAGAACAAGCTTCAGGACTCTGAGTGTGCATTGGGGTAGGAAAATGATTAGCTGAGAAGTGACCTCTGATGAGATGTATCAAGACCATGGATCTAAACCTCTGTGAATCTTTGCCTGTGAACTGTTGTGCGTGGGCTGATTCTGGTTCCTCTTTTCTCCTGACTCTATAACTGACAAATTCACTAATCTTCAAAGCAGGAGAAACTGCTATGACTGACAAGTTTGACCTCTTCTCCTCTGCCCACCACAGAGTTTCACCATACAAAACATGCCCAGGAGGTAATTCTGTAATTGCTATTTGTGGTTATCCATGCAAGGCAGATCTGGTGTGTCATTTCTTGCACAAAGTTTCATCTGGGATGGGAAGAATTTGGCACTTTATGGCTCAGTAATTTTGAGGCTAAATACCTTTCCTAAGTGCTAAAAACAAGTACACATGCCATTTAGCTTTGATTTCCCCAAGACTGCCCGTAAACGTTTCCCCTGGGAAGGAAAGATATATACCTGTGATGCCAAGTGCCTGACACATCTCTAGCAGGGATCAGCTGGAGCTCACCACGGTCTTGCACTCACATATTTCCCTCGGTTNAGCAGAGTTATTGGATTCAGGGGCAAAAATGAGGGAACATGATTTTGAGACCCTCTACAAGACTTTTTTTTATCAAGACAAACCTAAAGCAACTTGGGCTTATGAATTACATTGCAGTGTAAACAAGGAGGGTGAAATAGTGAGGATTTTGGAAGATTACCCTGTATATCTTATGTACCTGGATGAAACAAAGCTTCCCCATGCCTTGTGGTTCCTCAGAAGGGAGACCCAGGAGTCTGAGCTCAAAGGTTCCCCTATGACTGGGGACAGAAAGTAGGACTAAGTCACACTCTGCCTCTGCTCTGCAGTTTGGATGCAGCTCTTCCTATAATTTCCAGTTCATTCATTTATTACTTACCATGATTGATTTCTGTGGTTATTTTTTTAGTGATGCATCAATAACTGAATATAATGCAGTTATTTGTCTGCTCTATAGGTTAATACATAGGAAAAGTCTTTACTTTTATGGAAGCTTAACAGGTATAGAGCATGTTTATTGAAGTGGGGAGAAAAATGATGTCAGATTGAACTTGGAATGTGTTGGGAAAAAAAATGAAATTGAGCTCTCCATTTATGAAAACTGCAGTCCAAAAATTGGTATTACTCATTTCATCTGAATAATTAAGCAGTAATGACCACGGCACAGGCTATTGCAGGCAATTAATGATCAGCTCTCAGGTTTGATGGCCTGTGAGGAAGTTAAGGGACATTAAACGCTGCTGGCTATTAGTCATTCAGATATTGCCAACTGCTGACTCTATTGCAGATTCCTTCCATTTTTAAAATATAGACCTTAAAATTTACACTAAAACATCCACACTATAATGACTTTAAGTGACACAGACATCTCTGCAAAAATGGCAAAAAACAAGGTCAATGCTGTGATTGCCCAAAGACCTCTTGAGGACGTCTTGGCTTCTGTTTGAGTCTGGATGGCCAATTGAAGAAGGTGAGAAGACACCTCCCCATTCTTCCAGTTTTCCTGGATTCAAGGGCATCCCCTCTCTGGGAACTGATCACTCACATCTACCAGCATGATGTGTCCTAAGAAGAAACAAGGAGGGAGATATTTTGTGTTTTCCTTTACTTGTGCACAAGTTTCAGCCCTCTAGGAAGGGAAAAAATAAATATTAGAAGATTGGAAGATACTTGGTTTTTATTTATGTGTGCATATATATATATATATATACACTATGTATATATATATATATATACATACATACATATATACATACATATACAAAAATGAAAGAATGGTTTTGAAACAAAAAAAAAGTGTTTAAATTTTTTTTTTTTTTTTGGTAAAAAGGACTAATAAGGTATATTTCTTTTGGCCTTTTTTTTTTTTTTAATGAGAAATAATCAACATGAGAAATGAGAATTTAATTTAAATGAATAAATGAGAAAACCCTGATCTGCCTGTCATCCAATATTTTGCAGCCTGCTTCATGATGCAGTTAAATAGTTCTGTCCCCAGGACCATTTCAAACTGCAAGCCCAGATGTTAGACACAACTTTATAGCACAAACAAACATAAAAGGCCACAAATCCCCCAGATCTTCAACAATGAGTCTGAAATAGATGTAGGGTAAAGAGCAAGCCATAATAATTATTTGTGCTATTTCAGTGGCAGAAATTACTTCTTTTACTTTTTGTTCATGTTTGTCCTATGGTAAGGAGGGATATCAGTGTTTTTTTATAATGAAGTTTTGTTAGATAGGATCCACCAAGTCACATTTATTGCTGGTGTAATTTTGATTCAGACAAAACCAGGCTAATTCACGAGATTGCTTTATAGCTGATCTCACTGGAACTCTTAATAAAAACACTCTAAAGAGAATCAGGAGGGCAAAAATTGTAGGGAAATCCCCTAAACAGCATTTACCACTTCTACAGAAGATGGAATTCTTATATGCTGAAGAATTTGTTTATTTTGTTATATATTACTATATCCCCAGGCCCAGAATATAATTGCTTTTTCCTTGTAAAAAAAAAAAGAAAAACTGATTCCATCAGACNCTGAGCTTTGCACTCAAAACAACCTGTGCTCTATTTTCTCTTCGTTGAGAGTCTTTCTTAAAAGTGTCATGTCCAATTCATGATATTTGGGTATATTAGGGACTAAAGGAACAGGCTGTGAAGCTTCAAAAGAAAACAGATGGAAGGAGGAGGACATGGAAAGTCTGACCTTCCCAACCCTATGAAGCTGGCTGCCCTCTGTCCCTCTCTGGTCTAATTAAGACTGGCCAAATATGCTTGCCTCAGCAAAAATCTTCCCTCTTGGTCCTTCCTGCTGTGATGAATGCAATGAAAACATTCAAGCTATTTTGCATCCTCATTAAAAAAAAAAAAAAAAAANTTAGATAGGATCCACCAAGTCACATTTATTGCTGGTGTAATTTTGATTCAGACAAAACCAGGCTAATTCACGAGATTGCTTTATAGCTGATCTCACTGGAACTCTTAATAAAAACACTCTAAAGAGAATCAGGAGGGCAAAAATTGTAGGGAAATCCCCTAAACAGCATTTACCACTTCTACAGAAGATGGAATTCTTATATGCTGAAGAATTTGTTTATTTTGTTATATATTACTATATCCCCAGGCCCAGAATATAATTGCTTTTTCCTTGTAAAAAAAAAAAGAAAAACTGATTCCATCAGACCTAGTGTATTGTCAGAACAGTAATGACAAATTGAAAATGCACCTTTTGCTGTGTTTTAAAACGGCATCCAAGTTTCACTCCATTTACAGCTGTCCTGTTCAGCTGTAGATCCATAGTCTACTGACAGGTTCTTCTGTAGTACTGCCATGGTGGCTTCTTCTTTTTGTTTTTTTAATTGATTTTTTTCATCATTGACAATGAAGA
>VWYO01024420.1:20162-25162 GCA_013400275.1 Rhadina sibilatrix
CATTAAAAAAAAAAAAAAAAAAGACTTAGTTTTAATGGGTAATAATTTTGCAGTTGGTTGAGTTTCCCTAGCAATCAGATTTATCTTCTTAGAGGTTTTGTGCTACTTGTATTTTCATAGTCCCTTGTTTGATAGCCTAAGTGTTCAGAGCAGCTTCTATCCATGTTACACACATTGGTTACCTTCAGATCTACAAACCAGTTCTTGAGAAGAAATAACCCAATCTCTCATCCTTTATTTTCTTATTCTTCTTTTTATGGTGAGGTTAAAACACTCAAAGCATTAATATCTTTTTCTATATTTATTACTACAAAGAATCAATTATTTATAATAAACTTCATATTATTTTAGAAAAAGTTGCAGTAGATACTGAGTACACAAGAGGGCAGATCTGCTTCTCCTTTCACCATCAGCAGTCCCTTGTTCTACATTTCTTTGTCAGTCACTTCTGCTTTCAGCTGGGTATCTGGGGCTGGATGTCACAGGAACAGCATGGCTGTGAGGCAGGCTTTTAGTCTGAATAGACAATACCATCCGGGGATGGTCTAAAGGCTTTTTGTACTGCTGTAGCAATGCCTGTGGGGGTAACAAATACACAGATATAAATGTTACTTTATAAGATTGCCACCGTTGTCACTGAACCTAACTTTCTGGCTTGCAATTGTCTCTCAAGCCTAAAGGAGCAGAGTTCACACCTGGCTTTCTTACCCTGTCCATCACACTATTTACCCCATTTTCCCCTGAACAATGGTTGGAAGCTCAGGTACCAGTGTCCATCCCTCTCTGCTGACTGACTATGAAGATTTCATTTAAAAGCCTTTTGACAGGAAGGAAATATCCCTGACCTGAAGGCAGGCTGGGGGCTTGTGGCTCCATCGTGTTGCATGACATGGAACAGAACCCCCAACATGGGTTGCTGGCTGTCCCCTCTGCTCTGCTACTTTGGCATATCACTTGATGCTGGCAAGCCTGAATGTGTTTAATCCCCCCAAATTTAACCTTCCTGAGAGGAAAGGACAGTGTATCTGAACCCCCAGTGTTTGCTACTCCCTTCCCAGGCTTGCTCTGGGTACCAAAATGGGGAGCAGCCGCCTCAGGAGACCCAGGGGGTAGGTCTCATTCACAGAGAAGTTTTCAAACCCCACAGAGGACCAAGGACTTCCCTAAATTCCCAGAACACTGCTTCCCAGGAGAGCTGGCTGCTGCCTGTTAATTCCCTGGGAACAGACTGCACCCCTTTCCTTTGGCTCATAAATCATTGCTGGCTTCTCTGGTCACCACACAGCCAGAAGAGTCCAGGCAATTTCTGCAGAACTCTCCTGAGGGATGTAAGCAACTCAGCCAAGATGAAGGAATTATGCTCTTCTCCCACAAAGTTTTGATTTAACTTAATGAAACAAAAAAGCGTGGTTTTACACAATGACATGAAGACACACACTGTGTGCATCAAGTGGTCCAAACCCAAAAGGAACACAGAAATTCTGAAGAGCACCAAAGACTTACTGTTTAAAAGAGAAAAGACACTTCCTTTCAAACATTTTTCTTTCAGCATCTTGAGTCTTTTGGGGAGAGCAGAAAAAAAGAACAAGTGTTCTCCAAATGCCCTTGGAGAAAGGTGGAAACAAGCAACTGAACTAGGAAACCCAGACTTTTTTAAAGAGCAAAGGTTGGGAAAGCTCATCTTTAAACAGGCAAACTAGGAGGGGAAAAAGAACCATCCACAGTTTATCTGGAAGCTTTACTCTTGTGCTTTATGATATCTCCTGACACTGCCACATCCCTTATATTTTATATATAGGGCAGAATATTGTTGTCACCAGTGTCACTTGGTAACCATCCAGCTAAAGGCCACCTGTTGGAGAACATCTCAGAGCTGAATGTCAGCTCTGAAAAAAACAGGGATGTAGTTAAAGCCACTTGTGTCAGACATAATTAGAGACTTACTGGGACATTGCTGGAAGAGACTCTGGAACTTTCCAAGATGTTGGGTTGCTGATGATAAAATGCACTTTGCTTTTCCATTTTAACAATCTACGAATTTGGACTTGTGGAAAGGCTGTTGCAGAATATCTCACATCAATCACAATTAGAGAAGCGTTAATCGTGTTCAGGAGTTGTTAATCATACATTAAACTAAATGAGTGACACATGCTCTTGTATAGTGTGCTCTCCAAATGGCAAGCTCATCTCAGGCCCTCTTGCATGCTCTCTTTGGTACACATGTTTAGTACAAGTATATAATAATTTATGCTTTAATTAGATAATTGTAGTGCATAAATAAGTACCATTCTTGTCATCTATTAGTCATCTTGTTCCTTTTAAGAGACCTCTGCATGGTCAAGACATTAATGGAGGTACTTTACCAATATACTCTACAGTGCTGTTGCAAAATTGTTCTAAGGACTCTCACGCATTCAGTGGGAAAGAAAAAAGGGGGACTGTGTGAATGTGACCCCCAAAGAAGCCAGCAACAGGAGACAGTTAACCCTTTATGGTAAACTGGGGCTTGCAGTACCTAGCTAGGTCAGTACAGGAAAGATCTATCAACAGATAAAGAAGCTGTATATCCAGAGGTTTTTTTAGACTCAGCTAAAAAATATCCCTTGTGCAATTGAAAGAGCTTTGGTCAAAGTGTACCTTGTTAATAGTGAAGGTGGGAACATATGCATGTGAGAGTATGTTTATGTACCTGTGCATATAGAGAGAGGTGAACATTTGGAATGTAGAGACAACTAATACAAATTAGAGTGTATATAGTATAGACACACTATAAGAGTAAATACAAGTTTAAATATAAGAGAAAATACAAGTACACTGGCTGGCTGCTGGAAGAGTACCTAGGGCTATTTACCTGTCCTTATTAGCTCTCCTCAGCATCTGCTTTTGTGTGCAGCTAGTGCTGTTCTAGCTGCCTCTCTGATCAGTGGCATAGCCTATCTTCTACCTAAGTCACAGACTGTTAGAGGAATTTTAATTCTACCAGGAGCAAAATATTTGCTGTGGTATTAGCCAGTTGCTACAGGGAGATGGCAAGCTGTTTAAGATGATAATTTATTGAGAATTTCTATTAGTGCTAACAAAAAAAAAAAAAAAAAAAAAAAAAAAAAAAAAACAAAAATAACCTATTCTAAAACAAATTTAATNGCAAGATGACCTATTCTGACACTAATTTTATAGAGGTCTGCCAGCAGCAGAACTTATTCTGGCTATTGAGCCTGATATTAGTCACTAGTGAATTCAAAATATTAAAAGGCTTTGAAAATTAAAGAAACAAAGGCAGAGAATTAAATTAATACTAATCAACGTGGCCTCATGGAAAATTGATCTGTTCATAAAGAAAGAACGATTTCCTTTTTTGATAAAATTACAAGTTTGTGGCATAAAGGAGCTTGACAGCATGACAGTACTTAGATTCTCCTTAAAAATATCCTACCTGACACATGGGTTAGTGCTATCAATATAATACATTTAATGCTCTAAACTGTCTATATGACAGACACCAAAAATTGTTATTCCATGGGTCATTTCTAGTCATGCCTCACAGGCACTGTATTGAACTCTGAACACTTGAATTTAACTCCGTTCATTGCTTCAAATTGAGAAGCATACATAAGATATTTCTAGAAATAGGTGTAGATCCTGAAGCAGGGCACAATGGTGAGGAAAGGACAGTGGTACTGAAGGACCTGGATCACTCAAGGAAGCTGGGGTTCGACATCTACCTCCAACCTAAGGCATCCATGAGCACTTCTGGATGTACCCTCCCTCAGGTGAGGTGTCACAGCCAAAACATGCTTTGATGCCAGTGTCAAGTGGGGATCAGACCTGAAAGAACCACAGCTGGAAAAGAGCCAGACCATCCTCTCAGACAGGGGAACTGTATCCTCAGAAACATCAGCTCCTAACAGCCATTTGAGAGGTGATGGCATAGAAGGACCAGCACAGTCACCCAGGGTATGTGGGATCCTGAGTGTAAAATCAGAGGAGCACCGAGGTAAATTTAGCTTTGTTGTCAACACAGATACCAGCACATAATTCTGGTGTACCCATTTTTAAAGGGACTTGAAAGGCTACTGAGATTGCAGCAAAGAGCCACCAAAATTAATTAAAGGCTGGAAAAACTACTGTGTGCTCAGGAAACACACAAGAAGAGTCCGTTAATTCTTCAAAAATGGACTGGAGGGGGATTAAGTGCCTGTGTGTAATTTCCTGTGAGAGGCAGGGGGGAGCATTTTAATACCTGAAGGTTAAATCCAAGTGCATTCAAACCAGAGACAGGAAGAGATGGTTTTGGCTGTTGTTAACTGGATGTGTTTGGAGGTTGTTAACTACTAGAATAAATTACAAAAGTAAATGCTGTATTTGCCATCATTAGTTGTCTCTGAGTAAGGGCAAATATTTTGGTAGGAACACTTTCCTTTTGCTCTCCTTTCTTTTTCCTCTGCTTTCTTTTTCCTTTCTTTTCTTCTTTTTTCTTTCTGCTTTCTCCTTTCTCTTTTCCTTCCTCCTCCCTCCTCTCCTCTCCTCTCCTCTCCACTTTTTCCCCAGAAAGATCCTGCAGTGTGTCCTTTGTGAAGCAGATGAAGATGTTACCTCCTCACATCTGGATGGAATGGAAGATCTGGTCCCACAGAGACTGAGCAGCTCATGGCCATGTTGTCCATGCCACTGCAGTGTCTCCTGCTGAGCCTCTGGGACCAATCAGTAATTTTAAACTTGGACTGGGTTTCTTCCTGCATGGTGACTCTTACAGCAGCTAGAATAAGGTTGCTTACACGAGCGTGTTAGACCTGGGCACGGATGTAAGAGACAGGTGTTGGCTGGAAGAGCACCAGGAATGTCTTTAGATATCCCTGACAGCAGTTTCCAGCACGTAACAGAGGCACATCCCTATCCAGCCTCGCACTCTCACCTGTTTACTTTAGTGCTGCTGGAAGCTAAACACCCTCCTGCTTTTCTTTGGTTGCCACGTAACAGGCACATCTATTGTCACAATCCAG
>VWYO01024420.1:30162-108527 GCA_013400275.1 Rhadina sibilatrix
ACTCCCTCAGAACTGAATTTGAGGATGATGAGGCAAAACCTGGCAGACAGCCTTCCCATGCTGTTCCTGGTCTTGCTCAGCACTATTTCTCTCCTCCCACATAGGAGTTTCTTTAACACATGAGAGATGGTTCTGGGGAAAGTTTTGAAATACCATCATAAAGGCAAAAATAGGAACTTAGCTTTCAAGTGCTTTTCCTATTTAAACTGATAGAGAGGAGCCTGGTAGGAAAGGTTTTTAGGCTGCGGGACACCACAAAACTCTGAAAGAGGGAGAGCACCCTGTTGGGCACACTGCTGCAGATGTCCTTTTGTCCAGTCACACACTGTGTGTGTGTATCACCCAAAAACCATTGAAGACTGATAATTTCCATACACATTGTTAGAAGGGTAGTACTCTCAAATAGAACTCCTTTCTTTTTCCCTACAGTCATGAAAATAAGCAGTTAACTAGAGAAACAAAACCCTGGAAGGATGTAAGGTTGAGGTTATCTCCTCATTAGACATCAGAGAACTGACACCAAACAAAGGAGAAGTTTTTTGTTGAGCTTAGGTATTGTTTGATAATGCTGAATCTAACACAAATTCATAAACAACTATTCTTCAACTTTTTATTTGCAGAGAACAGTAGGACACTGCTCTTGTTTTTAATTGCTAAAAAGTCTCTGCTTCTAGTTATGTCTGGTGTACATGTTGCACTTAAACTGGAAATTTTTCAAATTTATCATCTTATAGACAGAAATCTCAACACATCCTTATTTTAGCATGTATGTATTTTAAATTCTTATTGTGGTACTAAGCTACTACAGTAAGAAAGGTACTGAATACTGAAAGGTACTAAGAATTTCATCAAACAAATTTAAGGATTTTCTATTTGTCAGCTAGAAATCTTCTACCTCAGCTTCAAGAAAGATATGTTTTGGTTTCTCTGAAGTTCTGGTCTCTGTCAGGGCTCTCAGGCACTATAGCGATACAAAAACATAATGAATGCATCAAGTGCCAAATGACACAAATGAATGCAGAAATAGTTTGTACCAACTGAGAGAAAACAAATGCCTTCTCTTCACTTCACAAGGAAAATCTGGTTGTGAAAAAAACCCCAAAACAACAAAACAAAAAACCCAGAACTATCTATGTTACTTTTTATTTTTAAAAATCTCTCCACCAAGAACCAAGGTATTTTAGAAATATCTCTGCAGTGACTGTTAAGATCTGTTTATTAGCTCTCTTACATCCACATCCCTTCCACACACAGCAGGCTTGCAGGGCAAGTGATGCCTGTGACCTTGTAACTCTGCTGCTACAGAGTCGTGTTCCCTGGGGAAGCAGTGGAGCAGAGGAAGAATCAAGCTGATGCAGGGGAACCACTGAACCACAGCTTTCATAAGGTCCTAGGGTCAAAGTTTCAGTTAATTAAATTTATTTTCTCAGTAAATTAAATATTCATCTTGGAAACCAAACACTAATTTGGGAAAATAATTGTTACGTTGTTTTTCACCAAAAACAGTTTTGAAGGAAGATTTTGGACTAATTGTCATGGAGTGGTACTTCCCAATTTAGTGTGCCCCCTGAGACTCTCCAAACCACACTGCTACCTGTTTGGTACCCTCCTCTTTGTGCCTCTCCCTCTTCCCCTGCGATGGGCTAGAAAGGAAAATTGGAAGCATAAAAAATAAAGATCACAGGTAAAGATATGAACAATTTACTGGAAACAGCAATGAGATAAGAAAACAAACGGTAAGAGCAGTAGTACTGATGACAGAAGGAACAAAAAAAAAGTCATTATTGCTCACAGAAACCCCTGACAGTAGACAATGCCCACTGCCCCCTCCTCTACACCACCCCCACTGCCCCTCTAGTTCAGAGCCAGTTACCCCACTGCTCCTTCTGCTATGCTGGCTTGACCAGAGGGAAGCCCTTCTCCCTTGCAGGGAAACTCTCCTCTCCCTACACCTGGCAATAATGAGGTGGCATAGAACAACCTCCAGCTACTGGCCATGGCCCATCCCAGCTACTGCAAAAATTAAACCTGTCCTGATGGAACCAGGACAAGAATTTAAACAAAAAGTAGAGTATTGGTGTGGTGATACAAAAGGAGATGCTGCTGAAGGCAGTCTTCCTCCTGATTTGTTACAGCTGTGTTAATTATCCTAGAGTGGAAACAGCCTTGTCCTCACAGCCATGGATGGGATAAAGAGTGAGTTAGCTGGCTGTGCTGTGAGAGCTAGGGATAGGAGGTTGTGCAAGGGACAGAAAGGTAAGCTGCTGTATGTAGGATAGATGGGGTTAGGTGGCCGTGCCAGGGACAGGAAGGAGTGAATCAGAACTGAAGAAGAAGGAGACAAAGAGCCAGAGCTGTGTGGAGCTGCTTGTGGGAAGATACAGAGAAAAGGTATGGGAGACTTTTGAGTAACAAGGTACCGATGCTTGAGGCCTTCTGATGATTCTAATGAAGCACCTTAAGTGCAGTGTCCATGCTGACTACCACATATCAACCGTGACATATCTGTCCTGTAGTTTGTGGTGTTTCTCAGTATCTGATCAGAGGAAACAAGGGTCTATACAGCCACAAGATCCAAAATTGAGACAATTACTGTATGCTTCTCCCAGGTCTTAGTTGTGGTAGAGGATTATTGTATAATGCTTTAATCAGAAATACCAATGTGTTTAAGGGAAAAAGGCAACAACATGTTGCACATGATGACCATTTATCATTTTGTTCAATGATTTGATCTTTTACATTATGCCTCACATTCTGAAAGCACAGGGCTGCATAAGAATCCCAGATTTCATTTTTTAAAAAGACACCTTCAAGACTTGTGATAGATAAAGCAAACCTGTAAGGGTAACATCTTTCCCATCCCACACATATGCAACCTCTCCTTAAAACCACAAGTTTGAGTATCAGGAGGCCATTAACACAAGCCAGAGGCACTACTTTTAATCTCATGTTTGTTGAAATCTGTCTCATTGTTTGTCCTTTTCTTAACACTTGGCACTGGCAACGATTAACACTGCCAACATTTTCCTTGCCAGAAAAAGAAGGGGTTTTTTCCCAGTGAAGCCTGGTGATAACCTCCCACTCTGAGGCTACCTTTCCTCCCTTGTCTATGGAGAGAGCAGCTAAGAAGGAGGTCAGAAATCTCATGCCCCTTTTAAGAAAGGTGTTTCCAAGAGGGGAGGAAGGAAAAGTGGCAGTTTATAAATTACTTATCAGTCTAGGGCAGTGGGAAAAGAGTCTCTTCTCTTTCTTTTTTGCTGCTGAAACATTACTCAGAAACTGCTGATAGTATCTCTCTGCCCTTCTTCAGATACAGCACTGTGCCACCACAGATAACCCCAAGAAATGCTGCTTGGCAGAAAGCTGTGGTCAGTTTGACCTACAGTCTGCTCTAGGTTGATCCAGAAATTGAGAGCTACCAGGATGAGTCCAGTCGTGTTTTCTCAACAGTCTGTACCTGTGAGCTAAGACACCTCATTTACACTGATGCAGGGCCCTGGGTTAAGCTTAGCTTTGCATGGGGAACATCTCTACCTGCTTCTTCTCAATTTTTGCTCTTCTTGTGAGTTGGGGTGACCAGGAGAGGCATTTTTAGCTAGTCATTTGCAGCTGGATGTTTCCAAGCTCCTTTTCATCTCCTGAACACCAGAGAAGCACCAGATCAGATTTGATAATCTGGCCTATTATTTTTTTGGTTATTATACCAGGGTAGAAGAGCACCATCTTTACTTGTCAGTAACTAGTAGGTCACAAATTGGCTGGTTTACCAAACATGAAAACAATTTGCCAACAGCAGGGACCTACACCCTAAAAGAAGAGAGCACACACTGGCTGGCAGCCACCTCACCACCCCAACAAAGGAGAGGAATTGGGTATCAGTAGCTGCTTTTAAGTTGTCCCAAGTGCAAACTCATTTCTGATTTTTAGGCTGTTTGTCTGTTAAGACTTTCTTGTTTATTGCTAACAACTGCTCAGTGAGCCAATACTTTTTAAGAGCTGCCATCATTCACCCAAACTTCCCTGACTGAAAAGCAGACGCGAGGTTTTGGTAGCTCACTCCTCACCCCACTGCCTCAGTGGGATCCTGCCACCAAAGATAAAGAGTGAAAGATGAAAGCCAAGTCATTCTGTTGTCAACTGTCAGGTTTCAACAGTTTTAAATATGCTGGAAGGGCCTAGATTTATTCAATTTCAAATTACTGTAGTGCCAGATGCATTTTATGTGAATACAGAGACAAAAAATCCTATGTGTATCTATTAGTATATTCTAATTGCATATTCTTCCTTCCCTTGTATTCAGCAGCTACAAAAACTGGAAAGAAATGCCAGTAAGTAGATGAAGAGGGTGTGAAAGCTATAAAGAGCTATGGAGGAGGAGAGAGAAGGCTTAGGATGGACCAAAGGTCATTGCAACCCCTTCTTTGCTCATTCTCAACCCTCCACACTCACCAACCTCACATCTCTGAAGCTGTTCCCTTGGATTCCCCTGCCCCTTTTCAAGAATCTTCCACTACTAGGATGATGCTTAAGGTGAGAAGGTAACTTGTAAGGCACTGAAATTTGGCCCTCAGCTGTGATTCAGCACTTTGGACCCCACATTCTATAGAGCACTTTAGGGACAGGGGTGGGGTTTGGTTGCCTGAAGTTCATGGAGTTATAACAGGCACACTTTTTATCCTCATTAAGACGATGGGCTGAGTGTGGTTATTGGTGGTATTGTATTTGTGTGAAGATTCATCAGCCCTGATGTAAGAACCTGAAGGTTAGGGAGTCCATTCCACTGCCCACACCTTGTCTCGTACCCTGTGTGGTGTCCTGGGGTTCTTCATGCAGCCACAACAGTACAGGCCACCTCCAGCTCCTGTGTCCTCTCTCCTACCCCGTGCAGGTGTCTCAGAGACCCCAGGGTATATCCAGTAGCTTGAAACAGCTCCCTGTGAGCAACAGCCTGGAACCCTCAAGGGCTAAGAATAATATAATTTATTTTTCTAGGAATGAATAGGCTGCTCCAGAGGACAATTAAGCACCTAAGAGAAGTCAGATGAATTACTCTCTGGAGGTTCATGTCCTACTTCTTTAGTTGTGCTCACAGACTTTAGATGTACAACTTTCTTGTATCTTGTATGAAGTGAGGCAAACCCCAATTATGCTGCAGCAGTTGCAATGATCCTTTAGGACTTTCTTTTAGGATCAAAGGTATTTACAGAGCAAAGGTATTTACAAACCTCCGTTTATCCTCTTTTTCTATTCACACATTACCTTTCTATTTTTGTGCTTATCTCTCACGTTACCTTCGCAAGGACTGCTGAAATGACAGCTACTGCTGTGCCATGGCTCCTTCCCGGCACCCCATGTTTAGCCCCCAGGTGTGTTTTCCAGGAGGTGAAGAGAGAGCAGGCGTTGGTGTGCAGGCAAGCATATGCTTTATAACAAGGCTGAGATGCTGAGAAGCAGTAGCTGCAATGTTGATCATATCAAGGCAGCGTTACCAGGAGACACCTCACAGCGCGGCAAACGCGCGTCGTTGGAGGCTTTTTGCCCTCTGGAAGGTAGTGGGTGTAACATTTTCCTTCTCTCTCTCGCTCAGACATGAAGGATGAGCAGCTTAACAAGGTCACATTTGTTAGAGGCATGCATATTTCCATCTGCTCAGACAGATAGCAAAGTGCCTGGCACAAAGCAAGGAGACACTCTAAAAAGGAATTGTTTCAGAGAGGAGCGTCTAGGCAAAGCTAGGAAAACAGTGGTGGTTAGATACCATGTGTTGAGACAGACACAGCCACATTAGATCAAAGGCTCATGTACTTAGCAAGCAAAACAATAAATGCTACTTCTCTTTTTCCAAAAGCCTTCTAGCTGTATTGCCTTCCAGGGCACCACTGGCAAAGTGGCAGAGAAGATGCATAAGCCTTAGCAGTAATGAACCACCAAAGGTTAAAATTCATTCCGTTATTTCTAAGGCAGAACCTGCACTGCAAAATGGTTCATGGCTACTGCTGAGACCTTGCTAGACTTGAGCTAGCACTGCTTCATCTGGGGAGACTTAGACAGGAGAGCCACAAAGATATAATGCTAGTTTAGGTGGCAGCTTTAATTTTTTCATGGTGGATAAATATAGAAAAAAAGTTGATGAAGTGAGAGGCTGAGAAGAAACTCTGAACACAATTTTTGCTAAACCCCTTTAAGATAGAAAGCTTTAGGTTCGCTTCCTTCACACCCAGGACTCAAGGATCTTCAGAGCACAGCTGTTTCAAAATCTGGTATCTTGACTCTGCCAAGATAATAGAAGTGAAGATGTCCTTTAGGTTCATTGTTATCAATATTTTCTTTCTATTTGCTAAATTTATTGAGCAACTGACTGTAGGTGCTGAAATAATGCATGGGGATTGCAAATGAATAGAGAAGAGAGCAGTGTCTAGAGGATAAAGTTATTCTTTAATATTTTTCTATTCAGAGTTCTAGGAACATTTAGTAATTAGTAGGGAAAGGACAGGAGAGTAGAGAATAATGAAGACATAGATGAATTTTTCCTTTGAGGCATAACTGGGATGATTTTTGTGATGACATACATCACCAATTAAAGTGTATCTTATATCCTCTTTCAGGTTTAAGGCAATGGCATTATCCTCTGTTGACTCCTGAAAAATTTAGCCCTTATTTGAATACAAACCATTATTTTTAACCAGAAACTATTTCCTTTCCATTGAAAGTTTTCTGTAAATTTTGCAATTTTGGAATTTTCCAAGAATTTCAGAATCAAAAATACAGACTGAGACTACTGTCAAAATAGCAGACAACAGTAGATATTCCTGCTTTTTGGGCCAAGGTTTGTCTCCTCCCTATCTGACTTTAATATTGATATCTCAGTGAAGAGAACAACATAACATAAAAAGAGATGCTTGATTTTTAGACTTTAGAATAATGGCTTGTGTTACCAGAAGGAAGCCAGAGCTCACTGACATAGCAGCAAAAAGCCAGGCCCTTGGCTAAATTCTGGCTAGGAATATACCTCTGTGTCTGGATGCAAGCAGATGGATCATGTGGTGATGGTTCACCAGCAAAAGCTCCCAGCCACCCAACTCCTGGGACAGATGACCAGAGGCACACTAACTGAGGGCTGAGTGAGACCCAGCCTGCAGCTAAGCAAGCCCATGTGGTGCTAGCACTGCCAGCCACACATCCTGGCTGTGCCTCTGCTTCCATGGGCGTGCCTGTATTTGGGAACTGCATGGATCAGAGGATGTGAGGATTGGAGTAGTAGGCAGCCAGGCTGGAATGTTCTCATGTGGGCATGCAGTATCCAGCCTGTTCCCAACAGGTTCCTGCAGCCTAGGGACTGCTAGGAGCCATCCTATGTGCTGCAGAAGGGTGAGAAGCAGTGGCTGTGGGGGAAGCCCCATATCAGCCAAAATATGCATTTGGCTTCAGAGCCAAGAAGACAGGCCAGCACCAACTTGAATAATGCACTGTATCATCCTATCAAGGGTTTTCCTGGAAATCCTCCTCAGACTCCCAGACAGATTTAGTTGCTGTCATTGGTGTAGACTGACAGTAGGCAGGTTGCTAAAAATTGAACATTACATAAAGTTTCAGCCATTCCAAAAGCAGGATGACATTTCTAAAATTAAGAGCAAATGCTTTATGAAACATTTAGCCAAAGAATTTAAGAGCTACTTAACTTGCTTTCAGCAGGCAGGTGCTAGGCTATGGATATAGAGTGAGGAGAAACCCTTAATACCTGGAAATGCTTTCTAAAGCCAGTGTTTGTATTTTACTTAGTTTAATTAATAGCTAATGACAGACATATGATGGTGGATAACCACTGCCTGCCTTAATCTTAGTCAAAGCTTCACAAGGCTCCTCCTGGTGTGTTTGGCTCACTTGAAGAGGGCTATCAACAGCAATTCATCACCTCTGCAGTGGGGCTGATAGGCAGCAGAGTGTTCTCAGAAACTCAGCTCCTGGGGAGGAATGACAAAAGTCGGCTCTGCAGGAGCAGCCCCGAGCTCTGCAGCAGTAGTCAGGAGGCATTTCAGGGGCCAAAGTCCCTGCTCTCCTGCCGAGGGGGCTGCTGTAAGATGCAGGGTTATAGCACAGCAGAGCCTGTCTCCAGGATGAACACAGTGAAAAGAGACCTCTTTCCTGTTCTTCTGAGTGGGATTGCAGGCACTTTGGGAGAACATTCACGTTATGGACTCATTTTTTTTTTCATGTTTAGCAACCAGAGGTCTTCAGTTTTTGACCCTTGGTACGGCTTCTAAGGACTCAACCATAAGTAATAGCCAGCTGTTCAGAGACCATGACAGCAAGCAGAATAATAGTCTGGGTCCAAAATGGTACACTTGCCTAAACTGAACTTGTCAGGATGTGAGAGGGGATAGCAATCCACTGATGCCAGAGGTCCTGAAAGGCACAAAGCTGTTCCACAGCTTAATGCCACCCTCTCCATTGTTGATGCATGAAAGCATGAGATATTGAAGGAATAAAAAAGGAGTATTAGAATTCATTAATTGGCTAACATGGAAATTTTTAAGCGATAACTAATGGTCATTTATAGAGGTAGAGGCATCTCTCAGTAATCAGATCATAACACTCAGTAGTAACCCTGTGTTTGCATTTGTTTAAAAAATGTCTCCTATTATATGCCTCTGTTAAAATGAAGAGGGGGGAAAAAGGAAAAGCTGTATTTTTTTCTTTGGTAGTCTTTATTGTCACAGTCTCCAGGGTGAGCATATTGCATGTGAATTGTTGTCTCTGTATAATTTTGTTATTAATATTGTTGCTGTTACTGTTTATTTTCTTATCTCATTGTTTTTTCCAGTAAATTGTTCTTACCTCAAGCTGCTATCTTCAACTTTTGTGCCTCCAATTCTCAATTCCATCCTGCCACAGTGGGAAGTGGGAGGGGAAGTGGAATCAAGAAAGTTGTTTGAGAGAGTCTTGGTGAGGGTACTGATTTGCAGAGTACCATTCCTAAACCGTGGCACTGAAGAGGCTCTCTCCCAAACCATGCTCAAAATAGTACTGCTCCACATCCCAATGATTTATTTCCCTTAACCATGAGACTGAAATCTTCTTGTTTCTTGAGTCTCTCAGACAGATTCCATGCCCTCTTGTCAAGAGAAATATGTGAAGTAAGGATCATTTTACTTCCCAAAAGTAGCAGGAGGCTTCTGTTGAGCTATCCTGCTTATTTGAGTGATTTGTCCACGTTCCGACACCAAATAATGCTGCTCTATAGTGTGAGTTGTGGGCTCTGTGTGGTGTTAGACAAAAAAAACTTTTTGTGGAAAAACCCCCAGATATGCACCACGCTCTCTGGCCACCTCTGTTAACTCCTGTACTGTTTTTTCTCCTGATCTCTTGGAAGGAGATGGTTGGAAACAAAGACTTAGCCTGAAACCTTCTGACCATGACAGCTTCCAGTGGTGCAGGAAACTCTCTGTGATACCACAGATTTTTTTTCTATGGTGACTCCAGCTAGAAGATCCTCTGCCAGCCTTCCCACTTTCACCAGTAGTTTCTAATGCCGTGCTCCCACTTTACCCAACCTTGCTACATTTTTGGGGGGAACGCACATGCCGAACCAAGCAGGGGAACAAGCTGGGTTATATTATTATTTTTTAAGAGTATTTTGAGGTGGCTCAGTTGTCTCAGTCCAGAGTCAGACAGAGCTGTACTCACTCAGCTGAGCTAGCTCTGTCCTGTGCTGTGGTAGCAGAGGTGGGCATCTGGGGGCTCACGCAGGAGGAGAGATGGAGTGCCTTTTGCTGCCAGTGGTGTAGCTGTGGGGAGAGTTATCCATGGAAACAAGAACCAGACAGAAAAGATCAGCTAGATTTGCCACCTATGAATGCTGCTTTGTGAAGAGAAATGAATCTGTCAGTGAGCAGAGGAATGGTTTTAGGAGACTGGAAAAAGGCAAATTAATTGCTTCAGGAAAAAATCCTCAAAGCTTTCCTTTCTTTTTGAAATCAAGATACACCAAATAGGAGGTGTGGCACTTGGTGATATGGCTTAGGGGTGATTATAATGATGTTAGGTTGATGGTTGAACTAGCTGGTCTGGGAGATCCCTTCCAGCCTTGACGATTCTGTGATTCTGTCTAAGCTTGCACAAGTAAGATATACAAGCTTTCAGGCAGCACTCTCTAGTAGGACATCTTCATGCAAGGGGAAGGTGTGAGGCTTACCTGAGCCTGCATACCTGTGCTTGCTTAACCCAGACATCTTTTCACACATTGGCAAGGGAGATTGTGATGTAGAGTACAGCTTCATCTGGAGCACACTCCTGCAGAAATTAGCATTGGCAGTCCTTCTAACCTTCAGGCTTATCTCCACATGAGACGGAGCTGACAAATGACACAATCACACCTTCACTGCATTTCTTTTAACCCATCCCTTTTTCTTTATCTGGTAGTCCTGGAAAGTGATTGATCCCTCAGGAATGTGGTAGTCACTGGGAGTGCTCAGGGCTGCATTCTGGGTACAGAAAGCAGGGAAACTGAGGCAGCTAGAGTATGACAGATTACTGTAGCCTAAGTTACAGCTACTACCTTAAGAGGCAGTATCTCTGGGCCCAAAATAAGACAGATGTAGCCTGACAGTTAGACATGGGATGCAGGTAGCCTCCTGCTATTTCTTTCATTTGTCTGGGTGAAGTTGCTCTATCATAATTTACAAATGTTATATGTGACCAGCTATACATCTCATGTGTTCTACCTTCTGGCTCCCCATCATGTGCCTGTAGCTATGAACTTCAGTTCTAAAGTGCTGAAGAGCTGTAACAGGCCTTTCTGTGGCACAAATGTCTGAAAGCCTGGGCCCCAGAGTTGTTTGTTTATTTATAGGCTACTAGTCTTGTTTGGCTCCTGTTTCCAAAGCAGGCACTCCTCCATCACAGTTGTGGCCATTGCAACCCATGCTCAACTCACACAGTTTAGGTTTTCTGCTCTCCTCTACCATCCCTTAACAGAAGACTTAAGGTGGTAAAACAAGAACCATCTTCTCCAGCAGAGAACTGCAAACAGAGGGTTATTTATCCTACAGGAAAGAAGGAATTGTGAGGGCAGGCTGGGCCATCAGCAGACCTGGAAGGGATGGTCCCAACCATAATGCTTGTTCCCTGCTGGCATACTGCCACACCTTAACAGGGAGTGCAGGTGGCTCCTGCTCCAAGAGCCAGGCTTATCACCTTGCTGTGTGCTTATAATACTGTCTTACAGCTCTGGGGAGTTAGTCATTGCAGGGCTGATGGCTGGTGAAAAATGCAGACTTTTTTCCAGGATATGAAGTCTTTCACAGTATTAACCAACCATTCAGATAACGTAAAATCATACTTTAAAATCATTGATGCATATAGATAAAAGTGGTTTAATTTATTTCAAAATGAAATGTACTGACAGGTGACAAGAATCCACAGTAAACCACTAAAACCTCCAGGAGAGGCCTGAGGGTTGTTAAATCATGGCCACAGGTGAGGGGGTGCTAGGCTGAAGAGCTCCTGCTGGGAGCATAACTTCACTGTGGAGAGCCAGCTGCCTCTGGTCTGACAGGAAAAGAGCTGTGACCAAATGGGAACAACTCAGTGGCTCCCTCCCAGATTCATCTTTCAGACCACCCTAAACTTTTACTTGAGAGTTCTCAGGCTGAGTGTCAATAGCTCAAGGACAACAAATGTCTGAGTTTTGCTGGGCAGTGGCTTCCAAATTATGAAACTGATTTCTCAGGAACCAATTCCTGAAGTCTTATCAAGTGCCTAAGACCCCAGGCCAGAAAAAGACTTAAATGTGTGTGAATGCCCATTGGCTGAAACATGCCATAAACATGTACAGTTCTCAGTACTGAGAAGAGGTTTTTGTCTCTTCCTGGGACCATCAGATCACAGGCTCAGATCAAGGTAGGGAGCTGATCCCAGAGGGGCAGTGGGACAGGCAAGGATCCAGGTACTAAAAATATAGTGGCCTCCTTGTCCTGCAAGCAGAAAATATTTCCCCCACCCACTTGGTGCTAGGTGAGCCTTATGTGGGGAAGGAGGCCAGCAGTGACAAGGATGCAGAAGGAGGGCATCCTTGCAGAGAGCCATGGCTGCCAGTCTGGTAAGTGTGTGGCATTGTTTTCCTATTAAATCCCTATTAACTCCATTTTAAAGGATGAGCCCAGGCAAGTGTGTGTTACAGAGAGGCTCCTTGAGGCAGCTCAGGTAAACTGTACTCTTTATACCTTGTGCTTTTAGTGTCTTTTTTTAAGAGTCTACTGACTTAGCAAATAAATAATTTTTTTTTAATATAAGTGAGATTGAGATTTGTTTAAACTAGAAAATGCTTGGAAATTCAGGTTTTGATTATTATTTTTCCTCTTCAAATTAAGAGTGGGCCTTTAATGGCAACACAGAAGTTCTTGTGTAATGCAGTTTAAGCTGGACGCTTTAAACCATTTAAACATAGAGGATCACATTCACCTTTACACAAAGGCACTAAAGTGATAGGAAATAATATTTAAATCCTGTTTCACACCTAAACATTTTCATTAAAATTATTGTAGTATGTGTCTAAGCCAAACTAATCTTACAAAAATGGTTTAGTGTATTTAGTACAGAGTATTTACATGATAACAGATAAAGTGAATGCATCATTTTGGTAACTATTAAAAATACTTAATAATTCCAGTTGGAGCACTCAGCTGTAAGAGCTGCTTTCCATTTCAGTGAACTTTATGCTGTGGAGAGGAAAGAAATGATTTCTCTACATGGCTGAGCATCAGGTTTCTTTGAGCATGAAAGCAGGCTTGTAAAGGGTAGGTGTTTATGCTTGCTTGTTTCCATCGGGAGTGTTCTGTGACATGCAAATGACCTGCCATCCGCTAGCAGGCTTTAAGCAGATCTCCTTTAAAACCTTCTGCTGCAAGCCCATGTCAGCTCAGACCAGCATGTGCATGGATTAGCTTTGTTTTAGCAGGCAGAGTCGTAATTTCTTTAGCTGCTACAGCTGTGCTGCTACAGATGGCTGAAAAGCACTGAGTGGCAAAAGGGGAAAACTGTAGAAGTTATCTGTGGATCACAGGCTCTCTTTCCCTTTTCCCTCTTTGAATCCACCAGGGATGATTTCCACCTGAAGGTTGACTTGGAGCAACTCTTTTTCTGAAGTAGTCTTTATAGGTAATATCTGGGAGGTTTTGTCTTGTTTTGCTTTAGCAGTGCTCACTGTCTAAAATAGTGAGGATGTTTAAAAAGTGAGGATGTCCCTACACTTTTGGGTAAGCTGAATGGTGCTTTGGACTCCATGGGCTCCACATGGAATATTTCGTGATGCACTCAGCCAAAAAATAGACACATTTTTGAAAAAAAAAAAATATTTCAGCCTAGCAGAGGAGGTAGTTTGTGGGTAAGAATGAGCAGCCAAGACCAGGACAAGGCAGTATTTACCTAAGCCATCTGATAATAGTTAGCTAAAAGATATCTGGCAGATGACATGTTAAAACTGACCACAGTGTAATCTGGAATGAAGAGAGAGCCAAGAGAGAAAAGCCAAAAGAAAGAGCAGGAGGGAGAAGGGATGTACCCAGCTGGAGTTTCACGCAGGATGGCTGAGACACTCATTTTTGGGCAGCTAAACATGTCCCTGCTTCATGGAGTCTGAGGTATAACATGATGCACCTGGGGAGCACATGGAGCCACTCCCAAGTGCCCTACACTACAGTCACACCTGTACAACAAATAACACTTCTGTCATGCCACCATTCATCTATGCAAAAATGGCTGAGTGGATGTTTTGAGGGGCAGATAATGTTGCAGTACATTTCTGGAAGGAAATCTATCCATGAGAGCATTGCATAGTAGAACAGCAGGCTTCCATAAACAATTAGGAGGGCAAATCTTTGCCTTTTATCTTTCTCACAGTGAGTGGAATGCACCTCCCTACCTTCAGTGGTTATAATTCATGCAGCACTAAAACCACAAGGTATGCTTTTTACGTGCCTGATGTACACCCCTCCACCCACCAACATTGCTCATAAATACCCTCTTCTTTCAAAGATGCCAGGACACACTGACAAAACCTGGGGACTCACCAAGTATTTGCTTGAAATAACAATCTATTGTTAAAAAGAGGAGCTCTTCACAAAAGACACATCTGATATTTCCAAGGAGTGAGTGGTGAACTGGAGTATTTGCAAAGTGTTGTGAGTGTGATGTAAGAAAGGGTTCAGAGTAATATTTTGTAGGCAGGAAGAAGTTTCAGCAGAGACCTGACTCCACTAAAAAAGGAGCTGCTGATAGAAGCCAACCTAAACCATGCACTATATTTTTTTACCATTGTTAGCAGTTTTTTATAGTAATAGCAGTAATCATAACAATAATGGCAGTGATTGTTCATCAGTGTCTGCCTGCAGCAGAGAAGTGAAGATGTAAGGTGACTGAGGACGAGTCCCAGACCAACTCTCAATGTCCTGTGGTGTGTGTGTGTATGAAACTTTCAAAATAACTGGTACCAAGAAGAATTTTGACAATGGCTGCCAATTATCATGGGAAAAAAAAACAAAAACCAAACAAACACCCACAACAACAAAAAAACCCAAAACAAAAAAACCAACTCTCTTATCTTTGCATGTCTCCACCTATGGTGCCACCCTGGTTGTTCTCTTTGAGTACCTACAACACTACAACCCAGCTGGCCAGATGTTCTTCACCCCTTTGGCTACCACAACACAAGGGTTGAGAGGAAAACCTTGCAAGGGTTTTTTCCCAAATCAGCCTGGCACACTATGGAAATGCACATAGCAGGGTGTTCATGTTGTCTGACCTAACCTGTCCAAGGCACATGTGCACCTACTTGAGCCTCCACAGACTGCAGAAGGACTCATGAAGTTTTATTTATGGATTGAGTTAAGATCTGAGTCAGACATGAGCAAAAAAGGCTGACAGAGTTCAGGAAGGCTATTGAATAAGAATAAGATAACATTTTGCCAGGACATCTGTGGAAATTGTATGTCTGTGGCTGATCTTGCCCAGGGGCAGAAGATCCAGCTTTGGTTTTCTGTGACTCTGTGGTGTTCAGTGAGTCCCACGGTCAGGAGGAGGAAAGCTGGAGGAAATAACACAGAACATGAATTTCTCAGGGAGATGTAACAGCTTAGAAAAATATATATATATAATGAAAAAAATAGCTTTGAGGAAATACGAAGAGTAGCAGAAATTTAAATTTTGAAACTTGCCAGAGGCATCACTTCTGGAAAAATCAAGCTGATATATAGCAAGTAGTGGCTTGATGTGGGGTTATTCTTACATCTCTGTGATGTTCATTTTCACTAGAAGATGATACTAAGTGAGGAGTGTGTATTTTTTCCTACAAAATTCAATGCCTTTATGACAGACCCTCAGGAGAGGCTTTGGCAAACCTTGTCCTTATGCCTGGCAAAAACTATACTGAACAGAGCTTATAAAGTCATAGTTAAGTTTTTTGCCTTCACCTCAGCTATTTGCAAGCAGAGTTGGTCTAACACAGTGAAATTTGGATGAATTAGTGGGTTTAAAATACTTCCCATCACTTTATCCTCTATTGCTCTGTCTCTCTGCTTGTGGAACTATTTTTGTGGCCAGATCCTTATCTGTCCTCTTTAAAAACCTTGGTGCAAGGGGTCAGATCAGTAGGCACTCAGGTCTGCAGAAGTTTATCTGCTTGTGGCATCGATCAGTGTCTCATCTCTTAGGTTGCCACTGAAACTGTGCTCTGGTTGTTTGCTGATGGGAGAATGTAACTTAAAGTTTGACTGTTTAAAACATAGATGGCCATATGGACAGTTTGGTAACTATTCAGAGATTGTTCACAATTCTTCAGCCTCTCCAGAAGCAGGGGTTATTATTCAGAGACCTACGGTGTTACCAGGTGAAGTGTCTCATATGGTGACAAAATCACTGAAACAGGGCTTGGTGTGAAATTATGCAGTCAAGGACCAGGAGAAGGACCACAGCTGTGATGATCCACTACTAATAGCAATTTCACTGCTGGAAAGGAGCCAGACCTTTCCTCCTTTCTGAGAAGAGGTTCTTCTACTGTATCAGAAACATTTGCTCATGCACTGGAGAAACAGGGAAAGGGAAAGAGCTATTTACTGGGCTCTGACGTTTGTCACCTATAGAATGTGGGTATTTTCACCTGGAGTATAAGGCAGGATACTCACACTTTTTACCACCTTGCATTTGGGGCTTGATTCAGAGACCTTGGAAAATTTTCACTGACTTCAGGGGAGTTTGGATCATGACCAAAAGCTACCCAAACAGCCTGGACGGGTAAAAAGATAAACCGATTCTCTCCTGGAGGGATCCAGGAAAAGAGTTCAACAGAGATAATTAGGATACTGTGGCATTTAGGAATTTTTGGGGGTTTTGTTGCTCTTGTTGTTTGATTGGGCTTTGATTCCCCATAGCAGCTCATACTCTAATGCCTGGATTATTTTTAATGTTATATTTATCCTTCTGTTCTGATTTGTAAGGAGGATAAATATAACATTAAAAATACAGCCCTCAGGGTCTTTGGCTGCAGGGTCTGTCAGGCAGCTGAAATGGAGCAGCAGGAGCTCCTGCAGAGAAATGCAGTCCACAGCTCAGCTATCAGCCAGGGCTCCTGAAAGGCCAGGGAGAGCAGGAAGCACTGGGGCAGGATGGGGCTGCAGAGCTGTCTCAGAGGTCCTCTACCCAGAGACATGCTGGGCAGATGCTGCCACGAGGGGCAGAAGGTGACCAGCAGCACAAGGTAATGGGGTGGCCCCTGAGCCCACAGACTCACAGGGGAGTTTACAAACCCATGGCAGCTCTTGTGACTGTCCCAGGAGCTGGTGAACAAATCACAAGAAAGGCAGAGGTTTGATTTGGGCTAATGAGAGCTGTGATCTGTTTTAGTCTGGACCTGGTCCAAACTCAGTCTTTATAATCTGGGTTGTGTTCAGGCTGAACTGAGCTTTGCTTTTCCATTTTTGAAAAAGCCCAAAGAGCAGCCTCCTACTGTGAAAGCCCTATGAGCCAAGTTGATGATGTGAAACAAGTCTCACATTTGTTTCCTTTCACATCTTTTGGTTTAGAAGCACACAGATGCATTTAACACACACCCTAAAAATAACATCCTCAGAACAACTGGAAAATCAAGATTTTTGCTTTTTAATGATTGCCTTTAAGCAGCCTGCTTTATGATCTTGCCTTAGAACTGACAACACACAACTGATCAATTTTAAAAACAAAAAAGTTTTCACACCTTGCTACTTTTAAGACAAAATGCCTTTTAATGGCTATTCTACTAATTAGCTGCCATGACTTCCTAATCTCTTGGTAGAGGCTCCTTTTAATGTATGTCAATATAATCAACAAGGATTATGGTCTTTTATTCAAAGTACGTTGATTAGGGATAAGCAAACATAGTGGTGCTGCTTTCTCCCCACTAACAGCCACCTTCAGATGTTCCACTTCAAATATCAGATCTGCTCTGTTACCCACCTGCCTGGGCAGAAGCTGCCAGGAGGGCTGAGGGTGGAGACACCACTTGGTAGGGCTGAAGTGGCCTGGAGGATGGAGCAGAAGGTTATTGCTATAGCCCTATCAGAGAATTCTCTGCTGCTAAAGCACAATGGAAAGCTCAGAGGAAGCCACACAGCATAGCTTGCCACCTGGGATACAGTGGACTGATAAACCTTTCTCAGAGGTGGAGAGTGTCATGCAACTGCCATGATCTCCCTTACAGCTCTCCTCTTTCTCACAGGATAGCTCTTCTGTTTGAGTGAGGTGAAAATAAATGTAATGCCAGTAAAAGAGAAAAGCATATAAATTAAAGCGGCCAAAGCCTCCCTAGCTGTGCTTGGTCTCCAAGCATCTCCATCATCTAGATGTTGCTACCAACAGTAAGCCTGGGTCTTGTGCTCTCCCTCTTACAAATGGCTATGGTCATGCAGTATCAAGCACTGGCTGGGTTAATAGCTGTAGTGGTTATTGAGGGGATACACATAAACTCAGTAAGGAGGAACAAATCATCTGGAGCACACCCTTGGATGCCTGTTTTAAAATAAACATTTACAGCCTCAGTTCTTCAGTGGCCACAACAGGACCAGCCTAATTCCATAGCCTCAGGATTTGTCAGATTAGATAACACTTAACATCAGCCTATTCTTACACTGCAAGCTGTTTGATTATTCCTAGCTAACACAATTATCTGTGGTCGTATTTTCCATGCAGTCTCAATACAACACTCAGATGTTTCAAACTGGTAGTTTAATTAAATATGGCAATTAGGGTTATTTCAGTTCCAGGAGTATGTGAGGCAAAGATGCTGAGGATAAACACAGCACTTGTGCTTCCAGGGGAGTGGAGAGATTCTGTTCTGTGGGAATATGAAGCTTTCAGAGGACTGAATTTCATTAGCATTTGAATCCTCTAGAAATTATGGTTCTTTTATGTATTTCAAGTTGGACATTCCAAGATGGAATCCATCAAGATTACTTGTGGAAACCTGATCTTACACATGGAAGCAGAATTGGAGATCCAGCTATTTCTCTGTGCTTCAAAAGTATTTTTACTTTGTTTAGATATCCTCTGTGGAGCCAGGAGTGCCAAGACAGCACACAGCATGGCTCCCTTTGTGCTGGCCCATGTAAGCAGCAACGTGCATTCTGTGTGCATGTGTGTGTTTGCCTATCAGGAATACATGCTCAACCTCACTACAGGCTGGACCCATGCACACACAGCTGCAGCAGCCTCACCTACATCCTAAAGGTCATGAAGTTCAGCCAACCCCAGCACCCTGGACTTGATGGACATCCTTGCTGAGGCACTTTTGCAGCTTTCCAGAGATAAAGACTGTGTCCCAAGAAGACTTCCTTTACAAGCTTCATTATCAACTTTCACAATGTCTCATGCAACTTGTGGAGAAGCACCTGGCTACCTCTGGCTTTGTATCTTTTCTAGGAGATCAGTCCACCCCTTTAATGAATTGTGGCTTATATGGAAATGGAATGATGGTGGCTTGCCAGTTATACTTAAATCACTCTTACCACCAGACAGGCTTGAAGATAAAGTAAGGAAAGAATTTATTCAGGAATCCAAAGATCAGCATTACAATCTCCTTATTTAGAGGCAGCTGTGCATAAAGAAAAGAAAACTTACAGCTGCAGACAGATTATTCTGTTATCTGTTTTATCCTGTTGAAATGTTCTCAGCATGCTTACATACCTTTCAGCTTGAAGCTTATCTTTAAGCAAGACCTAGTCCACAGCATGTATTTCATTGAAGGGATGTTCATTAAGGGGTATGCATGTTCTTGCACACCTCTTTTCTTCCCCAGGCTATTTCAGGTCCTCATCACACCTCTCCAACTCATGCCATTGCCTGAGCTGGGAAGCTCTGGTGCCTGCTGGATGGGTAGGTTCTTCTGCCCAGACAAAATATCTTGGTGCTTACCTTAATGCATGTTGACTGTGAAGGAGAGCTTCGCCTGAAAGGCAGAGCAAGATTCAGGCCTCCTTGTATTAATTTTTTATATAGTGAAAATACCAGCTAGTGTATATGAATAAGCAAAAATCATAGTAGATATAGTAGATATAATAATACATGTAGTTAATTAGATCTTGACAGTATTGAGACAAGAATTAATGGCAATCAAATTATTTCAGGGTGAAAATTATATGAAAATACTTGGCATGAACTATGCCCAGGCAGTACCCCAGGATGGCATCCTCTTCCTTCAAAGGTGTTGATGTATTGGAGGAGAGACTTCTGGAAAGCATTAAAACCAAAAGTAGTTTGGATCCCTGTATTCTATTAACACAATTTAATTTTTCATCTGTTCTCTGAAATACAGGATTCACATCAGCCAATGCATCAAGCAGTCCCTGTGTTTAATTTCCATATGGGACAGTGGTGAAAAGCCTCACTTGCAAAACTTCAAAATTGGTCGCTGAAGGCAAAAGTTTTTACTTCTTTTGGAAGGACTGTAGATACCTTTGTAATGGCCACATGAACAGAAGGAATAATCTTGGGTTGCTTGACATTAACATGATCACATCTCTGTGAAAAATGGTTTTGACTTAGAAAATAACTTTTGTTTTTGCGCGGGCAATGCTGGCTGGACATGTTATACAGAATGACTGTCCTCAATAAGACTCTGACATTCATATCTACAGAGCTACCGAGAAAAAGTTGAGCAATTTGAGTGGCTGACATGTTTGAAAAGGAGCAGAACTGCTGTAATCACATTGAGAGATAATGCAAGTCATTTTTCATTATGGCAGCAAAAGTCCCACATGTGAAAGGCTTCTCAGTTCTGTCCTTTAACACAACTGCACCAGAAAGGCTACTTTGAGAGTTGTGTTTCTGGGATCCCCCGGCCTTTCCCTCCCACACTTTCTCCTCCTTCTCCTCTTATTCTTCATCCTCCTTTTCCTCCTTTTCATCATCAATATCATCTGTCAATAGTCAATATCTGTTTTTCTTAATATTCGAATTCCAGAGGGTAAAGTTGTCTCCAGAGCCCTTCCTGACACAAAAGATCAAGACCAGAGCAGGATCAGAGTCAGAGAGTCCACAGGTCTGGGATCCAGCCTTGCTTTAGGATTTGTTGAGATGATATGCAGACCTGAATGCTCTAAATGCATTTTAACATGCGAGGCTGTCCTAGGATGACTCTATGATGCTTGCATCCCCAATTGTCTGTTCTGTTTATGCTGTAAATTAAGTTCTGTACCTTTAAGACTAGTTCTGATAACAAGGCCGGGAGAAGGAGAAGGAGTTTATTTTGAGAAAAGTGCCTGACTCCTACACATTCCTTCTCCAGAGTGTGGTTTGTCTGAAGCACAGACCGGCAGAGAGACAAAGATCTCCTTTGCTTTTAGTTAGTTTTAGCTAGCTGAAGCAGAAAAGTTCCCTAGACTGTTTTTTTCCCCTTTTCCTTGGGACTGTTTAAACCTGTCCTGGATAGAAAACCCCAAAGAGACACCTGGAGCTCACACTGCACCCCCCGCGCCAAAGGAACTGATAAGAGACTGAGAGAGCTGAGCTACCCAGCAAGGACTTTCTGAATTTACCATCTCACTGAAGAGCAATGAGAGGTTTTATTGTTTCATATTGTTCATTTTTTTATGCTTGTGGGCACTTTGTTTGTTAAATTAATAGTTTTTTCCACTTTTTCTCCCAGGAAATTCTTTCCTGGACCAGTCAGGGGATGGGCTGTTTGGGTTTGCTTTTCCAGAGGAACCGTATTTGGAGGTTTCCTCCCAAATTTGCCCTAAATCAGGACAAAGGCAGAGATAACAACTTCTTTTTCTTTCTACTTGTTCATCTCCCTTAGCTCTAGATTCTTCAATGCCAGGAGGTCTTTCTTTTCATATTTCTTAAGATTTGGCAACTACTGAATCTGTTCAGGCCCAAGATCAGTTTCAAACTACAGGTGATGCCCATGGCTCATGCAGACACTCAGAACAACACCTTCTCTATGCACTCCAGCAAAAGAGCAGATTCTTCCTAAAAGACAGAAAGAAGCATTGCTGTCTGCTGAGCAGGAGCCAAGTGTAGCCTGATCGCAGATCAAAGAGAGCTGTGAACCTCTCGTCTTCATCTCGGCAGGGTGCTGTCCGGAATGTTTAATGTTTGTGCCCAAAAATTCAATGACAGGTTTGTTTACAGAAGAGTTTTCCAAGAGGTGCTTGGGTTGCGCTCAGCAGCTGCCCTTATTGCCGTCGCTGGGCATACCCGGCGTGCCTGGGTGATTTATCCATTTCAACTGCTCTCTGCAGCCCTCCTGCCTGAGAGACAGGGGCTGCTCCAGCACGGCAAGGAGCCATGAAACAGCAGCTGCAACAGATGGCCACAGCTCCTGCCCTGGTTTGGCACACCCTGCCAAAACGGGGCCAGACGTGCTCTTGTGCGGGGCTGGATAGGTGAGGAATACCACAAGGACATTTGTCAATGGCAAGCAAAAAGTAATAAAGTGCTGTAGGGAAATAAGGTTAAACGGGGAGGTGAAGGAGAAGGTGAGAAAGAGCAGATGTTTTGAGGAAACATCTGTTAATCCTTGAGTGGAAAGAAGTGGTGGAAAGGACGCTGAGGAGGCAGCAATTCAAACCTTGCAGGTTTCATGGCTTGAGTGGAGAGGGGAGGTTGGAAGACCACACTGCTGACACTGCAGATATCTGGGGCAGAAAGGAAACAGGGGAGACAGGTGGTGTGCCAGCCATAACAGGTAAGAGGAAAGAGGTGGTGGAACATGGAATGAAATGCATGGAAAATTATGGTAATACTAAAGTCATCTAGCATTACATTAGATGATGCTTTTATGAGGTATGCATACAGGTGCCATTAGAAAAAGGTCAGCAAATTCATAGTCAGGATATGTGCAAAAAACAGAATGCAGGTTTTGCATAATAAAGACTCTAATCTCACTGGCCTTCAGCCATACTGAATGTAAATGCATATTTTTAAACTCGTAAAAAAAAAGATACTGTGGAGTTTTTTGCCCAAAAATTTGAAAATCAGAGAGCTATTTGTGCATTTTGATCAGTGTGTTAAAATGTAGCTAGTCTTAACTGAGAAGGCCTATATAGCAGAGACATGTCATGTCTTTGCTCAGCATGCTTTGGTTTTGATACCTGCACTCCAACAACTTAATAGCTGAACATGTGTTTCAAGTCTCTCAAATTAATGCTTGTCCATAGAGCTGATAATTTGTCTTTGAATTGTTTTTGAAAAATCTGAGCAGCCCCAATGATGCCAGAAGTAGCTATTGTTTAACTGAGGTGCCATAAAAAACTGTCCTACTGATGCATGTCATGTTCTCTGTTAAACCATAAAATTAATGGCAATTTTAATATGTGTGACTTTTTTTGACTCACCAGTGAAAAAACTACAAGCTCTCACAAAAGGCACTGCTGAAACAGATGAAGTATTAATTCAATCATCTTCAGAGTTTTTATGTTATGGAGGAGAAAATGAGTGAGCCAACGTAAAGAGAAAAGCAGAATTTGAAGTTTACTGTAGTCATGTACAGGATCTGGGTAAGGGGCAGTGGCAGGTGGCAGGTTGGACATTAATCTGAGCTCTTGCATCCAGACTAATCTAGACTCTACAGTGAAATTCTTCTCATTGTGCTAAATAGCCTAAGAGGTACACGGTAACCCTAGGCTGCACTTCTTTCAGCAAAGCTCTAGCAAAGATTGAGTTACCTGTTGATTATGTCTCCAGGGGAAGGATATATTCTGTAACAACAACAGCTGCTCTTTATAAACACAACTTTTTAATATCGCTGGGCTTGTTTCAAATTGCACATCAGTTGTCTAACCTGAGCCACCAAGCTTGCATTAGGGTAATATCCAAAAAGGGGATTACTGCCCTACTCCCCAATGTGCAGGCACAATGCAAGGCTTAAACAGTTTTGTGCATGATTATAGATTTATCCCCATTTCCAGTTGCATTATCCTAGTTTTTATTTGCACACTGTTTTGGGAAGTGCCTTTGAAGGTAGTAGAATGTCATATAATTTTACATCTGAAGTCCTACTTTATATACCCAGCAACAGCTTACGATTGCAATGTAGCAATGGGTGCAGACAGGATGATTTAAAGTGCTGAAGCACCTCTATTCAAGACCGTGTACCCCTCGCTCAGCATGAAACTTGAGTCAGATGTGGGGGAAGAGCTATCACAGCTGATCTTGGGACATTTTGTTACAAAATGGGCTCCAGACAGAAATATCATTTTACTGGCTGTGGAGGTGTGGAAAATTCTTAAGTCCACTGAGGACTGGGTTTTTTATCATCTCAGCGTATTTTTCAGATCTTGTTCTTGAGCAATGATCTCTGTCATAGTTTCCCCTACAAGTGGGAAACCTGAGCACTTGGGAGCTTAATTTGATTTCTTTTCAAAGTGCTTGGCACTTGCACCACCTCTGTCCGTCACTGGGACTTGCATTTACTTGCCAGCTTGGATAGCGTGGATGTGAGTGTCACGTCCAAGGTCACACCATGAATTAATGTCAGAGCTGGGATTATTATTACTTATTGTGGGAAGGCTGGTGATTACACCTATGCTTAAGGCAATCTACAGTTTCTATTACAAAAGTCTGCTTTTGTGTTTGTGTGTGCCAAAATAAAACTGCTTAGTCTAAAATTCCTGATCCATACAAGCAGCCTCATACTTGGAAGCAGGCGAAGCAGGCTGGGCTCTTGATTTCTTCATTTTGCTATCGGCAACTCCTGACTCCTGCTGCTGGGGTCACAGCACTGTACTTCTCTGAGATAAGAGTTACCTCAGGAGAAAATTCCTCTCTTCTAAAAGGAGTCCTGAAAGAATTTTTTGCACATATATTCACTGGTGGAGTTAGGTAGAGTGGGGTAAAGGCATTAGTTCAAACAGTGAGGTAAGTGGGTGAACTGGGCACCAAAATTCAGCATTACTGGGATAGGTTATCTCATGGTTGCTTCAAACTCAGGCAACCATTTGGACCCTTTTGTCGCTTTTAAACCATGAAAGGTCTTACTGTTGTTAAGTGAAGCCTGCTTAGCTTTGTAAGGACTTATTTTGGTGGATCATGAGGGTAGATTTTGTTTTGGACTGAAGAAGCCTTAGCATGATCCAAAAACAGCAGCTAAAGCATACTGAATGAGTATTTCAGCCAAAATGGGAAAGGGCAGAGATGGGGCCATGAAACAGCTGCTAAGAGCAATGGCCTTTTATGAGCTTTGATATTTGCTGGGCAGACAAGTGGAAGAGTGAAGAAGAAATTATTTCTGCTTTTCCAACTTTGTTTGTACTCTGAAAATATATCCAGAATCCCTCTGGCTTAAGAGTCATCACCCAGTTCTCACTTCACTCAGGGCATTTGTCAGTGCTGTGTCATCAGGTCTGCAAAGTGAACCCTGAGACATGGGGCCCCTAAGTAGGCACAGAAAGGCAGCCTGGGGACTGGGTTCCTCTCCCTCAGTGTGAGTGGGACACAGGATGAGAGGAGGAGAAATGGGAAACCTCCCTAGGTTTTCCATGCTAAGTTTGGTTTTAGAGGTTTTGGAAAGAGTTGGGTGTCTAAATTTTCAAACTCAGGCTCGTCGGCATCATATACCCAAATGTGGCATTGTTTGTGCTAGGGGAAGGACTCCTACCTGTGCCCTGAGCTCTGACAGCCACCAGGTCCAAGGAGTACAAGCTGCAGAGACTGGGCATAGGACAGAACAAACACCTCAAGTGTTTGGGATCAGAAACAGCAGGAAAATCAGAGAAAGAAAAGAAAAAATAAATGCATCAAGATAATTAAATATAATTTGCTTCTGTCTCAGGGATTTCCCAACCCAAAACATGCAGGAATTCAGAGAACTGTTCTGGGATATATATATTCACAAGCACAAACTACTAGCTGGAGGCAAAAAAAAATAGGCTAGGTTAACTTATATCTCACCCAACAGAGACATTTTTGTGGCACACTACTCAAAGCAAGGGCATCTCACCCCGAGTGAGGCACAGTTCACATAAATTCAGGATCCAGAAGTTAGCTGGTGACAAAATTTGAGAAGGAAAGTCTGATGTGAGCCATCTTCTCTCACCAGGTACTCAGCAGCAGGAGATAGGCACCTCCAGCCCCCAGAGAAAGCACACAGATAACTGGCTTATACCAGATGCCAGCTTTTGGTGACAAAAACTGTGAGAGGGGAACTGCTGATGAGGGCATCCATGGAAAACACGCAGGTCACAGGGCTCTAAGTGTTTCAACCTGCTCTCAAGCCTGAGCATATCTTCGCAGCAATGACATCTTCTTGGAGCTTCAGCTCAAAACACAGGGCAGAAGGGGAAATCAGGCAGAGATGAGGCCCTTGGAAACCACCATGCTTTGCTGCTTCATACAAAGGCACCTACATCTCACCTGTGCTCCACAGTCTGGGCACAACCATGTCAATGAGGACAGCTGCCCACCGGACAGTGGTGGGGTTGGGATCCTCCAAGTACTCCCCCAGGTGTTGAGGGGCTGGGTGTGGAGTTTTATGTGCAGGTGTCTAATTTGGAAGGCGCTGGTGTGACCTGTGGTTGTGAAGGGCTAGAGGAAGCTGACAGGCTGATGTCTTTCTAACATAGCCAAATCCCCTGTTCATAACAGCAAATGCTAAGCCTGTCTTTCTCACTGTGAGAACCTGAATGTGAAGTGTTTGCAAAATATTGACTACCAGCACAATCTCTGGCTCTGCTGCTAAGTTTCTGGCAGTCAATATCATATGTACAGAACCCATGTTCTATATCCCCCAAATTAGATTAAAGGCTCAAGAACATCATAACACAGTTTTAATCACTGTGCTGCCTACACATGAACACGAATGTCAAAACAGCAAGGCCGCATTCCCATGAATATCAGTTAGCAGAACTCTTCTTTTAGTAAATGCACTACCAGTACAAGCTGGTTAGATTTTGGGTTGTTAAATCTATCCTGAACATTTATGTTCTTCTTGGATGCCTACCTTGGCATCTTCTATAACATGCAGAGAATGGCAGGGATTGTGAGGGATTAGTGCTAAAACCTCTAACTTCACTGCAATGGATGGCAAATGGCACCTTGCTATTGTTTCCAAGAGAGCTGTGCTTTACGGCTTGCAGCATTTCCTTTCCATTTCTAAAGTACATTTGGACTCAATGATCTTAAAGATCTTTTCCAATCTAAGTGATCTGATGGTTCTAAAGTAGTTCTTCTTGTACATACACATCCCATTACCTTGGAGTAGGGAACTGGTTGAAATTCTTTCCTTTTTTTCCTGCCTGAGCAGCAGGGCTGGCTTTGGGACTTCAGCCCCATGAAAATGGCAAGGGGGCCTGTGCCAAGCAATGCCATCACTGCTGTGGCATGGAGAGCCTCAGCCCCCATCCCTTTTCATAGAGGCTAAATTCCAATACCACTATATAGCTGAGACACCTGGAGATGTCTCTGCTTCTGACAGCATCCACAGGAGTACCTCTCCTCTGCTGTTAGTCTGCTACCCTTCTGTACCTTGGAAGTGCTGGTCCCCTAAGTGTGGGGGCATTCCCCTGCCTGTCTCAAGGAAGTGGCTCAGCTGTTACCTGCTGCCAGGAGTACAGGATCAAGGCCCGATGTTGGTAATGATTTAGCTTTCTGCCAGCATCCTTTTTCAAGGAGTTCTTTCCCTGGTGAAGGTCCTCGAGAGCAAAGCAACACCCAAAATCAAACTGGGATAGTTTAACTAGCAGGACAATGTGGGGTAACCAGGTTTAGAGAACATTTGCTGTTATCAGAGAGAGAAGCAGTAAAGTTTGCATTAGCAGATCTGTAATCCACCTTCTCAAGTTTTTAGATTAACTGTTCTGAAAGGCAACATTTACCCCAAGCTGGTCCCTGGTTGCTGGATGTGTACAGTAGATCCAAAAATGTTCTGCAGTTAGGCTGGCACTTGGGGATTAAAGATGTCGTTAGTGCCCAGAACACTCTGGACTGGGGCAGGGGACAACCATCGTTTATCCAGGTTGTTTCTACAACAACAGCTGGACCTTTGAGTCATGCAAACAAAAAAATTGGCTAACATGAAAAGTTTGAGGCTTTCCAGAGCTGTCCAAACACGTCTTAACTACCCCATTTTTGCTGCTTAAACAGCTTTTCATAACTGTTTATTGTTCTGGAAAATGTGAAAAGGCTGTTTACATGGTAGCTAAAGAAATATGAGGCAAAAGGTCACTAGATCTAGGATGAACAATACTTCCCCCAGGAATCCGCGGGCTGTTTCACTTATCTCCCAAACCAAAGTCTCTAGGCCATGCTCCTCATCCATGGTGCTTGGAAGCTAGGGATTTCTGCAGGGATAAAAGGAGATGTGTGAAAGTCATTTTCTGCCAGAGGCTTGACTCAGGCTGTCAAATCATGTTGCTTGGCAGAGGCTGAGGACATGCTGTTGCGAGCTTTTTAATGGTAGAATGAATGCCTCAGATGCCAACATCTCATTGGTTTGGAGTTAAAATCATAAAACCTGACTAGGCTCCACGTCAGGCCATAAATCAGTTTGTCATGCCAAAAAGCCTGTCACACAGTTTTTGTTAGTATCCAGTCTCTGCAGCTTGACCTACACTTGCTGTCCAAACTGCTCAGAGACAAGCTGGGAGGTGATGCTCTCTCCTAAGGACTATTGCTCAACCAGAGCTCTGAAGAAAAGAGAGAGAAGCAGGAGATAAAGGGAATGAAGTGTTCTCCAGGACCATGGGAGTGATAAATAAATCAGCAAAGGAATTGAATCCCTCATCAAATACTGCTGCTTCAGCCAGGGGAAGGAACGACCGGCAACTTCAGTTCAACAGCACGGCACTTCTTCAGATGAGTTTGTTGCTGTGGAAAGGAGAGTCATTTGCCTGGACACAGAGTCTGCCTGATGTTATTTCTTCCCTACCCCATCTTACAGAGAGGTTTTCCTTTTCCTCCCCTTAAAATAGTTCAACTTTGTACCAAGGACCACGACTCTGCTACAGCTTTCTCTGCAGAAGTACATTGAAATGCAGACAGACCCGGTAGTGGCAAGGAGGTAGGCAGGTTGTAACCCCACCTCTACACAGAGCCTTGCTCAGACAGGTTTTCCTCCCGAGCCAGTGAGACTGTCCCCATGGGAGCTACTAGAAGGGGTTTTTTCCACCTCAAACATCTTGGGTTTTTTTATTTACGAGTGTCCCCTTCACCCAGCATCACGCTTACCTTGCAGCAGGAAAGGTACAACAAGCCCTGAGCAGGAACTTCACCTGAGCTACAGTCCTGCTGCCAATACAGACTTACACTGTGATCTCAGGCTAATCTCTCAAGCTGCTGTCTTTTGTAGTGAGGTGGTACTACTACAGCTTCCTGCATGAGGAGGTGCAGAGAAAAACAAGGCAGGACACAAGACACAAACTACCCTGCAACAGGGCTGCACACCTGGGGTGGACAGATGGACAGATGAAGGAGTGTTGGAGTTTGTTACACCCACAGAGCAGTCAATACTTCTTATGATGTTTCTGTCAATCCCAAAGGCCTGACAAATAATGTGATTGATAAATTAGAATTGCTCATATCTCAGACAAAATATTGAGCCCTGAAATATCACCATCTCCTCAGGGTGCCTTGCAGCACCTTCTGAAGTCACTCCCAAATGCAGGCAAGTGATGGGCTGGCACTACCCAAGAGCACAACAGCCTTTCCCATCAGAGCCCTCATGCAGCTCTAGCTGTGATGCCTTAAAAGGCTGGTTAGCACAGAGATGCTGCAGTCCTTATCTCCTGCCCGTGGCTGCTGCTTTGGAGATATTATATTTATAGCTCACCCAAAGCACAGATGCCCAACTGTCTAATTATGAAACATACAGTTTGGGCAATCCACTAAAGAGGCAAGTCTGTCCTGTCCTCTCTCATTCACAGACTCATGACCAGAGGTAGCACTGAGCTGCAGCAAGGTAAGATAGTGCCTTATTTTGGTTTTCACTGTCTTTTGAACCCTTTTTTCCTTTCCAGCTGCCATTTGCCATCACTTCTCAGGGCTCTGCATTGACATCTTGAGGGGAGTGTTGCTTTCTCAGGGGAAGAGTGGACTTCAAGATGTTTGTTCCTCTCTTGCTGCCAGGGCACACAAAGAGAGTTTCTCTTTGTACTCCCAGTCTGCTGTTGGGAACCAGGTGCTAACTAACAACTGCTCTTTAGTTTCTTCACTAATAATACTGTCATGTTTTCATGTTCTCAAGGAACACAACCATATCTAACTATAGACACTTCCCTGGTTTGAATAGCAAACTGAATTACTTCAGGCAGAAAGCTTTTAATTAGGTTTTGAGGGGGTTTTTTCTCCTCTATCAGCATTTTCTTCTTTATGTTGAATGTTTGGAAAATGAATGGATAGTGGGAAAACAGTGGGCAGACAGAAGGAACATTTTATTTTTTTCTACTCTTTCAGACCATTTTCTAGTGGCCATGAAAGAAAAAGACCTGAAAATTACAGGTGATGCTTTCTGATTTCATGTTTTAAACAATTACTTGTTATGGATTACAGCAGCTGAGGGAAAAGGGAAAAGAAAGCAAAGCACTGAATCATAACTGTGTGTCAAAGCAGGAATTCATCAAAACTAGCCTGTAAAATAGCATCAGCAATAACTGCCAAATGCCAATTATCAGGATATTTTTTACATTAAATTACTTTTAACCTCATCTCATGAGAGAACTTCATTTTCAAATGAAGCCAATAAAAGAACACCTCTTATGGAAAATAAGATTATTTGTGTATATGCATACATTTGTTTGGATGCATTTACAGATACATTTTTATTATAAATATTCTTATAACCAAAGGCTTTTAAATCCAAGGATCACAAAATATGACACAAAGGTAATTAATTTACTTTTAGCCTAAAAGCTAAAGCTATCACACGTTGCACTAGAGTTTGTTTAATATTCCATTATTCAAGAACTTAAATGAAAGAAAGGTTTTTTTCAGATGCTGAGTCCTTCACCAGCTTTGGCAGGATCCCAGGTCCCTGATGCCCTGAAGAGCAGTACTCCTTAGACCTGACCCAAAGCCAATGCTTGTAGGAAAGAACAGCCTACTTCAAAGTGTTTGGGATTGAGGTCAGATCCTATGTGAGGATTTCAAAGGCAGGAGGTCAGATGATTACTTGGTCTAAAGCTGCTGGAGATGCACTGACTCAAGATGAGAGATAGCATTGGTGCTGCATTGGTGCTACATTGGTGAATTGGTGCAGTGCTTTGGGCTGGTCCCAGGGCTGTCTCTTGGGCTCTGCCATGGCAGCGTGTGCCTGGCAGTGCTCCTGCAGGAAATGCAGCCCTGGGACTGTGCCAAGGCCATTACACACTCATGGCCTCTGAAATCAAGTGAACACATCCAGAAAATGTCCTAGGGATAGGATTTGCTCTTAGGCCATGCCCAGGGGGGACAGCCCTACATGGCTAGTCAACAGACCAGCATAGGTGACTGAATCTCAGTGCCTGGGAGCATCTTGGTGTCCTATTTGATTTATTTGATTATAAAGACATGGCCTATGAGGTTGCCCCCATGTATTCAACCTCACCTGTCACGGGCACTCACTGCCATGGTTGATGTCCTCAGGTAACGTCATGTCTGGCTTAGCTTTCCAGGGTTATGCTGGTGTGGGCTGTGACAGTCCGTGTAGATAGTGCTGAGGCAACATGCTTAGGGACAAGTGTGCTCCACCTTTCATGTTAAGAACAGTACGTAACTTAAGCAGAAGAATACAGTAATGTGAAATACCAAATTATCTGCACATGCACTTACCTTGGGGATTACTGTCCCCACATGGATGCCTCAGAAGGCTTAACATCTCCAGACCCTGCAGCCAGCACAGCACAGCACAGCACACCACACATCTCCTGCTCTCCAGCCATAACCATCTTGCCACTACACTGTGGTCTGGTCAGACCTGCACAGAGCTCCAACCTTCTGCTCCCCAGCACTGGTGAGATGAGTTTCCTGTTACCTGGAGCCCAAAGGTAGCATGTCCCACCAGAGAATGCAGTGTTTTAGAGGGACATCAGTGGGGCATGGCAGCTGCCTTCACTCCTCTGGTTATTACAAGATCTTGCTATTAGGCTAAATTGATTGGCTTCCACAGTAAATTGTGCAATAAAGAAATTGTGTACAAAACTAGTAATTTTTAATAGAGTAGTCTCACTTCTCACATACTAGAAATTTTCTCATGTCCTTAAATTCTTTGTCTATCTTCCAAGCCTCAGGCTAAAATAATAAAAATGAGAAAATAGTCCTGATTTGGCACTTAGTGTTAAAATATTGCAGCCACTGATGTATTGACAGGGTTCCCTTTTAAAAACAGGAAGCAGGAGCAGCATTCCAATCATGTACAGCAAAGCATTAGCTTTTTAAAAAAAAACCTATGTTGGCCAAAAGTCTCTAGCTGGAACAAAATGCAGGAACATACATACTAATGCTGTGATTTTTCATGGGATTTGAATTTAAAAGTGAAATTAAACAAAAAAGACCCAAAGCCTGTTTTGAAAGTGAAGCCATTCTAAAGGCAATCTCCAACAATAATACTTTGTTCTTACCTAGCATTTAAGAATATGATTAATGGATGAATAACTTCACTTTTTTCCTTGCAAACAGCAAGCCATCAGAACAAGGCTGAGCTTTGACTGCAGCTGGCAAGAGGCTGTGAGGGGGCAGCCTCATTCAAACACTTCCTTAATACGGAAAATGTAAAAGGCTATTTTACAAGGAAGAAAACCAGAGAAGGAAGTGGATGTGAATACTGACTTGGGGGTGAAATCCTGGCCCCATAGATATCAATGGGAGTCCTCTCAGATGCATTCACAGATTATTTTAACAAAACTCAGATCTCGTTCTTTTCCTCCTAATTTTAATAGTGCCAAACTTGTGTAGGTTTGTACCACAAAAATGCATTTGCATATTTGTTCTTACCATTTTTCCTTCTTTGTGGCTATGAGTTGTCTAACCAAGCCACAGACACTTTGACACAGTTGTTTTTCAGTGAGATGAATTATTACTGACTACTTATTTTATCTTTGGCTTTATATCAGTGAGTACAATTTCATGCTGATAAATCTCAGGCTGTTTCAACAATGTTCATCATTTAATGCTGATCAGCTTTGAGAAGCATAGGTCATATTGCACTAGTTTTTCTGAAAGCAGCTGGAGCAATTTCGCCTGGTTTTGCTCAACTCCCTCTGACAAATACGGAAGGAGGACTACTACAGACATTTCAAAGGGATCCACCAACTTTATAAAACTCAAAATGTTTCTGCTGCAGATTGATTTACTGGCTACTGCTAAGACACACTTACCAACAATAAGCAAAACTGAAAGAGCTAGAAGAAAAAATATTTTCACCCAATTTCACTTCATATTTCCAGTAATATTTTTATGAAGCCATTTATACAGGGTTTCTTTTATAATATTCTTTCTTTTTCCTGCAATGTCTGTGGAACTTCCATATCACAACAAGTTAGAGTAAAACTCTCCTTTAAAAAGGAAAATAAGTACTTTGTCATGAGAATAAAGTGGGTGCATAAGTGAAGACAAAAGTTGTCTCACACAGTCCAGAAACAAAACAAGTGGGCTTTCAGATCAGCATATTCCCTGTCAAGCTGAACAGATTTTCACCAAAGTCTTCCTAGAAATTTGCATGCTTTCTGTAGGAGGGAAGCATTGACAAGTTCTCCTTTTTGGTAGCCTGTGGCTAGGGAAGCAAAGCCCAACATGCCTAGAGATTACCATATGAAAACAGAAATACCTGCAAGCCATAGATGCCATCACACAGAAGCCAATTATTCTGTTATTTATGCCATTTTTTAAATGCTTGGTGTCTTAGTTCCCTATGCATGTTTTCCACTGCAACACATCTCCCAGCCTCCAGCAGTGGGTGTAGAAGGCAGTAAGACATTCAGGGGCTTAGGACACTAATTATGATACAAAGAGAGATATACAGCATTGCACTCTTGGTACAGAACAGCATCAGAGAGGAAGTTCTCAGAACAAACTCTGCTGCACTTTTTAACTCTACCACATAAGCCCCACTCAGGAATTTGTATGAGCACAAATTAGACACATTATATGTTATGTGTTCATATGGCCTGTGTTTCACTGACGAGTATTTCTTCTCTCAACATCCTTTTAGGGGATGAAAAATAGCACTTCTTCCTAATACCTAAGAAAAAATAAGTATGGGTCTGATCTGAGGGCAGCCATGCTTCTTTTCTGCCTTTTTGCCCTGTGCTTACTAACGCAAATGTCGGGCAGATCTGCAGCTTACTAAAGGAATAGCAAACAGTGCTGGGTCCAGGGCATGCTCACAGAGAAAGCTGGCAGGAGAAGCAGTGTGGGCATGGCTGTGGAAATGCTGCAGGTTCTCAGGCAGAGCAGTCTGCCTTCCTCACAGGTCTTCCTCTGCCCTCTCCTGCAAGTGAAGCTCTCACTGCCTCCCAGAGCTGTGTTTGTTGCCAGACAAGCCAGCCACTTCCACATATTTTTTGCATCCAAGTGTTAGAAACTCTCCCTTGTCAGTGAGGAGTCTGGGTTCCTGGAAATCCTTCTGGATATGAGGAAGAGTCAGCATCATTGTGGACAGGCTCTTCAGGGACAGACAGATGGGCAGTGCTCAGTCATGTAAGGCATTTACATTGTAGCAACCCAGCCAGGACTCACTGGAATTTATAGTTAGGCATTAGGGCTAAGTAAAAGGACTAGCACTGCTTTATAATGTGAGTTCTGACACCTCTCTAATGTTTCATAAAAATTACTTATCTTTCAGCAAGAGACACTTCAAGACAAGCCATTGTTACAAGTCCTTCTTTTGTTTTACTTACAACATTTGAATTTAATTCACATTAAGACAGCAACTCCACTAGACAGCCATGTGAATATAAATTTGGCAGGGGCAAACACAATCCATATGCCTATCAGGCTGACAAGTGGTGGATGGTATATTTTTTCAGCTCTATGTGAAATGGTAGACATGAAATTCACATCAGCAACCAAATGATTATTTTAATCCTATTATTTAAAGGGCCTGAGCACTTACAGGGTTCAAAGTAAGCACAGGCCTAAGAGGATCAACAGCAAGGACTCTACTTCAAAGTACACAATCTAAGCTCATATACTCAATCATAATATATGTCTCAGCCTACATCTCAGACCCCCTCAGTTTATCTGTAGTATATACAAACAGTAGTTGGAAAGAAAAATAATTGTTGCCATACAGAAGCATCTTTCTTCCAAACAGGACCTCTCCAGTCATGGTCAGACTGGAGAGGGTGACTGTTTCTATTTACATCAAAATATTGTGAGTCTGAAGTAATTTGGGAAGTGATTTGCAACTGTATGCTTCTTCTGAAAATTAGGCAAGTTGAAGGGTTTGGGGAATGATAGAGCCAAGAGATAACCAGTCCTTGAGGAAGAGATGGCTGTAACAGAAGAGGCTAAATGATCTCTTTTTCTTTGCTCCTGTGTTCGTTGTGAGGAACTTGAAAGCTTCCTGCAGCAGAATGTTTCCTTATGGGTATCGTCAGAGCATCTATTTCAGTCTGAAGTGTCTGTAGAAGAGCTATGGAGCAAATGAACAAAATGAATAGGAAGAAAATGTTTGAACCAGATGGTGTTCATCCAGTAGATTTAAAGGGACTGAAGGATGAATTAGCTGAAATAATAATAGTCCATGGCCTCTTACTTAAAACAGACTTAGAACTGAGCACCTGAATGTATCCAATACAACATCAGCCTTTTTAAATGCTTCCAAGAAAAAACAGGAGAAATAGAGCCTGGTAAGACTGACAAATTTAGCAGAAATCACTATGCAGGGTAGAGAAGCTGGGTAAATATGATACATTGGGAGAAATTCATTATAGCTTGGTAAGGAGAAATCATGTTCTACAAATCCATCAGGTTTCCGTGAGATCATAAACAGCACGGAGACACAGGAGATCGTTGGTTGACAGCATCTGCCTATTTGTCCTTTTCCATGTATTCACTAAGGGCCCGCACCACAAAACCTTAAAAACACTTAAGCAGTAATAGGCTAAGAGGGAAGATACTTGCACGTGTCACATAAAATCAATTGAAAGATAGACGGGTTTCACAGTAAAGAGATCAATAGGAGATTATTAGTGGAAATTCTTCTAAGACTGAGAAACTGGATGAGAGAAAAGGATCTTAGGCAACAGGAGGAGTGGGGACTAGAACAGCATCTCAAACTGAACGTAGATGAGCATAAAACAGTGAACATGAGGGGGAAATGTAACTAGCTATAAAGTAATGGCTCTGGGATGTCTAGCTGTGTGTGAAATTTAGAGGTTATATAAGTTTACAACAAAAACCCAAAACAACAGAACATAAGCAGCCAAAATGCAAACCTAATGTTAAAGTTTTGGCCTTTTCACCTGAAAAACTAAATTGTCATATTGAAAAAGTTTGAGGAAAAGTGATAAAACATGAGAAGTAGCTTTCATACAGACTGAACAAACCTGTTGACTGGGACTCCCTGGCCTAGGAGAGATGGCTGAGAGGAGATATGATAAAGATTGACAAAGACATGAACAGCCTGTAGCATATGAATAAAGATCAGTTTCTCATCGTATCTCCAAAGGTAAGACCTAGGAGATCTCAGATGAAACTAGTAGATAATATGTTCAAAACTGACATGAGGAAGATGGTTCTTCAGCAACACAGAGTAGAGCTACCTGTTACTGGAAACTGTGAATTTCCTTTCAGGCAATCAGGAGGGAACTGCAAGTTCATGAAAGTGATATTCAGTATGGATACTGCCTCCAGGTTGAGAAATCTCAAGCCAAAACTTGCTAGAGGCTGGCAGAGTGTTATAAAGAGATATAATTACATTCTCTTCTCACTTTCTTCCCAAGACATTCCCCAAGACCAGCATAACAAATTGGAGGAACCCTGCTGTGGTAGGGTGATTTTATGCTGCTCGTATCCTCAGTTGTCTGCTCTGTTTGTGCTGTATATTCAGTTCTGTACCTTTGAAACTTGTTCTGGGAGCGAAGGGGGAGAAAGCAGCAGCGCGCAGTTTGTTTGGAGAAAACTGCCTGACTCCCCCAGGTCTGGCTCTCTCTCTCNCCCTAAACCAGGACACCTGCTTTCAGTGATTCTTATATTGGTATGGTATGATCTGAATACCTACAAATGACAAGTTCTGCCTGACACTATTCATCCTTTACAGGCATGAATGTTAGACTGAAAACTTTAGTCTAAATTCTTCCTTCCTCCCTCCCTTCCTCCCTTCCTCCCTTCCTCCCTTCCTCCCTTCCTCCCTTCCTCTTTGGAGGTTGTGGAGTCCTAATGCTAAACCTTAAGGGCAAACTAGATAAAGATCTGCCAGGAATGACTTAGACATCATCACTTCTGTCTTGGAAATTGGTTAGATAAGTTCTTAAGGTGCCTGCCAACCGCTCAGTTTCACAAAACAAATTGCGCGCATTTCTTTCCTCCCTTCACTCTCAGAACCAGTCTTAAAGGTGCAGAACTTAACATCCAGCACTAACAGAACAGACAATTGGGGATACAAGCATCATAAAGTCACCCTAGGACAGATGTCTTTGCTCAGAAGTTCCTGAGGCCTCTGGCTGTCTGATAAAGTGGCACGGTAGTCTCAAACGATGCTCTTGGTTATTTTCAGAGGGTGATAACAGGAGTGCAGGCAGAAAAAGTGCTAAGGGAAGCAGAAGCAAATTATACACACAGAAGTAAGGTTTTGGAGAAGAAGCCATGAGCAGCGGGGCAGTGGGAGGGGGAAAAACTATGGAAAGGGAATTTTGCCTAAAAATGCTGATGTGTGCTGCTGGGAACACCACAGGGAATGGGAACTATTTTTTACAGAATAGCAAGTCTCTGGTGCTGTCAGAAACACAGAGGGATTAGTTTCTTGGAACAATCATAGTGTGTTCGTTTCATGTATCTGGAACGGGGAATGATAAATCATGATTATACTAAAATTAATAAATCCTAAATCAGGGGGTAGTATTTGCCAGCTCAGAAGAGCAGCAATTACTGCAACCTCTGTAGTAATTTGACATCCCAGATTCCATCTGCAGGGTTATGAAACATAAAAGGCTCTTCCTCATCTGTCATATTCAGGCCCCACATGGCAATCAAGTGAAATCCAGAGGAAATAAGCAAGAGTTCCTCTGCATAGGTCCTTGCACTATTATCTTTTAGTCACATGATGACCTCTCACCTATTGTTGGGTGTTGTCTCTCTATCCCAAAGCACTTCCAAAGACATGCCACCAAGATCTCTACCCTTGGTTACAGATGAACAAACTATGGAGCTGAGGGGTTTAGTGAACACCTAGAAGCCAAAGAAGTGTGAAGATGGCAAAGACCAAAATGTTTCACTCCGGTTTCCTTAAAAGTAAAGGCACCATCTGTTCCTTAGTGAGGGGAAAGACTAAGAAAGGATGCTAGGGAAAGTAGGGGAAAGCCTGTATTCCATAAGAATTGTTTTCCCACTCTCTTTGTTTTAATCTTCATTATTTCTTCACACAGTTCACAGCCTAGTGAGGACTGTTCAGGGTGGCTGCCCCACATGATAGAGGCAGCTACTGCTTGGGGAGTTGTTTGATGAGCTGCCTTTATCCTGCAATGGCCTGTATGGCTTTCAATCCATGAGTTCTTGGGACAGATTTCTGACAATGCTACTTGTTGAGTGAAGGACCTGTCAGTCCTGTAATATTGGGCCTCAGCTTTCCAAGCTTTTGGAAACTCATCTGTCAACAAGAGGGATTTTCCTTAGCAGATGCCATTCCTTTAAGCCCTGGGTTGATCCCTGAAGCTTCCTCTGGTGTTCTGTCTGCTTCTTCGTCAAGCACCACTACACTTCTCCTCAAATTGTGATCAAATTGTGTTCCTCTGTACATCAGTGATAAAAGCTGTTTGTCTACTCAACTGGGAGAGAGAAAAGCAGCAGAAAAAGGGACACAGCTGTCTTTCTGCCTGGGTCATCCATTGCAAGCCCCCTCTTACATATCTGTCCGCTGAGAGAAGGACATAGGAACAATTACACAAGAAGTGACAGAGCACATTTTGACAGGTGTCTCACTGCCATATTCACTTTGGGACCTCTCTTTGAGGAGATAGATTTCTCTGAATGAAGCTGGGGCTAACTGGATTGAAAGTCCTGACTAAGTTAAAAAAAATAATAAAATCTTTGTCCAAACTGACCATAATGGTCTAAAATGCTTTTGTCTCTATCCCAGACCATGTTATCAAAGAGATACATCTGTATTTCAGTCTCAATCATCTGTCTTATCACATAGCATCATATTATCCTTCTAAATATAACTTTTCCTATGAAAAAGAGAAGTTCTTTGGTGCTACTGAACCATGGCACCTTTCTCTAAATTACTGAAGAAAATTGTTTAACACTGCACGTGAAAACTATTCAAACATAATTATAAGAAAGTAAACATGGAAGTTTTTTGTTCTGTGTTTTTTTTTTGTTCTGGTGGGTTTTTTTTTTTTTTTTTTTTTGGTGGTTTTTTTTTTTTTTTTTTTTTGGTGGTTTTTTTTTTTTTTTTTTTTTGGTGGTTTTTTTTTTTTTTTTTTTTTGTTTGTTTTTTTTTTTTTACAGATTAGATTGGAGTTTTTAACTAGTGTTTCCACATTGATTTAGGTTAAACATCAATAATAGAAGTCTTGCATCATCCCAAAGCAGACAGACTTTCTCTACCTGCCTTGGCTGGGGTGGTTTTAATGGATTGTCCAAAGATGTCCGTAATTCCCTCATTGGAATATGTGAAACTCTGATATTTCTTACCTGATGTGCCTTTCTACTTGAGGTTCGAGTCTCCTAGGGGCAGAAAGGAAGATCAGAATATTGTAAAAAGAAAGCCTTGTGACTTGGAAACTGAATTGGGAAAGAAATACACGTTGAAAATATCTTTTTATCCTTTGCAAACTCCTCATAATCTCAGGGAAAATACATATCTGTGAGCATTTTATGTGAATGAAATTTCAGGAAGATTTAATATTGCCTAGCTGTTATTTTAGGTTTAATGAACTAAAATGCAACATCTGCACAACTCTACACTCCTTCGTAAGTAGTAGTGCCAAAAATAGCAGCTCTCCTAAATGCACCCTGTCATATTCAATTGAAGCTTGTGTTACACAGATTCAAGTATCAAAAAGGGGATTAGTTGAACTCTGATAAAGTAACTTTATGGTTTCCAGGAGTAAGGAATCAGCCAGTAGCTTAGCCATTTACAAACTTAAAAGTGTATATTTTCCCCTCCCCTGCTCTCTCAGAGACATTATATTTCTGTGTCTCAAACTGGGGGGAATAAAAATATTCCACTTCCAGCTGTCTCTTTCCACTACTTTTCTTTGTTCATTCTTTTCAGCCAGAAAAGGAGATAAGTGCTGAAATTATAGTTATTCCAGCATCAGCCCAGTAGTTGAAGTGAGACTTATGAAGGCTTAGTAAAATCATTGAGAAGTTCTGCTATGAAAATGATACTATTTCCACCTTTTTTCCCATATGGAGGTACAGCATTCCACACATAAAATTAACCTGTTAAACACTCAGACCACTGAAATATACGTAATGTAAATGCTATATACATGAAGAAAGTATAAACCATAGGATAAGTTTCCAAATCACTGTTTTTGCATTTCCACTCTTGGTTTAGGCCCCTTATTTTCATTGCATTGACTCCTCTGAAGCCTTGAAGGTGCCTGATCTCTGCTGGGTTCTTCAGAGAACCAATGAAGTAAAAAAAAAAAAAAAAAAAAAAAAAAAAAAAAAAAAAAAAAAAAAAAAAAAAAAAAACCATATATATATATAAGAAGTGGGTTGCACAACAAATTTGTTAGTGAAAGGGCCTCAGCTCTTTCTTCCTCATCTCTCTGAAAATTAATGAAATTTGTGGCTCTCCCATCCACCCACACCAGTTGGATTAGATTCTGGTGGGAAAGGGGCTGGGGAGGGCTGCCAATCACTGATGAATATTTGCTTGTCAGATAAATGTGGAGTGAGTGATCCTGAAGGAGGGTAAGAGGTCTGACATTCCTTGTACCTTCCCAGTGGTGTTTGATGGAGTGCACACACCTCACCATGGGATGAGGGAAGGCGCTGCCTGGTAACCCTCCTCATCCCTTTCACAGCTCCACAGAGTCTTGATGTGGCTGCTGAGTGTCAAGTCCCATAGCGAGCCCACAAATCAATGGGTTTTTAATTGGCAGAGGCTCTTCTGCCTTGAAGGAGTCAGAGGTGTTATGTTAAATTAGGCAAAAATTACCTTATCTTCCTTAAGTCAACCCAGACCTGCAACAGATAAATGAAATAATTTCAGCTGGAGCCAGAATATATTTAAATTTATAATTGTGGAAACACTTGTCTTGTATGACCACAGGGCTCATCAAAAAAATCTCTTTCAGACTTGCTGTAGTAGCTGTCAATGGACAGATGGGGAAATGAAAATATCATGGAAATTGAAAGAATCAATTAACACATTCGGAATATTTAGTTTGTTTAGAAAAGTTTGGAATCAAATAGGCCAAGTCTAGTCACCTTCAAGGCCATTTTTTTCTTCTTTATGTACACTACTAAATCAGAGCTGAGGTAAGAACAGTAGCTAAGATGGAAATAAATTTTTATTGTTGCCATCATGAAATAGTTTAACCTAAAAGAGAGAAACTATTGCTCCTACTATATTTATGCTCTAGCTAGTCCTTTGTACATTTCCAAGTAACTTACACATGAGTTTGGCTCTCTCGAGCTTTATATTTACAGACAGTGAAGCTAATGAACAGAAAGATTAAATATCCTGTCCAAGGGCATCCAGGAAGTCACTGATGGAACTGGAAACTCAGAAACTCAACCAGTAGCTCTCCCAAGATATAGGTGCAGCTCCAAAGTAGATTATGGGTTCAATGAAAAATTTTCACTCTCTGGTTTAATTCATTTTACAGTGCCACTGCAAATTCAAGGGAGGAGTCAGGGACTCCCCATGTGGCTGGGAGCACAGCAGCTTTGATTTAAATAAGATTTAATTGCCATGGCATTCTTAATCCTGTATGCCCACTGTCAGTCCTCCAGGGCATGATGCCTATGTTTTGAAAACTCACAGCAAAGGGCTGGATCAACTGACAATCAGATCATTGCTGGTCATCCAAATAAGTCACATCTGTAAAGGAGAGTTTGCTTTTGATTAAAAAAAAACCCTAGGAATGACCCTTCTCCATTTTATTCTGTGCTTTTCTCTTTCTGTGCTAGCTTTCAAGTAGCATTGAGACCAACTAACACATTTCACCCCTATTCCAAATCTGACTACATTTGGGTGCATGAGAGGACAGCAAGTACAGGGAAGGGTTCTGGCAGAAGTTTGTTTTGCAGGAGAAGCCCTTATCTAACCTATATGCACATCTACACCACTGCTCAGGCATGTGCCAGAACCCAGTACCCAAAACTGGACTACCTGGAATCTTCTGGATGCAAAACAACAGCAAGACTCTCTTGGGATACTGGGCTTTACAGAGTTATCCTTCTGGTTTCCCTTAAGGTGGAAAGCATTCATATTAAAGCACCCCCCTTTGGCAAGCACCAGTCATTACTGAAGAATTACCCTGAAATGACTCCCCAGCCTACCCCTCAAGCTGCAGAGAGCAGACATCTCCCATGTGCTTCTGATCCAAATTCCTCCCTCTGGGAGGTTTCCCAGGACTCTCACTGTTCTGATTAGCAGAATGTGTTTCTGCTAGAATAGTTGATAAATGAAATTGGATTTTGTAGCAGAAAAAGCAGTTCCTGATTATAGTAGGATTAATAGTTCCCCCTCTTCTTATCATGTGCAACTGGCAAGGCTCTTGACTGGGTACTGAGCATGTGCTGAGACAATCTGTTCCTTTGGCTTTCTCTTACAGAAAGATGGTTGGTTTTGGTTTCATTGATTTCCCCTGCTTTTGTTCTTTTTCCTCCTGATTATGGGGAAGCTTGGAAAGAAAGAAGGGTGGGGAGAAACTAGACTGGGGTCCAAATGCTCATCAAGAAATGCCTGCACGCTTGGTATTTGTAAAAATATGCACCTCTCCACAAAGGAGAAGAGAGACAGTTTGTTTCATTCTTCTCTGGCAAGACACTCAGAAGGCAAAACTACCAAAGCAAATAAAGCCTCATACCAGTTTTAACCAAGGACTTTATTCTCTCAGCCAGGTGAAGAGCCTTGCAAATGTTTAGGCTTGAGTTGCTGTAAAACCTCTCCTTCTGCAAAAGAGCAAGCTCTCAGATTTAGCAAAGCTAAGTTATTAATAAGCATCAGGGGTTTAGAGAAACAAAGGCTGGAGGAGGGGAGAGGGAGCCTTATTTTAGGAAGGGGGCCAAGAAAGACAAGATGTTTAGGAGGGGGAAGTATTGACACCCTTGGAATAGAGAAAGTGTCGAATGCCAGCTGCAGAGTGCCTCAAAGAATGAGAGTCTCCGATGCTTTTGTCTCCTTATATGGTAAAATGATAGCGAGGGGTTTCACTAGGCTGGGGAAGGCAGCAGCCTCTTTCCACACAACACTGACTGCAGAGCTGGAATCGGCAGAGCCGCTCTTTGCAGGGGTAGAGAGCCCCAGCTGGCTGTACAGCTCTCCTCTGCAGGCAGGCCAGTGTGCTCTTTGCACCTTTGTTAATGGATGTGACCCCCTGTCCCCGGTCCAGGAGGTGGCATTAACTGCTCTGTAAGTAAATATCCCTTTTTTCCCCTTCCCTCCCACTACCCACAGAACATATCTTGGGAGGTGTCGCTTTAAACAAAGGGTGCAGAGAGAAGGAGAGGGTTGTTTAATATCCCAGTCTGTTGTTGGGGAAGGATGCGAGGAGAGAGATTGCTGGTCCCCCTTTCTCCTGAGTCCGCGGGGAGGGGTGTGAAGAGGACAAAAAGACAAATTTCTTATAACAGCAATTACTGCTGCATGTCCGTCAGAAAAGTGACACATCAGCGAGCTGATGAGGCGCTGGGTCTTTTCATGTGTAACTATTTTTAATGACTGTATTGTGATGCATGTGTAATCCACCGGGGAGGTGATAAAAAGTAGAAGATGGGGTCTGAGATTCCTTACACCTCCGCGCACTCCTGCTGCCGAGCTCAACAAAGGAGCATTTTTGTACTGTAGCAAGAGCAGATGCACATGAAACAAAGGTAGCCTCTCCTCTTTGAAGGCAAAGTGTGTATGGGAAAAACGGGGAGCCATCAGCATGGTATTTCTTCTTTTTATGTGGAGAGAATAAATTAGAATACAAATCCCAATTAATAGCTCTGCATTCCTTCTTTTTGTGCTTCTCTCTGTGTGCACGGGTGTGCAGCCACAATAACCCAGCCCTTACTGTACGCTAACGTGGATTTCTCTGTGTACATAATATAGGAAATACTCACTTTCATTGTCTGCACTGATCGCTGTTCCAAACTTTTTACTCCCCCCAAGGGATATGGCTTTTATTTAGTTGAGCAAATACCTGCATATTTCAGCTTTGCTGAGTCCGCAAGACATCATTATAAAAATATATATACCAGCAAGTCAGTCAGTCTGTGATTGCCACTCCCCTGACTCCAATCTAGAAGTATATTAACTAAGGTTGCTAATTGACTTTGGGATTCCCAGGGTCAGTAGCTGTAACATTTATTGATGGTCATGCATATTTATGTGTTGTCTTGAACAGGAATTGTTCTAAAGGAAACTAACATTAAGCTGTGTTATTAGATATACAAATGCATCCAAATGTGAAACAATGCTACAATTAAGGGTTTCTGCTGTGAACCCTATTTTCATCAGTTCATAAATTTATGGGACTCCCAGCTTTCTGGCCAAAATCTTCTGTGCCTTTTATCAGCCAGATGATAAACTTTGAATATGATTGCTTCAGGCATTTGGATCTGTAAAAAAAAAAAAAAAAAAAAAGCCTGTATGTCTTTTTTGTGCACCTGTAGATATTACTGGGAAAAGATTGATGTTGCTTTCTCGATAGAATCTTGCCAATTCTTGGTCACATATGGAGAAATTTTTTTTTAAAAGGATATGAGTTGCTGTTTTGAAAACTCAGTTCCTGATACACCACAGCATTACTATTAAAATCTGACCAGAGCACAAATAAAACTCTTTTACCCTAGCCATAGGGTAAAATGATCTCTGGCTTGCGAACCAACATGTGGTTGAGGTGAGTGGGGTAGCACAAAAGACATAAAATTATGTTGTTGAGGAATCAAATTTGTAAAAGTTACCTGGGGTTCCCACCTGACATCTCCATCTAGCTAGCATACGTGAGGCTAGGGGGTGAACCAGTTCTTGTGGTCTTTTGAAAAACTCCAAGATGGCTAAAGTGCTGGGATAAAATATATTTATTTGGGGTTTCACTATTCTGCCAAATGTACTCTCATGGAAATCAGCAGTGCTACATATGCAAGCACCAAATAATCACTTCCAGGTCGTTTGGATTTATAAGAAAATGTTACTGGTTTTTGTAAAATCACTGTTATCTCACAGCAGTGGCTATATTGTGTCAAATATTGTTTGTCCATGTGAAGTTCCTATCGTGTAGAGCATGTAATGGTGATTCCCAACTGAAGAACTGAGGTACAAATAATGATCAGTTTCCAACTTCTTAGAGAAGTCTAGAAATCACATCTTTCCTGTCCATACAAACACCAGCTCTCCCAGATGGCACACCTTGCATTAGAAAAGAGATCAGGCAACTCCTTTGATCACACACAACACTACTGAGTGTGCCAGGATTCCATCATGCTTTGAATGTCAAAGCCAAAACAAACAAACAAACAAAAAACCCAACAAAAACAAACAAAACCAAAACCAAACCAACCCTAAAAACCCACCCAAAACAAAACAACCCCCAAAACATTGGTAACTCCTATTATTGTAAGGGCTAATGACAGCTTCTGCTGCTCTGCACTGCAAATTCAAGCTTTCATCCCAAAAGAAAGTGATGAGGAGGGCTGCAAAGACCTAACTTCATGAGAGACCCTTGCTCAGTTCTCCAGGGCATTGAGCTCTGAGCCAAGCAATGTGTTACCTGCTGATGTCCTCACCTCCCTGCCTTGCCTTATCTCACAGGGGCCAGGATATTCAGAGGTAAGGGAAGGTCAGAGAGGTGTAAACACCATCAGCCACAAGCAATGCCTGTTGCTGCTGACCAGCATGCTCACAGTCTTCCAAGGTCCCCACAGACCAGGAACATTCAGGTCTGAGTCTCATTCATGTTTCTCTTATGGGTTAATCTGTCCTGAGGATATCTGAATGGTGTAGTGTTGTAGGCAATCATCTTTCCTCACTTGGGCACTTATGAGACTAGGGCAATCTCATAATTTGCACTTTTAGACTGATTAATTCTAATGGTGTAGTTTTAATATTTCATTTACATATGCACAGTTATTTGTGATGCAGATTCACCCCAAGTGAGAGTGTGAAATGGCAGGGTAATGACAGGTTTCATGAAAATAAATCTTGGATACATTGACAGCCACTGAAGCATTAACATTTCAACAATATTAATTAGCTATATATAGACAGAATTTGATTATAAACCACTAGAGCCTTCTTCTAAGGATGAACATCAAAATACTCATGCCAGGTGAAAAAAAGTTAATTTTGTTGCTTTTCAATACCCTTCTTTATTATATTGGAAAATATCTACTAGGATGCTGAATGGTTACATACAATAATATGCCATAAGAGGAATGCAGGTGAGCATAACACTGTCATAGGCATATTCACTGCTCCCTTTCACAGGAAATTTTTGAATTTAAAGTTTCAAATATATCAATCACTGCAGAGAAAGGTCTAAGGTGTCACACTGATGGTGTGAGTTAGTTCTAGACCCTCAACAAGCATAAGGGCTGAAACCCCACCACTGTTTCTTCACTTTGTCTTGCATAATAAAAGCAGCAAATTGCATAAAGCCATGAAATACCTGCAAGCATTTACACAGATGTATTCTGTCATTGCTTTGAAGCACCCTTGAGATTTAGAGCAGAAGTATCTTCAGAGACCAGGATCTCACCTATGATGAATTCCACCTCTCCATACTATGCCATGCAGCTCTCCATGGTGGATTCAACATCTTCCTTCTTCTGCTGGAAATAATCTTGCCCATACAAAGATTGCCTATGTCCATATCACCAGGGTCTCTATGTCTTTGTGCTTTCTTCCGTACCTCTCATGCACCACAGGTACTTTGACTCCACCTTAGTAGATTTTCTCTTTCCTTTCTGCGTCCAGTCTCCAGCCCTAAACTCCCCCATAATCGGGCCTGAGTGCACTCAGGTGCACTCAGATAATTGGCACACCTGGCTTGCTAAGATGTGCCCAGCTGAATGGGTGCCCCCAAGGTTTATGTGGGCTCCTTTGTCATGTTTTGGAAGGCCACAGGCATGGCAGCTGAGCAGGGAAGCTTGGATACCTCACAGCCCTGAGGCGCTCGCTGCCACAGCAGTTTTATATGGCAGCTGTGAGACGTGCATTAACTGATCCCCCAAACCAGGTGTGCCAATTATCTTAGACACAAGGGGGCTTTGTGGTCTCACCTTAGTAAACAGAACCAGAGCTGTGCTGCTAGAGGCCAGAACAAATAACAAAGCATTCTTCTTCCACAGAATCATCCCAATTTTTCTTCTATGCTTTCTTTAAGGAAGGAAACTTGGGCCATTTGGGACACTGTTCTGGTTTTGTGCCCTGGGTAGTAGTATGCAGGATTTCAAAAATACAGAAAAATTTCTGTAAACATGGAAACGTGACTGCATGGTTGCATATGGCATTTCTGGGTATTTTTATCTTAAAGTCTGATTTCTCTGAGATTAGCAGTGTTCCTATCAATAAGAGAAAGCAATCCTTTTCTGGAAAACCAAACCTTTGTTGGAGTTTAGTGTCTGCAGACATTTAGCTTATACACTGTGTTTGCAGGATAGTGCCAGAAATAATAATAAGGTTTATTAATCTTATACTATTTTTCTCTTCTATCATTTTCTGTTATCTGCCTAAATGCTCTTATTAGAAATATAAATGTTTTATGCTTAAGCAGGATCAAGTACTTGACCTTTCCTTTGAGCAAGCATTTGCTTATTTTGCAAGAGAAAGAAGGAGGAGAGCAATTTCAAAAGGCTTTAAAATAGAAAAAAGAGCAAGCCTTTCTACTTGAACTATGCTCCTCCTTGCTGTGGCAGATTTAAGTCATGCTCCATGTTATTTCAACACACTTCTTTTGTAACTGAACTGTGTGCAGAGGTATGGGTAAGACCCTCCAGTCATTTCAATATCATCCTGAGATAACCACAGAGCAAACTCTGTGGGGTACACTTTCAAAGTCAGTGCTCAGTTCTTCTGTGGCATTTGTAGATATTACCACTGGTTCTTGCTCTACCACTGCTGGAGTGGCTCTAGATTGGAGCAGATCTTTATTGACTGCCAAGCACAATAAACCACACAGAAACCACAAGTGGAGTGTTCCTTCTCCACCACTATAACTGGGATTACTTTGGCCAGATGCATGAGGAATCTTGCCACACATAGAAACTTTTTTTTTTTTTTTTTAATTATTATTATTTATGCTTCTGCTAAGGAATACAATTTTAACCAGCACGCCATCCACTTTCCTGTTCATGATGGACTGATTGTACAATCCAGACAGAAACCAGGTATGCTTTGGTTCTCTGCATATGTTAATGCTGTTTTTCAGGTCAGAAAATTGCTCTGAGGAGATTAAAAAAAACTCTGAAAAAGATCAGAGTTCATAATAAATCAGAGCTCAAAATAAGTCAGCCATTTCCAAGGAAGGTGAGTCCTTAGAAAAATCCAAATGTAATTTTGAAGAATATTGTAAGGCAACTTTATTTAAAATGGATTTATTTTTTCTTTAAATAGCTTTTAAAATTCAGCATGTAAAGGCATGACTGGGATATTTTACTTGGGGTCAATTTTTTATTGCTTTTTGTTATTATTACTATTATTTTCAAATATTAAACCAAATTTTCCTGGCTTTTGATTAAGACCTTCTAGGACAACTGCAAATATCCACTTGAGCTTAAGAAACAGTAATGAACACCCATGTAGCTGAGTATTTTTAACATCCCAACCTTGATGTGGACACTGGTAAAGCACTGAGTTTGTTAACAGGCCTATTCTGGGAGAGAAATGATATATCATAAGAATCTTGTTTTCCTTGAAGACAGGGTGGCAAATTCTTTTTGTTGTGCCTACTTCAGGATTGCTCTTCCATAGCAGCAGCAAGGGATAAAGGCTTCTGCTTTCTTTTCAGCTTAAAAGTTTAAAAGACAAGGAGAGCATCCACATCTGCCTAAACATCCCTGTCCCATTTACAAGCTAATAATAAACCCTAGACCACTTGTCCACCTTTAGTGTAATGCAGCAAAGGTGGCCTGTGGAGGGATACCTGTATTTTGTGCATCAGCTGGCTTGGCTCCCCATGGCCAGGAGCTGCTGCTGAAGGGTCACAGCTCCGAGCAACTCAAAGCATCAACACTTGTCCTATGGCCAGCAACACCTCCGAGCACTCAGGTTCCCTTCGCTCCATTGTGACAGTGTTTGAGGGCACTCAGTGAAGAGGGTAAGATACACCTGGGCAGCCAAACAAAGAAGGCTACCAGCTCTTAACATGTTTTGGTAAATCTAAACACACAGGAGTGCTTTGGGTATCCGTGGTGTACATCTACACCAGCTAACTTTCTCCCAACGGGGTTCAGGTGAATTCTGACCATACATAACTTTCTCCCACCCCTCACCTCTCATCAGCACTACAAGAAAATGGTAATTTCTTACTTTTCTAATGTAAATTAAAAAGAAATGAAATTGGGTTTCCCTCTTTTCCCCTTGCATGACCTTATGGTCTGGTTTGGAAAGATGCTTAGGTCTTCCAAGAGTGTTTTCCTGTTGCTGCAACAAGATGATGGATAACGAATGTGGTAAGAGCAGCTAAGTTATAGGAAAAAACTATCATTTGAACTGTTTGAACTGTCATTTCATGGCTGTAAATAAATCTTTTCGTTTTAGCCTTTGGAGCATTAACATAAATTGTTTCCAAATGCTCTAGACCTGCATGGCTCATGTCACTGGAGTTGCCAGACACAAATCTTCCTTCCTCAGGGGAAGAGAAATAAACAGATAGAAAATTCTCCATGTGTACTGCTCTTCTGGAAAAATAGTCAGGTGGGAGAAATGTCTGTACATCTTGAAGGCAGACTTTTTCTTTCCTGTGCAGGTGGCTAACGCAACATACTGACCCAGGAGCACAGGTAGAGAGAATCGCAGCACTGCTGACCTAACTAAGTCAACAACAAGTCCCCCTTTGGCATCTACAGGAGCTTAATTCTGTGTCCCCAGATGCTGTTACAACAAGAGATCAGAGCTCCACTGAATAAACTAAACAATCCCTACGTGTTTTAGATAGTTTCCCTTGGCCTCTTTCTCTCTCTTGTGCATACGCATCTGCACCTCTCAGTGCTCAACACCCCATAAGAGTTGAAATAAGAGATGGACAAAACAGAATTTATTAGGCTTGCAGACATAGCTGAAGAAGAAGGCAAGGTCTGCTTTTTCAGTAGTCAATAGTATCATGGGATGGGGGAACACTGGATAATTTCTGAATGACATGATGAGCCCTAGTATTTATGCGGTAATATGACAACTTTAGGAATTGCTGCCAGTAAAATGAGACTGAGCCAATGGGGAAAGAAGAGGAAAGAAGCATAGATTTTGAGTCAGCCTACTAATTTTTTGATAATTTTCCTGCCAATTCTTACTTCCTGTGAGACACAGTGTGGGTAGTACTAACATTTAGCATAAGCTGTAGCTTCTCTTTTGGGCATGCAACAGAAAGCTCTTTCCCTTTCGGAGATGTACTTGTTATGTCTGATGCTGTTGGAGGAAGACTGAATGGCAGAAAAAAATCAATTTCTCTGTCATGATTATGTTGAGGGTAACCTGAAAAAGTGTAAGTATAGAATGACTACAGTGATAAAATCCAAAGACCTTTTACCACAAAGAGCTGTAATAATGATGATGAGCCTCTTTCCCATAACACTTTATGGTCAACAAGTATCAAACACAAGAGAGAGAAATAGATCAATGACAAGGAGGTTGAATTTGTGTCCATCCACAGCTGTGCAAGTCTCCTGTTCTGTTTTTTTTTTTCCCTTAAGTGCAAAGCAGTGCATAAATTCTGCACTAAGCTAAACATGAGGGGATTTTATATAACAGGAATTAATGGACTGGCAAAGTAAGGGACCATGTGTGAAAAGTGACAGGCAAAAATATTGCTCAGTATGATTTTACATTTCTTGATTGTAAGACAACAGTGAACTGATTTGTTTGAAATTCCTTCTAGTATTTAGTAGATAGGACCCATTATTACCTCACATTTAATTCTCTCTGGAGCAGAAAAACCCTGTACAACATGCTCAAAATACCACATAGTGGATAATGAGATTCAGTCCAAGGCCTGGATTTAAACAGCCTGGAATTTTGGGATGCTTCACCCTTAATTCCAGCTAACTGAAGGAAACCACATGAACCTGAATTCCTAACTTTAAGAGTTACTGGATCCAAAATTGGTCCCAGATCCAATAAATGATTCACATAACTAAAGCCAAAATGCAGATCTTGTCTTTCAGTTTCCCAAATCTCTAGAGTTGTTCCTCAAATCTCATCCAGAGCTGCCCCTGCAGTGTCTTTATAGAGCAGAGTTCATCCCTAAATCTGTTTGAGATGTAGAAATGAGGACTGTCTCTCCCTGCTCAGGGTGAGAGGGACAATCCCCTGGGACAGCCTTAGAGCACATTTAACAAAACTAGATCCCTGTCAGTACAGGAGGGTAGTGCTCAGGTATTTTCTGAAATAGTGGCAGCAACTATTACATAATTGCTGGATTATTTTGAATTGTTAAATTATCACATTATTGTATAAATTATTAAATACATATATTATATAATGCTAACCTCTTCTCCTGTGAACTGCACCCGGAAGACAATTCAGCATTCAAGAGGGAAAGTCCTGTGACCAAGAAACAGGAATTCCCACCTCTAAGGGAACAATCATTCTTCCAGTCACAATGCACTTCTGTATTTTACATTTAGCAGCTTTGGATGAAATGTTATAAACCTGTAAAGGAATCACACTCTACAGTTTTTGCTTTTACACATCATGACTGCAGAGAAATTTTTCACTCTTCCGTATCACACATCTACTTTTAAATCAGGGCTAGAAAGGAGCAATTCTGAAGAAGGGTGACAAATGCAAGTTCTTAAGTGGTTTCTGCTCACATTTTAACTTAACAATAATGCACATTAATTGGGCAACAAAATCCTATCATTCGGAAAAAAATACCTAGTATGGTCTGGTACAAAGTACAGATTTCTGTCCTAAATACAGACTATTTGAACAAAAGCTGTCACTCCTCTCAAACTTAGTCATAGGTCTACATGTAAAACTCAGTGTACTTTGGTCTGACTCCATTCATTTTCCTGAGATTACTGCAGAAGGGATTTAAGTCCTGACTAGTTCTTTCCTGGGAAAGTCCAAATCTATTATGTAGGTTAGGGGTGTAAAGAGGCTCAAATCAGAGAGGAAAATCCATGATCATCTTTTAAATGTTCTGGCAAAGACTGCAGGTGTACTTCAAGAGAAGACTAACTTGCTGGAAGCAATTGTTAAGGAAATGTCCCTTTGTATTGTCCCTCTTCTCCTGCCTTATACTTCCATTGCTAGCTGCTGCTGTTGGAAATGGGCTAGAGGGGAGCTTTGGGTGGTCATTGCACTTCTCTCTCCAGCACATCTTCTTATCAGTCCTGTGATGCTCTCTACTCCTTAAGGACAAAGAACACCCTACATACTCCCAGTTCCCCTCTGGGCTAAGAAAAGTAATTAGTTCCTAGACCATCTTTAAGGCCAAAGCAGAGGCACTGCTGAGGTTCAGCTGAGCAGCTGCCTGCATTTGCTCTTCCTCCAAGCACATTTTGGGGTTTGTTAGTTTGTCTCTCTTCTTCAATAGTTACTTGGAATTCACAAGATTTTCCAGCAGCTGAGACATCACTTACCTACTTCGCACATGTAAAAGCACTCACTCCTCAGCCTGTGCTAGTCCCCACAAAATTCAGCAGTGGATTGACCATTAAAAACAGCAACAACAACAAAGAAACCCAACCCCCCCAAAAGAAACCAACAAAAAAAAAAAAAAAAAAAAAAACACCAAAAAAAAAAAACAAAAAAAAAAAAAAAAAAAAAAACACCAAAAAAAAAAAACAAAAAAAAAAAAAAAAAAAAAAACCACCCAAACAAAAAACACCACAAAACAAAAAAACAACAACAATTAAAAAAAAAAACCTAAAAACCCACAAAAAAACCCAAAAACACCCCACCACCTTTCTAGTCATCTAAATAAAGTTTGTTCATTCAGACAGCCCTAAAGCCTTAATCACGTCCCAGCTAGATAGAATGAAAGATAATCATAAAAAATGAAATCCTGGAGGTGAACTCAGGATTTCAGAATGCCCTATGGGTGGCTCCTACTGCCAGAGGGAGAGGACAAACTCCAGAAATCAGCAACCTGTGCCAAGAACACTAAGCAAGTAACATTTTGTTTAAAACTGAGAGCTGAAATTAGTGAAAGGATTGCAGCTGCTGTAAATGTCACTTGTGCATGAAAGACAGAGGTAGCCACTTAAGCTATTAGTACTCAAAACATTTAAGGATTTATAGATCAGGTGTGGCTTAAAGAGGAGATGCAGCCTGGCAGGCAGTGAAGATCATGCAGTCCAGGTGGCACATACTTTCTGCTTGGAAAATTCCCTTTCCTAAGCAGGCAGCTATGCCCTGCTCCAGGTGTAACCTCCAAACAGATTTCAGGTGCAACACATGCTGCCTCAGATTAAGAAAGAAGGTGATGACTGTAATGAAACCCAAAATAAATTATCCCAGGCAATAATAAATATTCATCAAAGGCATTTGTGTTATCTTTGCTTGTGTATGCATCCAGAAAATGATAGAGATGTAACAAAACCTGAGGAGCAAACATCAACTATCCCTAATTCAGACAAGCTGGAACATCATATACAGTTTCTCCTACTTGCTTTTTCCCTTCCATAATCATTGTTTGGGGTTTGTCTGAACCAGGACACCTGGGAGCCAACTCCCATTTGTGTCCCAATACACTTCAGCTGTTGGATAACTCCTTCAGTTGCATCAGAGGACAATCAGATACACAGTCACTGACCCTACACCTCCTGTGCCCATAGTCCCATGCATGAGCAGAGATGGAGTGTTGGTGTCTGCCTGTGGGGGAAAGATTGCCAGACACTGGCTTACTGAGAATGCAGAGAAGGAAGATGCAGAAGTACATAACTGTGGTGCCTGATAGGCTGTGCATGACTAAAATCTACCAGCAATGTACACCTTCCTCTTGCCTTATGCAGGAGATGTTGCTTCTAAAAAATAGCTGGCTCATCCTCTTAGCTGACTTGACTCCCTCCATCCCCTAGAGAAAGACCTTCTTGTTGCAGACTTGTAGCTTAAATTCCTTATAGAAATCCCACGAGAATTCTTCAGACTCAGGGTTTACTCCTCCCTCTCGTCTCTAACACTAGGTCTGGTCAAAGATGGACCAAGAGATGACTAATTTAGATGGGCTGCACTGAAAAATTTATAGCCCAGTTTCTTCCTATTGTATTCATTTATTTAACTGAAAGCTGGATTAAAACTGAGGTACAGTGTGATAAACAAGAATTGATAAACCTTTCCTGGGGGACAGGATCAGGTGTAGCTCAGTCTGACATGCCTGTCTCTGTGGCAGGATAGCTGGACTCCAGACACCATGACAGAACGTTTTGATTGCCACTACTGCAAAGAGTCTCTCTTTGGTAAGAAGTACATCCTGAAGGAGGACAGCCCCTACTGTGTGAAATGTTATGAAGATCTTTATTCCAACACCTGTGAGGAGTGCAAAAATCCTATCGGCGCTGACTGCAAGGTATGTTGGGTTCGTGTCTTGTTATAGAGGTCATGACAGAGCAGCCTGGATACAGAGCTGTGAGATCTGGAAGGATCCAGCCTAACAGCTACACAGGAGTTTCATTTGATGGGACAGCATGTTTTCTGGACCCTTGTATCTGTTTTGTATCATTTCACTCGTCAAACCCTTCTTTACCTAGCATAGTAATAAAAATGCACTCCTGCAAAACACAGAAGGATCTGATGCTCTGATGTAAGAAATTCTCTTTAATTCATTGGGAAAGCCTTTCCTCAGGGCCAGCTGGGATCTGAAAGAGTGATAGAAGCTGGTTGTGCCTACTTTTGGGTCAGAGGGAGCTAAGCCACTGCTGGATTTGCAGTGACCACACTTCTGTGGTCACCAAGAGACAAGACACACTCAAGCCAAGGTGCTAACTTGGAGGCCACAGGATTCTAGCCACTGCTGACCCAAGCAATAGATCAGATAGCATTGGAAAAATTGGCCTTTTAAATACAGAAAGATGATAGTGGAGTCTAACTAAAGAATGGGATGGACAGAACAGAGGCCTTGCTTGCTTCAGTTATGTGCTGCTACAACACGTGGAAACACCTGCCTGGTACAGATTAGTTGTGACTACCTGTATTTCTTTTAAATTAATTAAAACTACTGGAGTTCATGCCAGTTTCAATCTGCCCAAATGAAGACAGAGGAGCCATCCAGTGAAGTGTCTGTTATACAGCTACCAACAGACTTTATCTGATATACATCCTCCTTGCATAAAATTTACCTGGTCAAAATTGGGCAAGACTTTCACTGACAGAGTGAGATTGCAGTAGAACTGCAATTTGTATTGCATGGCCATAGGATTCTTCACTGACCCAAGGTTATCTGATTTTTAATTTCCCACTGTTGATCCGTACCTCTAGAAAGACAAACTAGTTCCCATTAGTGATACTACCACTCAATCACTAGTTCAGAGATGTAAAAATATATGCTTACTCAGATTGGAAAAAATAAATGTCTCATACCTTCCAAATTGATCTACAACACCCTCCTGGCAAATCAGCAGGAAAGTCCCTTTCAGAAGCCTTAAAAAGGTAAAAATGGTTCACCACCAAGACAGGGAACTGGCAATAATCTGTAAGAAGGTATAAAATTGCCAGCTCTCCTACAGCTCATAAATAATCAGGTTAGAGATGAGATACAGCTGGCCTGGCCTGGCCTGACCTGAAAAAGCAAAATATTCCTGCCTCGTTCCAGAATGTGCTTTTGTTTTAAGGTCTCTTTCTAATCCCCTGAGAAGATATTTCCATGTGTTGATAGTCAAGAATTTAAAAACTTGGACCAGCTTCAACAGATCTCAGTCAAAGTATTCAGGAATTAATCGGGCTGAACTTTTCAACCCAGTTTTATGTATTTAGGGAGTGTGGGTGTTATCCAATATACTGCTTTTCTTTATTTTTAAGTGAGACAGATTCTAATATCAGGGGGAAAAAAGGAAAAAGCTCCAACTGTCTGCAATCTAAGAATATTTTATCTATGTAAAGAACCAGAACTATCTGTGGAAAACACAACTAAGACATAGTAAATAAAGATTTCTTAAAGAGCTGTAAAGAGTGCCAGAAACAAACATGTCCTTTTTTTATTTCTGTGACTGCTGTTTGTGCTTGTCCATGCTTTATGGTGTAAGCTTTTGAAGCTGTTGACCAATTTTAAGCAAATTCTGGCAGATGGATAAAAGTTGAAACCTAAATTCCTGCAAGTTTTCTGAAAAAAACTCCCATGTTTGGGTAGAAAAAGAGATGCTATGAATGTTCTCACTGAGAAGAAAACTAGAGTAGTTTTTCAATGACAGTAACAGACACTAGAGAACACATTTGAGAGAGCCCTTACAAGTGCCTCAGCCACAAGATAAGTTTCAGATGAAGTGTGTGCATTGAATGAATAAGCATAATTCAGCCATGAAACAAAAAAACCAGGCTTCTCCTCATTAAACTGTATGGGTACATTGGTATATAGATACATAAGAAATACACAGACACATGTATATGTATGCATTTTTACAAAAATTTTTTACACATTGCATTTACTTTTTCATCTAAACAAAGACGATAGATTGTACTGTGCTTGTGAATGAAAGCAGTGTGTTTACTGCACATATGAAATGAACTCTAATTTGTTTGTATGTTCAGCATAACCTAAAAATGTAAAATTTAGAATAAAAAACCTAAAGGAGTGACACTGTCATGAGAAAAGGTCACATCCAGGCCTCTGCATCTGGCAGCAGTGTCCACACTTACATCCACATTACAACCTGGAAAGTCCCACATCGTTTTCACATCACATTTTCCTTCACAAGTCCCTTCTTGGCCACCATTCTTTCTCTACATTGAGAAAAGCTGCAATGACAACCAGATGCTCTTAATTTCCTTCTTTTCCACCCTCCCAATTACAATCAAACCTCCTATAACTGACAGGGTAACGCCAAAGTGAAAGCACAGGTGCTAAGAAGAGGACACTTGTAATATTTAAATTCAGCACTGGACTCTGAGAGGATGAAACTGATGCTGGATTTTCATGTTGTGTTTTAGTCATAGCACAGAGAGCCCACAAGACAACAATGCTGCAAAGAAACTTACCTTGAATTCAAGTCAGGGCAGAATTTTCTTCACTATCTTTCTAGTTTCTAAGGTAGTTTATGGGTAACTGTGAACATAACTGAGTAATAATTAATTTGTTCTTTATTGTAAAAGAACAAATCTTTTCCACCAAAAAATCCTGGAATGACAACATATGTCTGAATGACACCTTTGGGCATAGGCCATTTCATTAACTGTAAACAGCTCTAGCTGATCCTTACAAAACTTTCCCAGACAAAAATAAAAACTTCATATACTGGGTGGTAGGAGGCACCAGCAGGCAGTATGAAAACACGATGCCATTTCTCTCACACCTATTACACATTATCCATCAAATGGATGGATCCATTATCTTGTCAAATGGATTATAGGAGAAATTTAGTTTTTCTAGAAAAATTGGCATTTTATTGGCTAAGTCCCTGGTGAATGCTCACCACACCTACAGTTTCATGCTTATTTCTGGAAATCCACACATCTTTTACCCATTTTCTTAACTGCTCAAGGGTTACTTTTGGTTGACTTTGGCTTTTTTAATACTTTCCTTGCAGATCCTATGGTATAGAAACCATTGCAAACACAGGAAATACCTACAGTAATCCTTTGTTTAATTCAGTCCCCAAGTTGGCCTTGGCAGGCAGAAGGGGGTGAAAACACCCTCTGTGAAATGTGAAAATTAAATTATGTGTGGATTGTGAGATACAGCTACTGTGTCAGCACACAGGCCAAAAATGGCTCAAAAGGTTCATTCTCATACATAAACTAAATAAAAAAATAAAACCTCCAGCAATGAGGATTAGGAAAGGGGAAAATAATTATTTTTCTCATTTTTAATATTTAAACCCTGTCCCAACATGCGACTTTTTCAGCTCATTACTGAATCACAGGCTAGTTGTTATAAAGTGAAATGGTAAAAGAGGTGGATACCTTAATATCTTCTCATATATGTAAGGAGCAGAGTACAATACAGTATTGCTTGTTTTTATCTTTTCTCAACATGCTTTTAAAGGTATGTGCCAGTCTAACATACTCAAGTGTTCTGCTACAGGGGTTGTGTAGCTAAGATCTCACAGCATTTAGTTGGCATAACCCATTTCCTACATTCAACCTTCTGAAAAGACCATTGCGGCAGGCAAAAAAAGCCATGAACATTTACAGTTACTGTTCTGGTAATAAACTCTCTAAACTCCTTCTTCCTGCTGGGTCTCTGCTGAAACCCCATTCCAGAGAAATGATACTGTATAAGGGCCTCAGTTTGCTTAGACTTACAAAGTTTGAAGAGAAGACCATATGAATGCAGGGTGTGAGGAGCCCAAGCTTAACTCAGTTAACTGGTAACCCTAGTCTAAGGGGATCTTCTGGGGTTTTTTTTCTTTAAAAACACACTTTTCTATAAAACACACAATTCTACCCTAGAGGCCAAATAAACCATGATGGAGCAAAGCTGTACAGAGCTATGGAGAAATCTGTGAAACTTGATCTTGCCAATGTTAACAGTTATCTTGTCAAAGTTTTCTTTGTGGGTGTTATAATGAAAATAAGTGAAAATACAACAGGAATTAGTTGTATATCGCTTGTACTTTCTGCTGGAACAGATTTATTTGGGTTACAATCAGCTAGCATAAACTAGAATTCACATGCCTAGGCTAAATGATGTTCTTTCAGCTTAACAGAGGAGCAGCCTGACATTCAGAAAGCTTTAAGTCAGTTTTTGCACATGCTTTTCCAGTGTAGAACTTGCTCCAGATCAATACATCCACAGCTTATGGACAAGCCACAGGCTCCAATAATATATACAATATGCTGAAATAGACCAAACCTTCTTTTCAGTGACCTAAGAACACTCATGATGCATAAATTATTTCATCAGTACCTTGGACTTTCTTGCTTTCAGATGTGACAGATTCAGAGTGGGAAAACAATATTCATTTCATCAGTCCAATAGTCTACTGTGAAAGCCAGACATCTAAGACTCTCTCTATATTCAATGACAATAGTTGTTCTAGTAATCCAGACTAGCTAAAGATTATTCAATCCACTTTTTACCTTTTTTGTTATAGTTTTGCTTCATGACTTTGTGATGAAATATCTGCTACTGTCACCTACTCAGCTACTGCCTATAAAATCTTGCCATCACAACTGACTCAGAGATCAAATCTTTCATCATTGACACCTAATCTTTGTCTTCATACTCCTCTTCTAAAAGGCATGCACCTTCTTCAGAGTATAATTTCATTGATAGAATAAGCATACATCAGCACATGAATTTTGATATTAAAAAAAATAGCTTGCTGAAAATGGCAAAAACAGGAAATGACAGCTAGTGAGGAAAAATGATTGACTACACCATGTTACAAGAGAAAGAAAATCAGATCTGTTGTTCTACTTTCTAAAAGACAAATTTCAGTTCTTTTGGAAAGCACTGTATATAGTATTTTTCTGTTGAAAATATGAGACCAGATTTAGGCTATTTAACTTCACCTAAAGAGAATGAAGAAAAGTAAGTAACTTCCAAAGAAGATTGGTTTGAATTTGGTATTAGAAAATATTAAAATTTTACAGTCAGAAATTTGTGTTGTTTCAAAGGATTTAGCTGAAATGAATAGATGAGCTGAATAACCAACTGTCTGAAAGCTGTAAAATGGAAGTCTTAGATATTCTATCACAGAGTGCAGTCTCAGAGATGAAAGACACATTGGGTATCAATTGTTACTCACAATTCAAAAAATTTAGCTGAGTAGGACAGATGTCTAAACAGAAATGCTTAATTGTATGGTCAAATTCTGACAGAAATTATTAGAGTTTAACAAGCTACCACACATCAGCTGAGCTAGATGAAAGTATTTCAATTTTTCCTGCTAGTTATTTATGAGAACAAGGCTCCCAAAGACACAGTGTTATTTTGGTTAACCTAAATCTGTGGTATCTTTTGTTTGCTCTGGGCTAAGATTGCACATTTGGAGTTACCTCTGATTGTACTGACTGACATAGTACAGCTTATGCCAGATCAAGTATGAACCCTTTGTGATGCTTCACACAACTGAGAAATTGGAATTCGTTATTCTACCACTTGCTCTTTTCCTTCAGTTAACCTGATTAGTTTAGTGACTGCAATAAATACACAGTAGATCTTGAGCTAGAACCTGAGAACTTGTTTTGGCTGAGTTTTTATATTCCCTATTCATGACAATTCTAGCCTTTCACACTTCCAACCCAAACCAGAGCCTCTGTATTTTGGGGAAAACACCATTTCTTGTAATCATCCAAGCTCTATTTTGTTTGAAGTCCAAAGACACTGTTCAAGTGTTACATGAACAGGCCACCTTAATTTAAACTTAAAAAAACACAATCTACCCTAGGTCACAGTTTTGAGCTTTTAAATAGCATAAGGAACCACTGTGAAGAGTATTTTAAATACTAACATGTCTACACTAATCCCTTGGCCTGAACTCTGTATCACTGGATGCAGGTACAATGTGGGCTTGTATCTTTCAGTACAATCCACATCTAAAAAATAGGTAAACCAAAACACAAGTGTCAGTAAAAATTTGTTGTAGTGAAAAAAACCCCAAAGAGATCAGACTCATTCCACCCTTGGTGTAAATCTGTTGAAAAAATACCAGAACACAATTAGGAATAAATATTTCTGTTCAGGATCAAATATCTATGAAATTAACTAGAAATCAGCAATAGTTAAGGCAAATAGGGGAAGCCTGTCATGCCTATCAAGTTAACAAGTTTTAATCCAACTCAAAAACGGGGCTTTATTCTTAAAGAAAATGCCTAAGTGAAGTCAGCTGCTCCTCTGTCACATACAGAAAGGGTTACCTTAAACTGGAAAAGGGTTGATAGTTGTCATGAGCTGATCTTGATTATCACAGCAAAATAAGTTCACGTTCGCCAGAACATTTTGTTTTCTTCAAGCTAGCCCCAGCTCCTGGCTGGAATTCAGATTTATATGTGTTTGCATTCTCTGAGCTTCTGGTTGTGCAAACTATTCATTCCACTTACTCTGTGGTTTTGGATTTCTGCAGGATCTGTCTTACAAGGACCGCCATTGGCATGAAACCTGCTTCCACTGCTTCCAGTGCAAGAATTCATTGGTGGACAAACCTTTTGCTGCAAAAGAGGAACATCTACTTTGTACTGACTGCTATTCCAATGAATACTCTTCCAAATGTAATGAGTGCAAGAAGACTATTATGCCAGGTTAGGATGCTCACCTTGTGGACTAAATATCAAGCCCAAACTCAGGAATATTTGTGAGAAATGTTTCTCCTTGACTATCTCTACTAAGTCATGCTAACTGTGTAGAAAACTGGTGAGGGCTCATTCTAGGCCACTTCCATGACCAGAACATGTAAAGTTCATAAAGGCTCATGGAAGAACTTTCATTCACATGAAAATTTTTGTCTAATTATTCTAAATTTAGCTTCTCTCAGATAGATAAAAATTGGTGAAAGTGCCTCTGAAGTCCTTCTTGAGCACAACGATATGAAGAAACAGGAAAGAGCTATTTTCTTTTTCAACATGAAACATGGCGTTACAGTAATAGATTGCTAAAACCTGGTCTTCTCAAGTGAATACTATAGCATTCTGTGATGATTGAGGTCTTTAAAGTTGAAGTGCTATCAGTGCAGAAATAAAATATTAAAATGCATTTTGAAGAATCCTCATACACGCTCCATAATGATTACTAGTTACTTTGTCAGCTGGTTCTGACGTTGGTCACCTCAGATTAAAAGAGAAATCCAGAATATTTTGCTCCTGGGGTGTAAAAATGAAGGCTTGATGATGAAATAGGACAACAATATTTAGAAGCAGATGACCTTATCTATTCATGCCTGAGTTTAGACATCTCCTATTAATTAATGTGCACCCATTTTGCTGACACAGCAATAAAAACTGACATGCTTTGGAGTAGCCAGTGCTAGTTTTAAAGCTGAAACTACATGACACAGAAAGTCCACTCACATCCCAGAAAGCCAGTTGTATCCTGGGCTGCATCAAAAGCAGCATGGGCAGCAGATCAAGGGAGGTCGTTCTGCCCCATAACTTTGCTCTTGAGCAATCCCACCTGAAGTGCTGCATCCAGCTCTGGCAACCCCAACACAGGAAGAACATGGGACTGTTGGAGGAGATCTAGAGGAGGTCCACAAAGAGGGCTGGAGCACTTTGCTTATAAAGACAAGTTGAGAGAGTTGGGATTGTTCAGCCTGAAGAAGAGAAAGCTCTGGGGAAATCTGATTGCAGCCTTTCAGTACTGAAAGGGGACCCTTAAAGATGGGGACAAACTTATCAGCAGGGCCTGTTGCAATAGAATGAAGTGTAGCAGTTTTAAAGTAAAAGAGGGTTGATTTAGATTAGATATAAGGAATAAGTTTTCTACAATGAGAAAGTAAGGTAAAACACTGGCACATGTTGCCCAGAGGGGTGGATTTCACATGCCTGGAAAAATTCAAGGTCAGTGTGGATGGGGTTCTGAGCAACCACATCGAGTTGAAGATGTCTCTGATTACTGAGAGGGCTTGGACAAGATGTCTTTAAAGGTTCCTTTCAACCAAAACTATTTTATGAGTCTATGATTCTATAATTTTGTGTGTATATTTTTTAATACTGTTAATCAGATTCATTGTCACTGATTTACTGAAAGGACCTCTTTTTGTCTATTATGCCAACTATACAGTGATAAGTAGTAATGGAGGCTGGATTCAGTGACACAGAATCCCTTATTTTGTTATAACCCAAAAGAGAAGAAATTAATTTTTGTAAGCTTTACAACTACCCACTGTTCTCTAGCTGCTCACCCAAGATAGCTGAGATGTCACCACACTGGAAGAGCAGTACACTCAGCATGTTTTCCCTACTTACACAGCATGCTGTGGTAGTACAGGAGCTACAGCAGAGGAGTGTGGTCACCAGTGGAAGCATAATTCATTTTGAAAGAACCAGCAAGTGGTTGGATAGCCTTTGTGGAGATCGTTAACGCTAAACTTGACCTTTGCTTTGAGCCACTAAATGTAAAATGTAGATCTAATGAGGCTTTATCATGACATGCCCATTTAAGTGATCACAAGCTTGGTCTTCTAGTTCTTCTGCAAACACAACTCATGCTGACTTCAGTCTAGCAGCTAACAAAACAGAGCTCTCCCTGTTTTGTGTTTCAGTGACAACAGCATCTCAAAGAGAGCAGAGCTGAAAATGGGAACATAACATTCTAGACTATTAAAAAAGATTATCCACATCTCCTTTTTCCAGAATATTATTCTTTCAAGGACTGATTTATTTGCTCCTTGACATGATACAGGAAGTTACCAGCATAGAGAGAGTAAAATTTGTAGAAGGCGTCTATTAATAAAATGGAGCAGAAATATTGAAGAATGTAAGCATGACAAAGAAAGCTAATTGACATTTCACTTACTATTGATGCAAGTCAATTAAAAAAAAACAAACCACCAAACAAATCCTGAAGTATGCCTCTCAGCAGAATTTAATGAGATCATAAAGGAAGAAAAATATGCAACCAGTAAATAAAGATTAATTAATGCTTGAGAAGGGGAAAAATGGTAAAAGTTCACCCTGCAGTAACAGGGGCGTGCAGAATTGGCATCAAAGGCATTAGTGTGATTCTTCATCATTAGCCAACTGAATCAGCTTGTCAGTCTTCCAAGTATTTAACTTCATGTTTGCTATTACAGGCTCCAAGAGTGATGCAGGACTGTAGGAACAACATTGGTTTGTTTATCCTTCTGGCCAGTATTAAATATTCTGACTCAAACTGGTACATAGGAATTATTTTGTGGAAAAAAATTTATCCATATAATAGGGCATCTCTGGTTTCCTGGAAGGGCTCAGAATCCACCTGCCATATTGTGGATTGAATCTGCAAAGAACACTATCTGAATCCTAAAACTTTGTTCTAGGGAAGTGCATCTATTTCCACCACTTTTCTACTTTTCAATAAAGAATTGTTTAAACCGCACATTTCAACCATATTTTCAATTCCACTGAAAACAGACAGAAAACTTCTTTTTTTACTGAAAGGTTCAAGAGACAGAAAAACATTTAGGATAGGTGTTGCTGAGCTGGAAACAATTGCAAACTTATAATACACCTCAATGAGAACAAGAAAAAGGCCCCCGAGCAGATATGAAATAATCCATTGTCTCAGATGGTGACTTTATTTCAGTGGGAAAGGGGGAGCAAGATGCTTTCCAGGAATTGCATACCCCGTTCCTGTCAGTGTTCAAAGCCAGGCTGGATCAGGCTCTGAGAACCTGGTCTAATGAAAGTTTTAAACTCCCTCTTCCTGTCTATGACAGGGAGTTTAAAACTAGATGATCTTTAAGGTGTCTTCCAGCCCAAATCATCCTATGTGTCTGTAATTAACCAGGTACCTTGCTACTATTTGAAAAAGAAACAAAACAGATGTGGAATGATTGAGGTCAATCTTTAATGAGGAATGACCTTACCTCCACTCAGCACTTACAGCAGCTTATATTGGTGTCTGTCCAATTCGCTTGAATCTTCCTCTGCATTGGAATTCACTGTTTGGCCTAATAATACCAAAAAAAGCTGTTCTAAGCTGTAGCTATTTGCAATAAAGTCTTTTCTTCTTTGCAGAAGAAGAACCACTTGCTCTCCAAAAACCTAAAATGGTACCAAATGTCACACAAAGCTGGTAGGAACATGAGCCTCTAGCTCATAGATGCAATGCCTCTTGACTGACAGCAGCTGCCAGGCAAACAAGAGCTAAGAACTGCATCTATCCCATCCAGAAGTTCAGTTGATGCTCTGGTCTCATTACAGGTACTCGGAAAATGGAATACAAGGGCAACAGCTGGCACGAGACCTGCTTTATCTGCTACCGCTGCCAACAGCCTATTGGGACAAAGAGCTTCATCCCTAAGGACAATCAGAATTTTTGTGTACCCTGCTATGAAAAGCAGTTTGCCATGCAATGCGTCCAGTGCAAGAAGGTGGTGATCTTATTTTGCTTACATGAAACCTAAGGGATTGAAGTCCATCCCATTTGATATCCAAGTAGGCAGAAAATCTCATTTTTGTATGTGTAAAAAGATTAAGAATTAACCGGCTTTAAGCAGTGATATAATTTCAGTTCCACTTACTTGTAAGAGAAAGCTGCATGACAAAGAGAGAAGCAGAAAGTAAATACTTCATCCAAAATATTACATAAACCAGTCTTTCCCAAAGAAAGTAATAGGGATGTTGAAACACGTCAGGTAATTCCTCCACCATGAAGAAAGGGACAGTGATGAGACAAACTCTAGTACATGCATACAAAAAGAAACATACAAAGAGTAGCTTGAAAAACAGAGTACAATTGAGTGAGATTTCACAAAATATGAAGAATAAAGTACTTTTAGTGTGGGACTTCTCTTTATAAATAAGGAATTTACAATAAAACACTTCCATGATAGGTCAACTCCAAGCAAAATTACAATCTTGCTGTTGCTAAGTCTTCTTTCCCTCCTCCCACCTACTAAAATCTCATCACCCTTCATCTTTACCAGATCAAAATACAAACCTGCCACTCTTTAGAAAACACTTTCTTGTCCTTTTTTCCTAAACCAGGCTATCACCACAGGAGGTGTTACCTACCGGGAGCAGCCATGGCATAAGGAGTGCTTCGTGTGCACTGCATGCAAGAAGCAGTTGTCTGGACAGCGCTTTACCTCCAGGGATGAGTTTGCATACTGCTTGAGCTGCTTCTGCAACCTCTATGCCAAAAAGTGTGCTGGATGTACAAACCCAATCAGTGGTAGGTCTCTCATGGCTGGTGCCTTTACATTTCGTGGCGGTTTTGTGTGTTGAGTTGCTACCAAAGGCAAAACTAAACAAAAAGTCTGACCTGGTACAAGAGATGCCCAACTAAATCTTTTCATGTAACTCTAGCTAGTCATTTTTGAGGTTAAGCAAATTACTACTAAGAGGCATTTTTCCCTTTTTGCTTTTTTTCTTCTGTACAACTTCCATAAACCTGATAACTGCCATAGCCTCAAACTCTGCAATGCTTTTTTACTAACCTGCTTCTTTTCCTGAGGCATTCTTCCTTCAGAGCTATAAATCAAGTCATGACACATGACAGACTTCTTTTTTAATTATCTAAATGCACCTCTACAAAACATAAATTAACATACTCGGGCACCGTAAAACATTCTGTAAAAAACTACCAGAATTCTGTTCAAAGGCAGGTGCTTTGCTTTTCTTCTGCTGTATGTGGCAGGGCCATCCCTTGGAACTTCATTTCTGCCATTATCACTAGGGATAACAGCCTTGCTCATTAACTTTGCTGAAAGCAACAGGAGTATTTGAGGATGAAAATATTAGTCACTACAGAATAAGCGTGGGCAAAATTAGCAGAGCAACAAACCGATTTGTCACAATGGCATTTTTTCACTGCTGTATGTCAGATCTCCATGTCAGTCTGCATGACCTGATGGCTGACCTGCTATTCTTTTCTTGTAACAGAACGATTTTGCTTTTCAAACAGGACTCGGAGGAACCAAGTACATCTCTTTTGAAGAACGGCAGTGGCATAATGATTGCTTTAACTGTAAGAAGTGCTCCCTTTCATTGGTGGGTCGTGGCTTCCTCACAGAAAGGGATGACATCCTTTGCCCTGAATGTGGAAAGGATATTTAAAGCTCAAACTAAGAGGTGAGGAAGAAGGGAGGAAAGCCGTGCTTTCAATATACAGTCTGAAACACATGGATGTTCAGAGCTAGCTTTGCCACTCTATGTCTCTGTGTACTATTAACATTTCTTAACCTTTTTCTTTATACTCTCCAAATCTGAAGGGAAAACAACTTAAAATCTCTAATAGCAGTGTCAGTGTTTAAGATTTCTACCAATAACAAAAACTAATGCAAAACTCATGATGTAAAACTATTTGGCCGCTTTTGACATAACATACTATTTTAAGGGTTTGAGGTTTTTTACCTAAAAAATGTTCCAGTTATAAGCAAGGGATACAGTTCAAGGATTACAATGGCCACTCACAATACATTTATAGGTGGATATTCAGGGTGAAGCCTTCAAGCCCACTGAAATCAATGGCAAAGGCCATTCAATTCCAATAAGGCTGGTGTAACCCCAGTGTTCTTGAGCTATGTGACTAGTGTGTGCTGTCAAGTCTGTAGAAAGACTGCAAAAGTAGAGTGTGTTTCAATGTACATGGATTTGTGACATGCCATAAAGAGATAATGATGAAACAGTGGAAGTGGGAGTGCTTCATGACAGGTACATATTTTATTGCATGTCTAGCTGATCATTGTGTGAAGTACAAGTTCTGATCGACAGTGTCAGTATTACAGTCAGTTGACATTACAGTGCACATTGTATTTTTCAAAATAAAATTGTTTAAAACAAAACTGCCATTGTGGCTTAATTGAATTTACATAATATTTACAAAAATGTTTTCACGTTCTGAAGAAACACAATGCATACAAACACAACCCTTATTGCACCCAAATTTCAGGGGTGTGAAATTTAGACAATTTTCAGAAGGGCTCTGCTGTACAACATAGTCTTTTATTAATTTAAGTCAGTGGGAAAACTATCAGCAAAAATGAACAAGTGTGTGAAAACACACACTGAACTGACTGCAGCTGATAAAAATGTGTTTATAGGCTCTAAACTCAAGCTCAAAATATTTTTCTTCTCAGCAAGGAGACCAAGACAACTCAAAAGTCATTTATCTATCTTTGCTAAAGTCAGAAGTTTGACTTCTATAGTTGGGCATGCTTTAATTTTGTTCTCTATTGGGATACGCAATGCCCTTTGTTGTAGCATAATTTCTGCTACATGTTTGCCACAGCAGCAACTGTCAGCAACAGCATGCTGGGAGGACACTAACATCAAAAAGAAACAATACAAAAGAAGATAAACCTTTTCTCAAAGGAAACTGCAAGAAATAAGAAATATGGCCATGTTATGCAATGTACAATCCCAGTACACCTTCCAGATGGAATTAATTTGTGTTCAGAAAATGAAGGAAAGAAATATGTCACACCTCCAACAGTAATCTTCAAATGTGAAATTAAGATTTAGGAATATACTTACTCTGCTACTGGGTAGGGAAAGTTTGTTCCTAGTTTCTGCCACCTCTCTTGAGTTTGTCTCCTTGTACCAAGTGCAAAGCGCTCACAGGTCATTCCCCTCTCATTAATTCAACAATCTAAATAGATGTATCAGATCAGATTTAGTTTATTGCACACCTTTTGAAGAACTTGGCTGGCTGACATTTTTGAAGTGCACACTATGCTAATCAGAACTCAGTCAATGACTAAATTCTATCCCTTGGTGATTTCATTATATGATGAAAGCTGTAGCAAATAGCCACAAAGATCCCTCTTTATCTACACCTCCAAAAGGAGGGCAACCACCTCACTCTCTCCTCAGGGTCTGCCAATCCCCCAGCACACTGCAGCTCTGCTCCAGTACTTTGCAGAGAAAAGTAAGATCCCTTTGAGCTAAAGGGGTAGTGGCCGTACTTGGCACTGATGAGAAGCCACATCTTGAGTTACGTGCTCAGTTTTAGGCCCCTCTCTAGAAGCAGGACAGAGGTGCTGGAGTGTATCCAGAGAAGGGCAATGGAGCTGGTGAAGGGGCTGAAGCTGGGAGTTGCTTGGCCTGGAGAAAAGAAGGCTGAGGTGGGGCCTTACTGCTTGCTACAACTGCCTCATCTCTCAGGCAGCTTGTGATAAGACAAGGGGAAACAGCCTCAAATTTTGACAAGGGAAGCTCAGGCCAGGTATTAGGAAAATTTTCTTGACTGGATGTGGTAAAGCAGTGGAACAGGCTATCGAGAATGGTGGAGTCACCCACTATCCCTGGAAGTATTCAAAAAACATAGACATGATGCTTTGTGATACAACTTAGTGTGCATGTGGAATTCAGTTGAAGGTTGTACTTGATGATCTTGGAAGTCTTTCCCAACCTTGATGATTCTAAGAAGGCAGTAGGAGCAGCACAGCTTGCACCTTACCTCCCAAGTGCGACGACAGCAAAATGGCCCAGCTTTGGGAAAAGGTAGGTGAAACATGAGAAGGCTGAAAAGTATCACAGCCTGGAAACAGGACTGCTACCACGCAACAGCAGCATCATACTATTATTCCAGTGCAGTTCTGCATATCCCTCCTTAATACATACCAACACACATGTGCTCCTAGCAACTGGAACCACACAAAATACACACTAGCCTCTAGACCACTGACAAGAGACCAACCACAAAACAGAATTCCCATCAGACTGTCACACAGGTGCAAAAAACGGCACTTCACAAGGTTCTTAACTGCTGCTACAGCTGCAAAGCAGCTACTGACCCTTTTACCCTTTAAGTGCTCATCCCTTCAAGTCCACTGAAATACAACTGTATAAAATGAACAAGCTTAATTACATCACACAAAAAGGCAGCACAGTTTCATTTGCTTTTAATTTATTTAAATAGGATAAGGCTACTCAAAAGACAAGTCTTTACATACAAAATGTACATTACCTTAAAGTTTGCTGTACTCAAGTACAAAAACTGCACAAGTGTTTAGTAAAAGGGAAACAGCACACCATTTAAAAACACACATTCTTACCATTTTACAGCATTTGAGAAGTGCCTTTTACATCCTAACAATGAATGGAGAACTTCTGTAAAGTAAAAAACCAAGCTACAGTTTTTGGTTTCAATATAAACCAGTGTTAAAAATGTAAACAAGCTTTCAGATCTCTACCGAGCTTCTTTTACTGGGTTAACTAAGTGGATTCAGAAGTTGATTCTTCTTTTGTTTTTCCAAGTCTGATAGCACTGTTATTATTTTTATTTACCATCCACATCTAAAACTGATCTAAACTGGCTTCATCCTGAGCCAATGAGTTTTAATAAAAATGCTTCCATCAACTTCATTGGATTTTTGCCCTGTGAGGCACTACTAATAATCCAGATGAAACACCAAATTGCAGAAAACCAAAATCCAACTTAAATTATCAAAGGAAGGGAAAACAGGTTTGCGGGTTTTTTTCCAGAGTGCAATTACATGTGTTAATGCTCTCAAGGTACTTCTGTCTTCCTATCCATGTCCCTTTCCAACTGTCTGTAAGCTGAGAAAGCACTGGTCTGCATTCCACTGGTTTTCTCGATATTTTATAAGCGTGATTATAACCAGGAAAACAATCAAAGTTGCTACATTGGCACATTTTTACACTTATGCATGTATAAAATATGCCTGTGTACTTAAGAGAACATGGCACTATTCCATTCACTACTTCCTCTCGAAGTTTCATATCAAACAGTCTAGTCACATATTTCCATCTGTGCATTCCTTGTTTCATATATCAAGAGAAACTTCAATTTGAAGTAATGCTGTTAAAATAGTTCATCTCTTATTACCAACCTAACCTGCACTGCAAATTCTACACTCCTGTGCAACAAAAAGGGAAAAAAAAAATGTAGACTATCTTATCAGCAGAATGGTCAGTTTTCTCACCTAAATTAATTACCTTTTTAAAGCCAAGAAGGCTCTAGGGATCACTATAAATTTCAATAGCTATTTTAACTATTTAACCAGATGTGGAATAAAACTGAATCTTAAGTGAAACAATGTGTGAATCACAGTGACATGGAGGAGATGAACTATAATAATCTTGAAAACTATGAGTGGGGGGTTTAGTATAGTGTATTATCACCACCTTTTAAAGATTTAACTACTTGGTGTTCAAGAGTGGATACTTTTAAGGTGACTGGTGATAGTGACTCCAGCTTTACAACAGGGAGCTGTTAAATGTGTTAAAACTTCACAGCAATCTGAATCTCTGTAAGTCTGTAAATCTTAAAATAATTTTATTTCAGCTGTTTAAATATGACCTATCTATTTGAAAATATGGAAGTAATATTTATGTTTCAAGCACCGTTAGCTATTTCATGGCCATGTAACATGCTGGATTTTCTTCTTTGCTTCCGAAGGCTTTAGGTCATTCTGGAATACAAGGAAATACATCATTATTCTTAGAGATACTGTGCAAACAGGAGTCAGTCATTAATCTGACATATTTCAATCTGATACTATTACAGTATTCAGCTACCAGCCACTACAACAGCTTCCTACTGCCATCTTGTGGAGAAAGCTAAATATCACAGAACTTCTCTGGTGAAGTTAAAAATAGAGCAAATAAATTTAACTACCTGCAAATCATACATGTGTTTTGGTTTTCAGCAGCCTACAATTAAATATTCTTAAATATTCAAAAATTTCTTTCAGTTATGCAGCTTAGAAATGGGTACATGTTGGAGTTTCAAAACATACTTCTGAAGTTATTTCAGGTTGTCTTCTTAAAATACTTGTTAAAATGGAATTGTACAAGAAAAAACCCCAAATACACAACTAGAAAACCAATTTACTTCTATCAAATAGTAAAAACGTTAAAAAAAGAAAAAGAAAATTTGGTCTTCCTTTGTAATAACCTGGATAAAAAGCAGAGAAATAATTGCCAGAGCCTCAGATGAATTAATCTTTCAAGTCCCCCTGCCCAAAGAAATCTGTAAAAATCAAGAAAGCCCAAAGCAAAGCATGGCAGATGAAGTGGTGAAATAATTCTCTTTCACCACCTAAAATAATTTTTAAAATGCTGAGAAATTAGAGCTTTAATAGTTCACATAAGCAGAGTGAAAACAGGTATATGAGTTTTCAAGAACATATTGCAACACACTAGTTCAGGGACCACAATCAACAGATCTCTCTTCTCTTTAAAAGACTTTCAGTGTTAGTTCATTTACAGGAATCCTGTGGACTGCAACCACTGAAAGGTTTAAGGGAATTAGACCCAAAGATAATAGGGACCGTTCTGTGCTAATAATTAATTTTTTCTTGAAAGTCAAGGATCACTTGTTTGGAGACACAATTGTCTTCACTGTCATTACACTACAAATAGATCAGGCTTTACAACCATCTGCCAAGTACACTGATTCTTCCTGACTCACTATTCAATAGCACATTCTTTAATTTCAGATGGTAGAGTAACATCCATAGAACTTCACACACCTAACCAGCACCAATCAAGGCATGACTGAACTTATGGGTATTAACTGGAACAACCTCAACTGTGGCTAACGTAGCAAGTCAAATGTCAGGGGTCATAGCTTCTGAGTGTCAGTCATACAGTGGTGCTTGAAAATGTCATTGTGTCTACAGAACATTTAAATTAAACACAAAGAAGCTGTGAGGTGTATACTAAACAAGTTTCAAAAGCTCTGTAGGTTCAGATCTGATCAATACTTGGGAGAGTCCTAAATACTGAAAGAAATTAGTAATACTGGTAGTAGGAAATATACCTCTCAAGCATAAATTCCATTGAGAGCTTCAGCCATGATTCTTTAAAAGCTGCTAAAGCTGCCTTTTACAACAGCCATGTGTTTTGGTACTCATGTTTAACAGAAGTCTGATGGAATGTACCAACCCATGCAGCAGAATAATACTGCATTCTTTCATTAAAGGATTTTTTAAAAGACATTAATATTTAATTGATTAATATTAATATCAATGTTTTATTAATTAATATTAATATTTTGTTGCATCTCATGAGGCAATATTGAGAAAACAAAGTTCAGTGTCATGTCTTGGGAAAATTCTAATCAGTGTAACTGCACACTGTATCTCTAAAGCTCCCCCTGCAGTTCCACTGACAACAGATATTTCTATTTCTTCCTTTGAAGGACAGATTTATTCCAGATATCCCCATACTCCAGTGGAAATGTGAAAATGCCTTCATTTGTATCATGAAGGAATATAACAAAAGTGTTAAGACCTATCTCTATATTGTGGCATGTTTTTAAGAGATGGCTCATTGCTCCTTGCTCACTGACAAGCTCTGTAATCACACCATTGTCAAATTTGACCACAATTCTTTGTTCCCATCTGGCAACTACAATCAGCACCATTACCTACACAGAAGCTTCCTATTGACAAGTACAAATTTCTTTCATTCTGATATTTCCCAAACTAGCTACACTTTTGTCTGTTTCTAAATAGTCTGCTATTACTCCAAAATAAAATCATCCTGAAAACTCTTGCGAGGCTCTAACTTTGGCTCCTGTAAATCTCAATGAAAAACAAAACAAAACAAAAAAATCTGCAAAACAAAATACTGCACAAACATACCGGCAAATCACATTCCTCTTTTGGAACAGACCTCTTTAACTTCACAACAGTAGTTCCTGCTATTGGAGACAAAGGGTAAACCTTCAGACCAGTCAACACACTGCTGTCAGTCTTTGAAATATTGTTCTGCTGAGCCTCATTATGCCTTATTCCCAGTTTAGTGTCCCCTGACAAACTGGAAGCTGAAATGTATGTTGAGGCATTTGAAGGAGCTGATAATCTTCTAACTGTGTTGGTGGTGCTCCCAGCTGGAGGAGGCTTCAGGCGATCAGCAGGTCCATTCTCTGCCTTCTTCACCTTTATGCTTGTACTTGTTGAATTGCCATCAAATACAATTAATGGCCGTTTCCTTAAACCTTCCACTGTTGTACCACTGAAAATAAAAATCATAAAATTCTCAGGAACATAGGTTAGATGATCAAAAAATAGCATATCCATTACATTAGTAGTGAAAATTAATTTTATCCTACCTAAAATAAATATATATCCCAAAATATTAATATGAAACTCTGAGGTGCTCCAAACTTAAGTAAAAATAAACATACTTATATACACTTACATATACTTAAATAAAAAGCAACAAAAGTCACTTCCAAAATATAAAGGCCCAGGAGGACCAGTGCTCCTCAGCAAGAAGAGCTGTGTGAGGAACTGTCTAAGCAGACAATTACAGCTGTACAACCAAAGGCACTATGCGTCTATCACTGTAGCTATTCTAGAGTAACCACAGAGACAGTAAGTGTTAAGTATTTTAAAAGATGAGTATTTAGGAAAGAGTGCGCTGCCTTACCTGCAGGAAACAGCATCTCATATTCTGATATTCTAAATTTCCCTGTTTCCACTCTTATCCAAAATCATAATGTTAAGCTAAGTCCAAAAGATTGTTAGCCAAGGAATAAAATCATTAAGCAAAAAACCCACACCATTTTAAAATAAGTTTTCTTTGAACAGGAACCCTAAGTGGATTTAATGACATTCTAATAACATTAGTTTAAATAAATTTTTGTAACATTTAGTAACACTAGTTTGTGCCTTTAAGTCTCTGTGTAATCAGAATTAACAGAAAACATCTTGACTGAGAAAAAATAAAGTACAAAGTTAATATAACTCATCCTATATGAATTCAGAGTTTAAAAATGCAATACTCAAGAATGACAAAGAGAAAGTGTTTGGAAAGTGCAGATTTAACAAAAAACTCAAACCACCATTAAGAAATATAATATTCCTGTTTAAAAACTTCAGTTTTCAGTCTTGATAAAAAGCTCTTTTGCACCTATTTCAGCACTCTAACAGTTTCCTACCCAAACACTAACCTCACGCTTCCATCCTCAAGTCCACAGATGTAAACAAACTGAGGTACTGTAACTTCTTATGCACATGGAAAATAAGCCTGACAAAAGACAGCTCCGTGTTTTAGCCACTGCTACAATTAAAAAAAACTAAAAAAAAACACCAAAAAAGCTCCAAATCTCTTTATAGAATTTGTTTAGCTCTTCACAGCTAGAAACCTCAGTAAAGCTAAAAGAGACTCAAGACATCAACAAGCTGTAATACTGAAAATATACAGGAATTTCCATCCACCTTTCCTTAGGATTTACTGCTCAATGTATCAGAGCACCACTCATGCATATCACATGTCAAAGTCAAAGTCTGGGGCAGAGGGAAGGTTGAGTGAAGAGATTCAGTAAAACAAACTTTTGAATAAGATTTTGCTTTCTGAGCAAATATGAACTGAAATATTTTTAAAACGAGGCAGAATATTTCTTTCAGAAAGCAAATGTTAGTTTTGAGACAGACACACAAAATTGCTGCAGCATGCACACCTCACTCTAGATGGAGTAGGCCACCCTTGCCCAAGAGCAAGCGCAGTTAAATACGCTTTTAGTACTTTCCTTAAACACTGCAAACATGATTATTGATTAGCAATTATACAGTGAAACAAAAAACATTTCCTTTCTCCTCATTATAAAGTACCTTGAAATCTACCAATAACTCACAATCTTATCAACACACACTGGGGGATGAAAGAACAATACCAGTTCCCTGGATCAATACAAATTGGGGATGAAGGGATTGAGAGCAGCCCTGCTGAGAAGGATTTGGGGGTAGTGGTGGATGAGAGGCTGGACACAAACCAGCAACGTGTGCTGGCAGCCCAGAAAGCCAAACATGTCAGCAGGTCAAGGGAAGTGATTCTGTGCCCCCTACTCTTCTCTGGTGAGACCCCGCCTGGAGTGCTGCATCCAGATCTGGAGCCCCTGGAGGAAAGACATGGAGCAGCTCCAGAGGAGGGTCACAAAAATGATCATAAGGAAAGGCCTGAGATAGTTGAGGCTGCTCATCCTGGAAAAGAGAAGGCTCCAGGAAGATCTTACTGCAGCCTTTCAGTACTTAAAGGGGAAGAAAGACGATTCTGTGAAAAGAAGCACTATAAGCTAGATAGTACTAACAACATTTAGATGAAAAAAACAAAAAAAAAAATCTTCCCCTTTTTTCTATTTTTGCACTAGTAGACTCTAATACTTCTGACACAAGCAAGCCAACATGGCATTCTCTGTAAACTATATTCTCTGTAACAATATCCAAAGTCATGACAAGCTTCATTAATCAAGCAAAGATTAAACTAAATGCTTTGTCCTAAATTGTCCAAGTCTGGCCCAATAACACTAAATTACCTTTTATTCTCACTTTTCAAGTCATTTTGCTGTCTTTTCTTTTCCATCATTTTCCCCCATCTACTTTTTGGCAAGTCACGCTGAGGCAGGGGAATGGCGTGTTGAATATAGAGATCAGTCAGCCCATCTTTGTCCATCTTTACATCATTTTCAACTAATATATTTTTCTGTGGGGAACAGAAAAAGACTCGTTATTTTTATGACAAATTCAATGTTCAACCATCTGAGTGGCATAATTTCGTATTTCAAAATCCACTGTAAAGTATTGTATTGGGACAGGGTTCCAGAAATAAAGGAGTGGCTGGGGTGATCAGTTTGGAGAAGCCATGAACTGCTCAGTGCCAACAATAGCCTGGTCTCCTACCCTCCTACTGTCAACCTCCTTCATTTTCTGTGTGGATTACACTCAGCCTGTCCCTTCAGTGAGGCAATGGGAAACAGTGGATGTTTTGGTCAGTGCATAGTGGTTTCTTTTTCCACCACCTGCAAGTGTATTCCTTCACATGTTTCCTCATGTGCCTCTTCCTTGTGTGTCCTTTGGAGTCTCCTCCCCCAGTGTCTGCTGCTTTTTTAAGTGGATTTGTGCACAGGTGCCATGAGCAACTCTGCTTCAGATTTTGGGGTGTGACAGGCTGCTTTCCTTGACAGTGTGAGAGACATATGGATCCAGCTGCGACCAGCACTGGGCAGTTATTCACTTTTGCCCACACAGGTCAACCCTGCAGCCTCTCTCTACCCAAAATACTGTAAGTTTTCCCAAGGAAAATAGCAGCCAAATAAGGGAAAAGTTATGACAGACATACTATCATACATCAGTTGATAGCTGATGTTTTCATGCACTCTTAAACACACCTCCCTGAATCCAACTACAATACCAGAGCTCTTTTTCACACTTCTAGAAAACAGGCAACTGGAGTGTAATAACACAAGTCAAACTTATAGATGTAGAGCTGTGCTTTCTTCCCCAGCTCCCAAAGAATACTGGAGTTAAGTTTCATCCCAAAGCGAGGAAGAACTTCCTTATGTTAATGATGGCAGAGACCTGGAACAGGCTGCCTAGGGAGGTCATGGAGTCTCCCTCTCTGGAGACATTCAAAACCCACCTGAATGTGTTCCTGCTCTTGCTGACCCTCCATCTGCAAGGGGGTTGGACAAGATGATCTGCAGAGTTCACTTTTAACCCTAACTATTCTGTGATTCTAGGAACCAACAGTTAGAACACCAGTTTCCTTTTTAATCGTTTTTTTGGGTTGTGAACATTTCCTGGTAGCTCGTGCCAAACTTATGAAACGAGAAAAAAAACTCCACTAACATCCTATAAAGCACTGAGAGCAGGTCAAGCCTCTGCCACTGCCCATTCTGGCAACACTCCATGACTTCTGATGTTGGCTTGAAATCTGTTCACACAGGCTGCACAGAAAAAAGCATATGAAAATTCTTTGAGTTTATACAAAACCCTGAAACTTTGATTACTGTTGTTTCATGCACCTGAAACATTCAGCCAAGGCAGTAACTAGTATTCCAAACAACATCACTAAAGGTTTGTATGGTCCTAAACTGTTTATAACTCACTTTCAAACTTAATTATTTTTCAATTATCAAGTATCAATGCTTATGCATTAAATTATTAGCTTAACTGATTACATAGGCTGCATTTCTTTAACCCACAGAATCACAGAATTGTTAGGGTTGAGAGGGACCTCCGGAGATGATCTAGTCCAACCGACCTGCCAAGGCAGGGTCACCTAGAGCAGGACACACTGGGTATGGACGTGGCAACTTTAACAGTGTAGAACTCATCCTTCCACCGTCAGTTTTACTGTATGCAGACACTGTCCCAATTTGGGCAAATTGGTCTTTAGCAGCCTCGGTGTTCAAACACAGCCCCTTTGCAAACACGGAGACATCTCCCGCGCCAGAGCCTCCTCTCTTCAAGTTCGTGGTGTCCAGAGCACCGACTTGGTGCCTGCTTTTCCCTGAGGGCCGTGACTCTCCTCGCCCCGCACCAGGGGCCGCCGCTCCGCTCGGCCCGGCTCCCCGGACGCACCTGCTCCAAGGTGAGCCGCAGGAATTCCTCCGAGAGCAGCTCCGGGTGCAGCAGAAGCAGCTCCGACTCCGAGTGCCCCGACCCCCCCTCCTCCTGGCCACCGCCGCCGCCCGCCCGGCCTTTTCCCTGCGCCGCCATCTTCTTCCCCGGCGGCCCCTTCCCGGACTCCCACAATCCCGCGCGCCGAGGGAAACGCGTTTCCAGAGCAGCCGCGCGCCGCGGTGACGTCACGGCTGGAGCGGGGCCGGGACAGCGGGGCCGGGACAGCGGGACCGGGACAGCGGGGATCGGGACAGCGGGAACGGGACAGCGGGGCCCGGGACAGCGGGATCGGGACAGCGGGGGTCGGGACAGCGGGACCGGGA